>JAOWBW010000246.1:0-263162 GCA_026119855.1 Campanula takesimana | reverse complement strand
GTTTCGACCGCTATTCACCCCCCCCTCTAGCGGTTCTATACCCTTGTTGCCCTCTGGGCACCAACAAGTGGTATCAGAGCTTACCACCAAAACTTGTTTTTACAAGCTTAACCGCTTGGGTGCTGATCAATGGCAAACACAGACACATCCATATGATGCCAAACATCCAATTCGAATCACTTACGATTCTGGATAAGATAGTTTTATCTTTGGAAAAGATAGGTGGATGATGAAACACATGATTTCATGTGATCGTAGACTGTGGACCGCGGTTACTGATGGACCATATGTTCCTATGAAAGCTAATCCTCATGCAGGAACCGCAGGAGAAGAAGCTGAAGTTAAGAATTAGAAAGTGAATGGACTGATGCATACCGCATCAATGTGGATTTTGATGGAAGAGCTATGTCCATGCTAGTGTCAGCTATTGACCTGAGGACTCATTCTAAGGTGCTTCACTGCAAAACCGCAAAGGCTACCTGGGATGCTATAGTTGACTTTCTGGAAGGAGATTCAGATACCAAGAAGAACCGCCTCTATCAACAGAGAAGACTCTTTGACTATTTTGTTAAAGATCCTAAGGAATCTATTAGACAATGCTATGAGAGGTTTATTGATATTGTTAATGTTTGTTTTTCTCTTGGTCATGTCTATTCTAATACAGATTTGAACATGAGATTCATGCAAGCACTTGGTAGCAAATGGCTGATCAAAACTACTAACATTGAAGACAACAAGGACTTGGAAGCTCTTGATCTTCGACACTTGTATGCCATGCTGAAGGTTTTGAATTTAAGCTTGAAGAGGTTCATGAAACCGAAAGCAGATTTAAGACCCTCTCTCTAGCTGCCTTCAACAATACCTCATCTCCTGTCTACAATCCAGACCATCATCAAACCGCTCCTCACCTTCACTTGCAAACCGCTCCTCCTGACCAAAATGTTCCTAGATATAATCTCAAACCGCACCTTCTGAGTATTACCAACAGTCTCACCAATCCTATCCTCAATCACATCAATCATATCCTCAATCTTATCAATCTTATCAGCAGTCTCATCAATCTTACACTCCTCCTCAAAGTTCTTATGCTCAGAGTGTAGGATCACAATCCTCAAGTTCTACTCAAGTTGATTTTGATGAAATGGATGATGAAGAATTTGCTTTGTATGTGAAGAAATACACCAAGTTCAGGAAAAATAATAGATCTCAATTTCCATCCAAAGGCCCAGCAAAGTTTGTCCCTCCAACCAGATTCAACAAAACTGCAGATCCCAAGACAAGGGATGACTTGGTTTGTTATAACTGCAGACAGCCAGGTCACTTTGCTTCAAGTTGTCCCAAACCGAGGTATGAAGCCGCGCCAGCAAAGAAACCATTCAACAAGAAATTCGTGAAAAGAAGAGGAATGGTAGCTGACCAAGGAGATCAACCGCTGACATGGATGGGTTCAGACTCAGATGAAAGTGATGATGAAGAAACTGCTAATCTCTGTCTCATGGGATTTGAAGAAAGAATTGAAATTGACGAAAGCCTTCCACTGCCAAAACAACAAATGAAGTCAGTTTCACCTAAGACTCCTGAGGCTAGATCAAGCAGAGCTCCTACAACACCAAACTACACTCCCGAGGTTTAAGCAGACCAAAGTCATGATGATCAGGTACTAGAACGTGCAAATATTATATGTCAACAACACACTGTACTTAAAAAGGCATATAAACTAATGGCTGCAGGAACTTGAAGAATCCCAACGTGTATGTAAATCCCACAAGGAGGAAATTGAAAATCTCAAGCTCCAAATTGCTGGGATATCTACTATTGTGGATGAAAACCGCTATCTGAAGGACAGAACCGAGGTACTTCTCACCCAAATCCATGATCTTACCGTACAAAGGGATGACCTCCAAAAAGTGACCGATGTATGGACTAAGTCTGGTGTCACCGTGGAACAAATCCTAAATTCACAAATTCCTACTTCGGATAAAAGTGGATTGGGGTTTAAAACCGATGATGGGTGTAAGTGTCCTTGTCTCTGTGCCGAAGGTGGTGTGAAACCTACTGAACAAACCAAAGAAATTCCTAAGGTTAATCATGCTGGTAAAAAAGGGCTCAAAACAAGAAATTAAAAGGCAAAATTATTTCTTTGAGTACCCTAAAAACCAGACTAGGAGAGATTCAAAGTGGAAAGAGAAATCCATAGCGGTTGAGGCAACCAAGGAAGTATTGAGTGATGAAACCGCTCCTAGTCGGTTTAAGGAAATTCCTATCATTTTCCCTAAAGCCGCACCTAAGAGGAAGGTTGAGCTCAAGAAGGTAATCTTTGTTAAAGCCAAAACCGCTGACCCAGTAAAACATGAGAAACTGAAGGTCAGTAAAGGGTTTGTAAAACCGCAACCAAAACCTGGATTTATTCATTGTGCTATTTGTGCTGATTTTGGTCATAGTGCTGGTCATTGTCTTTTAAGATTCACACCCAATGCCAAGGGACATAAAAATCCTAAGGTCAAACAGGTGTGGGTCCCAAAAAGCTGCTAACCCTAGGACCCAAGGAATAAGGGGGACCAAAACCTTTCATGTTTATTTTTCAGATTTCATGTTTTATAGCTGGAACCGCTAAGAAGAAGAAGGATTTCTGGTATTTGGATAGTGGATGCTCACGACACATGACTGGAGATTCCGAACTACTCTGCAGTTTCATCCAAATGAAAGGTCCCCCAGTAGTGTTTGGTAACAATAAGAAAGGAGAAATAGTAGGATATGGAGCAATCAAACGAGGAAAGGTGACTATTGAAAATGTGTCACTAGTAGAAGGACTCAAGCACAACCTTCTCTCCATATCTCAGTTTTGTGACAAAGGAATGAACTGCATCTTCACATCAACTAGTTGTTATATCAAAGATGCTTCCTCTGGAGTCACTCTACTGACTGGCAACAGAATAGGTGATGTTTATATGATAGATTTGAGCAATATTGTTTCTATTGCTGACCTCTGTTTTGTAGCCAAAAATATAAGTGAAAGCAGCTGGTTATGGCATAAGCGGCTCAGCCACTTGAACTTCAAGTATCTAGCAAAACTGCACAGGGATGGTCTAGTAAAAGGACTACCCAAAGTGGCTGACCATCATGATGAAAATTGTAAAGCATGCCAGCTTGGAAAGCAGCCCAAACAGTCATTTCCCAATAAAACCGCACCTTCAACGAACCGCTGTTTGAAACTGCTGCACATGGATTTATTTGGACCTGTCCCAACCGCCAGTATTGGAGGAAACCGCTATACACTTGTGGTGGTTGATGATTATTCAAGATATACATGGGTGGAAATGATGGCCACTAAAGATGATACTTATGGCATCGTAACCGCTCTCTTTAGACAGCTCCAAACTCAGAAATTGGATGACATTGTTGCCGTGCGTTCAGATAATGGAACCGAATTTACAAACAATGGTGTTTCCCAATATTGTGATGATCATGGAATTGATCATAACTTCTTTGCTGCCGGGGTTCCACAACAGAATGGAGTTGTAGAAAGAAAGAACAGGACTTTGATTGAAGCCGGGAAGACAATGATTGCAGAAGCAAAGCTTCCCAAATACTTCTGGGCCGAAGCCGTCAATACCGCATGCTTCACCCAGAACCTCTCCCTAATCATCAAAGTTCACAACAAGACTCCTTATGAATTGTGGCGAGGCAGATCACCCAACATTGCCTTCTTCAAAAATTTGGATGCAAGTGCTACATCTTGTACAATGGCAAAGAGCATCGAGGTAAATTTGATGCTAAGGCCGATGAAGGTATTTTTGTTGGTTATTCAAAATACTCCAAAGCTTTTCGCTGTTTCAATAAGACATCTTTAAAAATTGTAGAGTCAGTCCATGTTACATTTGATGAACATAATCTTCTTGAGCCACATATGGCTCCAAATGTTGCTGATGATTTTAGTGGTTTTGAGACAGGTACATCTTACCATAATCATGCAACCGCAAATGACCAACCTACTCAAACCGCTCCATCAGGTTCTCCAGCCGCTCCAAATCAAACCGAAGGTGTTGCTGTAGAACCGCATTCTTCTGATCCCATTCAAACCGTTGATCCAGTTCCAAACCTCACCTTCAATGAAGATTTCAATGAATATCAAGAAGAGCCTCCTCTAGAAAATCTTCAAGAAATAGTGGTTCATGAAGACCTCCCTCCAGAAATCAATGAGCATAGAGACCATCCAACAACTAATGTTATAGGTCCTATCAGTTCTGGTGTTCAAACAAGAGGAAGCTTAACACATAGAGATAACCACAGTTTGTTCTCAACCGCACTGTTATCTCAGATGGAACCGAAGAAGGTAGATGAAGCTCTAAGTGATCCAAGTTGGGTAGCTGCAATGCAAGAAAAGCTTAATCAGTTTGAAAGATGCAGAGTTTGGACTCTAGTTCCAAGGCCCAGAGATCATACTGTAATTGGAACAAAATGGGTATACATAAATAAGATGGATGAAAATGGTACTATTACAAGAAACAAAGCAAGGTTGGTTGCTCAAGGTTATAGGCAAGAAGAAGGGATTGATTATGATGAAACCTTTGCCCCTGTAGCCAGACTTGAAGCCATTAGATTGTTCCTGGCCTATGCCTCCTTCAAGAAATTCAAGTTATATCAAATGGATGTGAAGAGTGCATTTCTGAATGGTGAACTACAAGAAGAATTTTATGTAGCTCAACCACCAGGATTTGAAGACAACAAATATCCTAATCATGTCTTCAAGCTCAAGAAGGCCCTGTATGGACTCAAACAAGCTCCAAGAGCATGGTATGACACTCTATCTAAATTTCTTATTGAACAAGGCTTCTCTAGAGGTAAAATTGATACAACCCTATTTATTGCTAAACACAAAGGTCATTCATTATTAGTCCAAATATATGTCGATGATATTATTTTCGGTTCTACTAATGAGACTATGTGTGTTAAGTTTGAAAAGCTTATGAAAGGTAAATTTGAGATGAGTATGATGGGAGAGTTGACATTCTTTCTTGGACTCCAAATCAAACAATGTCTTGATGGAATTTTTATCAACCAAGCTAAATATACCAAAGATTTGATCAAGAAATTTGGGCTTGAAACCGCTAAGCCAGTTGATACCCCAATGCAAAAGGCATGCAGTTTGGATCAAGATGAACGAGGTAAGAAAGTTGATCAGACTCTCTACCGAGGTATGATTGGTTCTTTACTTTACTTAACTGCTAGTAGGCCAGATATCATGTTCAGTGTTTGTGTTTGTGCTAGATTTCAAGCTGACCCTAGAGAATCTCATCTTATTGCTGTTAAAAGAATTATTAGATACTTATGTGGATCTGTTAACCTTGGACTTTGGTACTCCAAAGAATCTTCATTTGATCTATTAGGTTATTCAGATGCTGACTTTGCAGCATGTAAGATAAGCAGAAAGAGCACAAGTGGTACTTGTCAGTTCCTTAGAACCCGGCTTGTATCATGGTCCAGCAAGAAACAAGCATCGGTTTCAGTCTCAACCGCTGAAGCTGAATATATTGCGGCTGGAAGCTGTTGCTCTCAAATTCTCTGGATGAAACAGCAGTTGGAAGACTATGAAGTATTTGAGAAGAACTGCCCTATCTATTATGATAGTACTGCAGCAATATCAATCTCCAACAATCCAGTACAACACTCAAAAACCAAGCACATTGACATAAGATATCATTTCCACAAAGATCATGTTGAAAAGAAGAACATTTTTCTAGCAAAGGTGGGAACCGACGATCAAATTGCAGATATTCTCACCAAACCTCTTGAAAATTCTAGGTTCTTTCATTTACGAGGAGAAATGAGTATGCTGGAACTTACTTAATATAATTCATGTCTATTTATTCTTGTTCTAATAATTTTTGTTAAGTATTTTGGCTCTATTAAGAAAATGCAACTAGCTTGCGGTTCAATCTACGAAACCGCAACAATAATGGTTTGGCTAAAGATTCCACTCAAACCGAAGAGTCAAGAAGAACAACTTCAGTTTGATACAAACCGAACTGTCAAAGCAAGATTTCGGTTTTCTCTACTGAAACCGAAGACAGATCTGAGAGATATCGGCTTTACCAAAACCGATAATGAGGAAAAGGTAAGTCGGTTTACGCAAAACCGCTCAGGTATGAAATTGCATTTTAGTCCCTACTTTATGTCACTTCATTCTTTAAGGACCTTCTTGCAATTATCTCTGCCGCATTGAATGTGAATCGACAGGTACACTGACGGTTGAGTTTCCTTCAGCCGTCATGCCCGCTCCACTACCCGAGGTGGTTAATTGAGTATAAAAGACAAACCATTTTTCAATTTATCTTTTTACCTTCTTACTCTTTTTAGCAAAAACACCTTCTCTCTCCTCTGTACGCACTCTTCTCTCTCTCTCTCTGTTCTCACTCAAAATTCTCTTACTTAAACAAAAAAATTTAATGGCACCAAAGAAATCAATTGATCTTGCTTCTTCTTCTACATCGTCCAAACCTTCGAAGCCTGATATGGTATGAATTTCTGAACCCTAACTCAGTATATCTCATTTATCCGCCATTGTTGAAGCTTAAAAGCTTGTTCATCTTCCTTTGAACATTTTATGCTTTTTCTTCAATTTCTTGGTTGGTTTGTGCCCGCATTTACTTAAATATACTGTTTGATTACTTTGTTTTAAGATTTGTGTTCAATTTTGAGCAAAATCAATTTTGGGGTCATTTGGTGTTCTTGCGAAATTTTGCAGATTCTGGGTTCATGTATTGTTATTTGTCTAAGTTTATTTAGAACTTCGTTAGAATCTGCCCTTTGTGATCATTTTGGTATAATTTTTCCATATTTTGGTTAATATTTTGTTTTGCATATTCATACTCTGTTCTTAGTGTTCTTCATGCATTCAAACTCTTTTTCAAAATTTTCCCTCTTTGATTCACTTTGCCTTCACTGTTCCTTCATTCTTTGTTTTTACATTTTTACCCTTACTCTCCTTGAACCGCATGTTTTCATTGTTAGGTTTCCTTGTTATAGTTTGTAGGACTTAATCAAACCGCGGTTTGCTTAAGGATTCAAACTATCATTCTTTAAGCTATTTCTAACTTAGAAAATTTTTCAGGATCCCTCAAACTTTGTTCCCGGTTTTAGGATTCTTGAGGATGAAATTAAACAAGATGCAGTTGGAAGGAAGCTCCTCAAACTGCTGAATGATGCAAAACTGCTACCTTTGTTTCTTATGGATGAACCGCAGTTCGTTACAATTATCTGCGCCGAATTCTTTGAGAATGGGATCTCCACGAAGGCTGCCTTACTAGATGTACGAGGAGAACCGATAAGGGATCTGGAATCCGGAGAAATAAAATTTGAAGATGCTATCAAGTCCACCGTCTGTGGCAAAGAAGTGATTCTAACCGCTTCCAAGATTGCAGTTCTAGCTGGTCTTGAGAACTCTGGAGTTATGGGGATAAAACCGGAACTTCTAAGCAATACTACAATGGAGCTGATTGGAGTTAATTCTTTCTCCACCAAGAATTCCTCCAAAAAGGATTTTGGAGAGGTGATGGCTCATCTATGTGAATTGGTGGATTCTGGAGTCATGTGCAAGAATGGAAACCACAACAACTTTACAAGTGAACAGTATGCTTACTGTGTGGCCATTCTTAAAGGGAAGAAACTGCACTGGCCCAAGGTTGTGATGAAGGAGATAATAAATGCTCTAAACCGCCTCCATGCTGCTAAAGCCGCTGGAAAATCCAAGGTCAGAACTCATTGCAGGTTGCTGACAAAGTTCTTGCATCAAGATACTGCCATTTTCAAATTCTCTGCTGAAAACAAGGACTATTGGTTGGATCCAATTGAAAAATCTATCTTTGGATTATCTAAACTTGACGCCTTCAGAACCGCATTTGGATGGCGGTATGCTCAAACAGTTTGGAATGAGGACCCTCTTCCTGAAGCCGAACGTGGCCCATTTCCTGAGGCTCGGCTCAACAAATCTGGGAAACCGTATACTGGTGCCATTGCTGATCAGGCCCATGCTACGATGCTAAGGAATGAAGGTCAAACTGCTACTCTAAACCGACTGGGGTTAAGTCAGTTAGCTCAGACCAAGGTACAGGCTGAGGGGGAGCCTGCGGTTGAGGGGGAGCCTGCAGTTCGGTCTATTCCTGCGGCTCGTCCCAAGGAAACCGCTGCTCCAAGGAAGAAAAGGGAACTGCTCAAATCCCTTCTGTTATTACAAGATCAGACTTATCCAAACCGCCTTCCAAACCCTTATCCAAACCGACATCAAAACCTTCATCTTCTTCAACCTCTTTTCCCCCCATCAGACTATCTCCTACACTTTCAAAACCTATCACTTCTAAACCCTCTATTCCCAAACCTCAAGTTAAACCTCTCTCTCCAGTACATCAAAATGTGGAGAAATCCATTAACTTTGCTATGGATGCCGCCTCTCTTAAAGCCGCCAAGGCTAAATCCATTCCAGAACTTATCCCTTCACCTCATCTTTTCCTTCCTATCCCTTCTCCTCCTAAACCTTCCACCTCCAAACCGCCCTCTGTTCAATTCTCTGAAGAACAGTTGGCTGAAATTTTCAAAGCCTTCCCAAACCTCAAACCTTCCTCTCAAACCGATCCTGAGCAGACCGAAGTGTCTGAGGATGCGGTTCTAGTTGAACAAACCGCTGTATCTACCATTGTGGTTCAGCCTGAGCAAACCGATGAGTTTGAGGCTGTAGCATTGCCTGAGCAGACTGATATGTCTGAGGCACTTGGTGAACCTGAGCAAGATGATGAAGTTCTTGAGGTTCAACCGCCAAAGAAGAAGAGAAAGTTGGTGAAGAAAAGTGATTATGTGGAGCATTGGCAGTCAAGGCCACCAGGAGCTGTAGACTTCAGTGAGGCTGACTACAAAAGGGATCACTCACCACTTGAAGGAGCATTTGCAAAAGAGCTAAGAGAAAGAGCTGAGATGAGGAAGGCAGGTATTGACCCAATGTTGGTTGAGGTCTCTCCTCCTTCACTTAAAAGAAAGCTGGATTTTGATTCACCAGAACATACTCCATCTTCATCTCCAGACTTACCATATGCTTTAGCGGTTCAACCTTCACCAGTTCTTTCATCTACTCAACCTTCAGTTTCTACGTCGGTCCAACCGATGGCTCAGTCTTCAATTTCACCATCTGCTCCGCCATCGGTTTCATTCATTAAACCGAAGACAAAGAAACGAAAGAATGCTGCTGACTTAGCAAAATATCTGAAGCGGTTCAAGACTAAAACCTCTAGGGAAAGAAGGGCTGGAGCCCATGCTCGTGCCGCCGCCATAGCCGAAGCTAGATTCTTGAAGGCTGGCCGCCCTAACCCTTATGCTATTTTTCCCAAGGATGAGATGGAAGCCGCAGTTGAAAAATTAATTCTTTCAGTTGCAGAACAATTGATGGGTGAGATTGCCGATCAGGTACTCATGGATCCCACTCTTGCTAGTCAATTCTTTCTAAAATTAACTGCTAGAGCTTATCCTCCTATGTTGAATTGGAGATTTGTGCCTTCCCCTTCCATTCTTCTGAATGATGATTATTTGAGATTTCCTCTTCTTCCTCCTTCCCCTCCTCAAACTGCAATTATCCCTGTTCGCTCTTTCCTCACTTTGATCCCATTGAGTTTGAAACCGCCCTTAGGATCTCTATGGGTGAAACTTTAGAAGAGTCACACATTCTCTTGAAAGGTAAAGCCAAAATGCCTTCTTCATCCCATCAGTCTGATGATGCCATCCAAATTTCTGATGATGACAATTCCAGTGATGAGCACATCCCTGACTACACTCCTTCTGATGAACCGCCCTCTTCAATTTCTTCCTATCCAATTCTACCTCTTCATGCTACAACCGCCGATTTAATAGATGCGGTTAGGAATATTCAAGTTCATCAGCAAACCGCCACTTCTCGGTTTGACACTCATCTCCTCACTTTACAATCTGATCTTGATGCCATTAAGGGGGAGAGAGTGAATGAGAGATTTGATGATAGGTCAAGACAACAACAGCTAGATGAGAGACTGAACTTAATCTTAGAAAATCAACTGGCTCTTCAAGATCTTGTCAGAACCAACAATGATCTTTGCAACTTAAAGTTTCAAGCCGTTGATGCATCACTTCAATCTGTTGTTGAGAAACTTGACATTCTGGCTCAGCATGCACTTGATTCTTCAGAACTTATCCTGCATAGAACCGGGAAACTTGTCAAACAAGCCGCTGCAATTGAATTGAAGATTAGTGAACCGACTGAAGTTTGGCTTCGTGCAGCTGACTTTGTTTTTGAAGCCTCCCGTGGATCCGGTTCTAGAAATGTTGATCAAACCACCCCCGCTGTTGATGCTCTAGTTGCAGAAGAACAAGCTGCTCAAGACGCTCAAACCGTTCAGAACCAAACCGCAGATGATGCTGCTGCTGCAAGGGGTTCTGTTGCAGATGAAGTAGACTAGATTTCTTTTCTTAGTCTTTCTTTTTGATGTCTCTTGTAATTCATACTCTGTAAGTTACTATCCTTATGATTGAATTATAATGAGAATGACTGCATAGCATTCTGTTTTCAAAACTTTGTTTATTCAAACTGCTTGTTTGTGAAACAATGCTTGTATTTCTTAAAACCTCATGCACTTCATTCATCATGAAAATATTTTTAAGTGCATTGTGTTTTAAACATTCAGTTTAAACATGCATTCTTGATCCTCAAAAATCATATCATTTTATATGCATCTGAATGTATTTCTTTTCTATCTTTTCTTCATTTCCTTTGTTTTTGATAGATTCGAAATCTATGATCTAGCATAGTGGGTCACACACAATAGAACGAATCTTAAATAAAAGGACTGTATTGGAATTTAGGGTCGAAGGACCTCAAGGGAATTTCAGGAATTATTCTGGGCTTCCTGGTCAACCAAGCGGGCGCTTGGGTTGAACCAGGCGGGCGCCTGAATGATTTCTAAAAGGCCTGGACCTTCTGGTCAAATGAGCGGGCGCTCGGGTGGTACCGGGCGGGCGCTTGGTCTAGGCGGCAGAATAATTCCTAATTCGATTAGGAAAGGTTTTTGGCACAAGTTACCTATTTGGAATAGGTCTTAATTGTGTATAAAAACCCCAATTCGGCCAGACCATATTGAGTAGTGCTTTTGTGAGTCTCAAAGAGTTTGAGAGAGATTTTATTTTTGTTCTAAGATATCATTGATTGAGGAACAAAATAATTCACAATAAATTCCATATAATTCTTTATTGAATTGTGAAAGTGTGTTTCATAATTATTGGTCTAGCAACCAAGATCAAGGAGCCTCTTGATATTCGTTCGAAGTGTGGACACCGCTAGAGGGTGAATTTTATCATCTACAAAGTTCGTGATTTTGTCCGTGATAAAGCTTCAAGTTTCTCCACCAAGACCAAAGAAAACTTTGATAGTCATCAAGGGTTAGTTGTATCTTATATTCATGTTGTTGTATTTGATTTAATCATATGAACGGATCCATGGCTTTGGGTTTCTTAAAATTTTAATTGCTATATTCCGCTGCGCATGTTACTTGGAAACCCAACAATCATCATGTACTCTCTCAAGAAGTTCAAAGAGTCTTCAGCCGGAAGACCTTGAAACTTGGGCAACTGACTGAAGTAATGCCCCTTCGCCTCATAAGATTTAGCGGCCTCAGTCAGGACAATACATGACACCGATGTGTCAACCTTAGTCCTAGCATATTCTTTCATTAAGGGATTAGCCATTACAACTTCAATTTCTTCTCCCCCGGTGGAAGAAGTTTCAAATTCACTTAAAGCTACCTCTGTCTCGGTGACAGAAGCTTCAGACTCAGACTCAGACTTAGACTCACGAATAGGGGGAATGCCCCTGTCAAGTCTATCGATATTATCGTCCAAAGGAACCAACTCGGGGTTCAATGAACGCCTACCAAACATACACCAATTAAATTAACTTGTAAATCAAAACAAGTCCCCGGCAACGGCGCCAAAAACTTGATGGATAAAATTCCAAGTAATAAATACCTAGCAAGCGCACTAATTACCGTAGTAGTAACGCGCGAAAGCGAGGGACGATCCCACAGAGACTTGTTGGACAAACAAGTAAATTTAATTAGTGCCAAAAAGTAACCAAAGGGGGGGTTTTGATTTGATTTTATTTTATTAACTAACAACTGAAATTAAATACTAAATTAACAAAGCAATGATCACTAATAACGAAGTAAACATATTAAAGAGATTCACGGGTTGGATTTCACACTATCATCATTCTTTGTTATTTGAAAATAAAGTTATTGATTCATTCCAAGGTTCGTTCACTTCTTGTAAAGATTGGGACGGTGAGGCGGCCGGATTGCAATCTTTTTCTCTCTATCTAATCACACTTCGCAAATCAAGTCCATGTAATTATTTAAAAAGTTATTAAGTTCTAAAGAACAATTGAACCTATATGCACTTGATTTCTATCACGGCATCAAAAAAATATAATACTCAAAGCATTGGTCTACGCTTTAATCCCCAAATCAATGGCGGAGTTAAAACCCTAAATTGTTAAAAAGGCCAATAAAGACTAACTGTTAGGATTCATTTTTAGTACACCCACCTTAATTTGATTGATCCATGCCACGTGTCTTTTTATGTACTTTAGGACCGCATGTAATGAAGTTCTACTTCAATTTTTAGATAAGTCCATTTCTAGATTTTTGATTGTCTAGGCTGAGTATAGTTCGGTTGTATCATTAGCGGTTTAGTGCTTCAAGCCGTCATCTTGAGACCGCCAGCATGGAGCCCTTCAGTTTTCATCAAACTGTAGTTTGCATGTTTGATGAAACCGCACATCAAGATCATTCTTCAAACCGCCCCTATGCTTGGTGAAACCGCAGAGCAGTTATTGAAGAATTAAAGAGATGTCATTTATTCCTTAGACAAACATTCCCTTTTTGACCGTAAAAGGATGTTGTTATGTCATGTCAAAATAACTCTAAGTTAACTTGGAGTTTCTGCAAGGAATGTCGGTTTGTCTATCAGTTTGAATTGTTTACCGTTAGTCCTTTCTGCAACAAAGGACAATTGTCAGGTAGTGGTGCAACAACTACCTAGGACTACAAGACAAAACCAAGGACGAGAATGACAGCTCAACCAATGGGATTTCGACAGCACTGTACCCTTCAGATTTGATTCAAATCTTTACCCAACGGTCACAAGGGTGTTCTGCCTATAAATAGCCTCCATTATTCAATAATGAAGGTTGCTGAGCTTCAAGAGATTCATTCCCAAGTATTCAAGTTTGCTTTGAAGATTTAAACCCAGATATTCATATCTTCAAACCATCTCCATTGCAAACCCAGTTCTTCATCAAAAGCTTCAAGCCTAACAACCATTCATACTTAGCCTTTACACCGAAAGAATTCCATTTGCTCAACCATCATTTAGATACTTAGAGCATTTGATTTCTTTTCACACACACACCCGATTTATATGATCACATAGATTATATACTTCGAAAACACCGGTTGTTATTATAGCTTAGGTTAGACTTATTGTTTAGAGTTTAGATTCATCTTGTAAAACCTCCTCTAAATTAATACAAGTCTTATAGCTATTAGAAAATCCTAGACTAACCATCTAGGTAGAGGACGTAGTTCATTTAAGAACGAACCTCTTCAATTTGTGTGTTGGATCTTTATTTTCTGTCTTGATTTTTTATCTTTCTTGTTTGTGGTCTTGAACTTGTTTCCATATACGAAATGACTTGAAAGATGAATTGTGTTTTCCTTTAAACTTTAAGTTTAACTATTCTGTTGCATCATAGTGTTTTCTCAACCTGAGTCAAACCTCCCAACTCTTTAACTAACATATTTAGCCAAACCGCAAACTCCGCTATGCATTTTATCAGTTCGGTTCTTGTGCTTTGAACCGCAGTTGGTCAAACTGATAAGTACTCGGTTGATTTTAAGGGTATTTTCGAAAAAGTTTCAGACCGCTATTCACCCCCCCCCCCTCTAGCGGTTCTATACCCTTGTTGCCCTCTGGGACCAACACTAACTCAATTATTGAAACCCTAAAAACTTAATTAAAATACTTTGAACAACTAGAATGAAATCAATATGAAATAAACGTTTATAACATAGAACTAGATAGTATTTTACATCCAACCCATGAATTAAGAACTTAGCTACTCATACTCAACATAATGAACACAAAATAATAAAACTAAAAACATAAAACCTGGATCTTGAATGATGAAAAGAAAAAACTTCGTCTGCGTTTTAGTTCTTCCAAAATCTCAGAGAAAAATAAAGCATAAGAATTCCCCTATTGACTGCTACTGTGTTCCTTTTATACTAGGGTAAGATATCTCAACATAAGCAAAGGAATTACAATCCTAAACCAAGGAGGAAATCTTCAAAAAGCTGATTCGGAGACGGGGGCGCGCGCACCAAAATGGCTGGGGCGTGCGCACCATATTGAGTACCACAAATCTGACCTTCTGTAATAAGGGGGCGCGCGCACCATATGATGGAGGGCGTGCGCACCATATTGGACTTTAAGAAATCAACCTTCTGATCAGTGGGGGCGCGCACACCATATGATGGAGGGCGTGCGCACCCTTCCATTTTCCTCAGAAATATTCTTTTTCTTCCTTAATTCCTGCATAGTCCTCCGCCTGAGTTTCTCCAAAATTCCCCTCAGGTCCTTTCTCTGTTTTTCAGCCACAATTTCTCCGTTTTTCCCTGTACTCAAAGACACTCAAAACAGCCATTAAAACACTAAAATACCCGAAGATTCGCTCCAAGATAAGACCGAATGTATCCAATATTGTTGTGTAAAAACACATCCATCAAGCCCGGATCCGAACACGGTACAATGTCAGATTTGTAAGAAAATGGGACATGATGCCACCACTTGCTTCCAAAGAGGGAACTTTGCTTACTCTGCTCAATATTACCCTCAGAACATGATGCACAACAATGGTGGACCATCATCACCCATGGCTCCCGTCTCCTTTGTTCTTGATTCCGGTGCGACCGATCACATAACATCCAATACGGATGTTCTGCAACAGTTTTCACCGTACCCAGGTAATGATTCAATTGTAGTAGCTAATGGTGCTTCTATTCCTATTGCTCATATTGGTTCCACTCAATTCTCCTCACATAATCATCGATTTATCATGCGTACGGTGTTACATGTTCCTAAAATAAGCCGATCATTACTTTCTATTCGCAAATTTTGCCTTGATAATGATTGTTTCTTTGAACTAACCGCGTTTGGCTTTTGTGTGAAGGACAAGCGGACAATTCTTTCTGGCGGTAATTCTGGCGACCTCTACACTCTGTCTTTCGTCCCCAGTTCTCGCATTAATTCCTTGGCTCTAATTGGGGAACGAGCATCTTCCGCTGTTTGGCATGCCCGTTTAGGGCACCCTTCTTCTAGAATTTTAGATTGCTTAGTTAATAGATATCGGATTCCTGTTAGTGGTTCCGTTAAAATAAAAGAGATGTGCCATGTTTGTCCGCTAGGAAAATCATGTAATCTCCCTTTTCAACTTAGAAATTTCAACTCTTTGCAACCTCTTGCTTTATTGCATCTAGATGTTTAGGGACCTTCCCCGGTACCTTCCATATCAGGTTATAAATTTTATTTATCCATCGTTGACGATTTTTCTCGTTATGTGTGGCTATTCCCGCTGTATCATAAGTCTGATGTGTTTACAGTTTTTTCTGAGTTTAAAATACTTATTGAGAATCAACTGTCTCGCAAAATTTCTGCCATACACACGATTAAGACTATACAAACTGATGGAGGGGGGGATTTATTAACCGTCAGTTTGCGTCTTTTTTTATTAACCACGGAATTAGTCATCGCACTTCTTGTCCGTATACTCCACAACAAAATGGGGTTGTGGAGCGTAAACACAGACACATTGTGGATATGGGTATGTGCCTTCTTGCTCAATCATCTGTCCCTAAGAAATTCTGGCTTGATGCATTCACAACAGCGGTGTTTCTTATAAACAGATTGCCTATGAGACAACTAAATTATGTGTCCCCATATGAGAAATTATGGCGTCGAGCTCCGGATTTTAAGTTTCTTAAAACCTTTGGATGTACTTGTTTCCCGAATCTTGTCCCGTATAATCGTCATAAACTAATGTTGAAATCCACCCTTGTGTTTTTTTGGGATATGACTCTATGCGAAAAGGGTATCGATGCTTTGATCCTATGTCCGGGAGGGTTTATATTTCACGCCATATTCTGTTTAATGAGGCTCATTTTTATTATCATTCCAAGAATTTTGTCACAACTTCTACAGACCAAGGACAGACCAGATCGACACCTGCATTTATTGTTGCTGGCCCATCCGTTCCCAGGCCCGTGCCTCCACTTGCAGGCCCAGTTACACCAACTGCTCCACCTATGGCCTTTTCAGACGAGCAGCCCGTTCCATTCATCCCAACGCCTGCCTCAACTCCAGTTACTGGGCCGCCTACCTCACATGGGCCGCCTAGCAGTCCTTTGCCTACGTCCGACAACGTGGTCCACCACTCTCCTTGCCCAGACGAGCAGCCCACACATGAGCATGCCGAACTGGTGTCTCCAGCCCAGTCCACTCCAGCACCTCCTTCTTCGAGTGCCGCATACTCCCCATCCCAACAACAAAATGATGGGCCAGCTCTCCCTTCTGCAGTCCACAACAACATCTCATTTGGGCATCACCCCATGATCACAAGGGCCAAGTCTGGTATCTTTAAACCAAGGCTAACAGCTGATTTGGCTACCAACATTGAGAATTCCAAGCATCCTATTTCTCTCTCTGCAACCATGTCGGACTCACCGTTTTCAGAACCTCGGACATTTAAACAGGCAGCTCCGATTCTCCATTGGCAAAAAGCCATGCAAGAAGAAATTACGGCCCTTCAGAAAAATGGTACGTGGTCTCTTGTTCCACCTCCATCCCACCACAATATTGTCGGTAGCAAATGGATTTACAAGGTCAAACGTCAGGCAGACGGTTCACTTGAACGGTACAAAGCCCGTTTAGTTTCTCAGGGGTATACTCAACAGGAAGGTATTGACTATGGTGAGACATTCAGTCCCGTGATTAAACCTGCAACCATTCGAACAATCCTTTCTGTGGCTCATTCCCGGGATTGGAAAATTGAACAATTGGATGTTCGAAATGCATTTTTAAATGGGATTCTTTCCGAAGAGGTCTACATGAAGCAACCACCGGGGTTTACTGATCCGCTGCATCCGGATTACGTATGTCGTCTCCATCGTGCACTCTATGGTCTTAAGCAAACACCCCGGGCTTGGTTTCATAGGCTCCATGATTTTCTCCTCACATTGGGTTTCTTTAATAGCCAAGCTGATTCTTCTCTTTTTATCCGCCATCTTCACGGGTCTATGGTGGTCATTCTTGTTTACGTCGACGATATTATCATTACCGGTTCCGACACTGTCGCAGTTAATCAAGTCATTGATTCCGTTTGTGCCACATTTGAAAGTAGGTGATTGGGCTCTCTTAGTTTCTTTATGGGTATCGAGGTAACCAGAACCAAAACTCATCTCCACTTGAATCAATCGAGGTACGCCACGGACCTTCTCTATCGGTTTCACATGCACTTGAGTAAACCGGTGCCAACACCTCTAGCTCCTAATTCTCACCTTTCGGCCACTGATGGGGATCCACTTCCCGAGGCAACAACCTATCGTAGTATGGTTGGAGCTCTCCAATATATCACGCTCACTCGCCCAGATTTATCCTTTGCCGTGAATCAAGTGTGCCAATTCATGCATTCCCCTCGTACGACACATCTTCAAGCTGTCAAACGAATCCTAAGGTTTCTAAAGGGGACGTTATCTCTGGGACTATCCTTCCGCAGCTCGTTTGACACATCCATTGTCGCATTCTGTGACACGGATTGGGCTGGGTCCCGATGACCGTAGGTCTACTACCGGTGCGTGTGTATTTATCGGACCAAACTTAGTTGCATGGACTGCCAAGAAACAACACACTGTGTCAAGATCCAGCAGTGAAGCGGAGTACAGGGCACTGGCATCCACCGCTTCTGAGATTCGTTGGTTTTCTTATTTGTTTCGTGAACTCGGGATACCACTTGCTCCTCGTCTCCTTCTCTGTGACAACATTTCGGCCTTGCATATGTCCAAGAACCCGGTGTTTCACGCTCGCACTAGACATATTGAAATTGACCTTCACTTTGTCCGGGAACTACACCACCGCGGGTTTCTTCGCTTACATCATATCTCGTCGACCGATCAAATCGCTGACCTCTTTACTAAGAGTCTTGCTGCTCCTCGTTTTCAGTTACTATCCGGCAAGCTGCACCTTCACTCCGCTACGCTTAGCTTGAGGGGGGGGGTGAAAGACAAGACGTGAACCGCAAGGGCCCAAGCAGTCACGTAGTAGAGGACTTGAAGGATAAGTGATATAACGTGTTGATATGTTTGTATATCTATTCCTAGTATATAGTCCTACATTATTTAAGGTAGTGCGATTAGCATAAAATAGATGTAAATAGAGTAGTGATAATCTTTTCCTAGAATAGTGGGTTGTACTCTTCTATTTAACGTGACATACATCACAGGAAACATCATCTTGAGTTTCCCAGTTCATCCGTCTCTCTCTCTCTCTCTCTCTCTCTCTCTCTCTATCTCTATTCTTCTTAACGTATCTTCTTCTTCTTGTTATATTCTTGGTTTATGTTTTGCTTTGCAGGTGATAGTTCGTACATAGATACCGGCTGGGATGATGTTTGTTGGTAATTTTTGAATTTGATAATTTTCAAACAAATTTATGGACTTAAAACTAGGAATGATTTTTCTGTGGTTTTAGGTAGTATATGGTTGAGGTTTTGGTTTTGATTGGTGGGGGTTTCTGTTTAGATTGTTGGGATTTTATTGTCATAGGCTTTTACCCATTTTGAATGGAAATCTAAAAAACCCACAATTCATAGGCTTCTTCCCCATTTTTGAGTTTTGAGTAAGTGTGAAGGGTGGTACGATCAATTACAGATTCCATAGGCTTCTTCCCCATTTTTTTGAGGATGTTAGCAAAGAACAGAGCCGACAATCGAGTTCTAATCAGTTAATCTGGGGCAATTCCGATGTTAATTACGTTACTTCGTTGCAGCGATCCAAAAACTCAACAACACTATGTAACGGCTTTACTCAATCTCTCCTGACTCCCTCCACGAAGATAAACGGCGGCGGCACAATCAAAAACGGTGAGTTGCGTCTTCAAAAGCAGAACGCTGCATATGGAAATGGGTTTGGGTGTTTGATTTTTCAGTATTATGCCTTAGGGTATAGTATAATTTTAGTTTCAACACTTAAACCCCCTATATCATTAGTTTCCTATTTTACCCCTTAAAAAAGAACACGTGATTGTGACTTAATGGAATTTTTTGGATGAAGTTAGTCTCAGTGATCAGGGGAGCACAAAAAAAATAGTTCAGACCATCAAACGCAATAAAAATTAGTTGAGTGATCAAAACCACTTATCTCAAATAGTTGGGTGACCTTATATGCAATTTTTCCAAAGTAGAAAATGAGTTGTATTTCTGGAAAAAAAAAATCTGTTTTTATTAGTACGGAGTATTTATAAAGGAAAAGGTTAAAAATACGTGTGTGTCTTCATCATAAGTAGTTTGCTCCAAAAAAAACATCCTGCAAATTGATATAAAAACTAACGAAATGTTAAATTTTTTGACGAGAAAATATTCTTGTGCATTATCACATTATGAATGAACTTTGAACAATAATTTTAAGTTGATTTAATCAATTTGCAGGATGTTTTTTTGGAACCAAATTGCAATTTGGTAACCTGTGATATGCATAGGTTTAGATTTTCAAACACGGGAACCAAATTGCAAAAGTGTTACAAACACAGGTTACCAAATTGCAATTAGCCTTTATCGCCATTATAAATGAACTTTGAACAATAATTTTAAGTTGATTTAATCATCTTAATGAAAATTTAAAACTTTTTTTTGATAGTATTGTTGATGATATATCCATAACAAGTTTTAGATTTTCATTAATATACTTAAATTAACCTAAAATTATTTGCTCAAAGTTCATTCGTAAAAACTACTTTAAAAAATGGGAACATCAATTTTGGGACGGAGGTTGGAGGGAGTAATATATACAGAGTATATATACGTGTGTGCGCGAGCGTGTATAACTTGAATTTCTTGAGAAAGGGATAATGGTAGTGTGGGAAATAACCGAAAGCTCGTCCTGAACATGGATTTTCATTCAAAAGTTATTTACATGATCCAAGCTTTAGTACAACAGACTTCAGATTTCATAAGAGAAATTCTCTTTATGCTTTCCATCCACCCCAGGGGGCACACCAAAAGAATTGGAGCGAGAAAAAAAAAAAAAAAAAAGGGAAGCGAAGCGATGCGAAACGAAATGCTTTGAGCCTATACACACGAAAGAGGGGAACAAAAAGGTATTGTACATTGGCTTCGATTGATACATGAAGGTTTGATATGTATGTGTAAAGTCTCTCTTCTGCCTCGGACTAATTCACAGTTTCCGATGAGTCACATTTTGAAAATTTTGGAGCAAGAAATTGCCCAATGTGAAAACTGTCGATAATCTGCGAATATTTTGGAGTTGATGGTATTTGGAATCCACCAAAAAGAAGTTAAATCCGTCCTAGAAATTAGCTTCATATTTTTATTTACTGAAGGGTAATTCCTTAACCCCTTGCTCAACAGCGTTTCTCCATACCCTGTATCTTACGCCTAATTTATCATAGGATACAGGCAAGTTCCACACGTTTGCTCCATTGATCATCCTATCCTGTTGTCCAAGTACAAGGCGTAGATCCTCGTTTAATACCTGCATCAATATAAATGAATTGAAGATCTGACCAGAAATATTCTATTCTGAGTAACGTTGTAGGCAGTGGCGAAGCCAGATTTTTTTTGCTGAGGGGTCAAAATTTGGCATACAAGGCAGTGGAAATGATATTATAGTACAAAATTTTTGAAAAATCAAAGGGGTAAAAATTAATTAAATGTTAATTTTTTTTAACCCACATAAAAGATAACGTATAAATTGACAATTTTTAATTATTAAGGGGGTCAAGTGACCCCCTTTCCCATAGTTTGCCTTCGCCACTGGATACAGGCACTAAGAAGACGCAAAATTTTCTTCACAAGAATCTTGGTGCGCCACTTGTTGATTGGTGCTTTTTTTATCATCAAATTGCGAGCCCAACAAAAGCGAATAAACAACTAAACACACATGATAATGCGAACAAAATCGTGTGACCTTTTTGTGGGTGTAGCATTACTCTATTCTACACTTTTGTAAAAGAGAAAAATGGTTACCTTCTCAGCAAAATGTCTCCACAAGATTTCCATGAAAGGGATGTATTGAAGAATGGGAGCAAAATCCAGTGACATTCTGTATAATAACCTTGTCTTGTTTCTTGATGATGGTAAGCACACATGAAGTTGATGAAGATGTGTAGCACACTGGCTGGTGCTCTGTCCTTCCAGTTTCCCCGGTTTTGAGATCCCAATGGTCGATAATACTATACATGGCGGTTGAAATTCCATATCTATTGGATACGGGTCCCAGTATCCTTCGAGACCTGATTCAGGTGTCAAGAACTTCACCAAGCTGAAATATGACAGCAAGATTAGTTTTTTAGGTTGTAGAACTATTTAATGCGCAACATTGATAAATAAACCCAGATTTTGATAAATGGATACACTCCCTCCATCCCAAAATGATATTCCTATTTGTCATTTTTCATTGTCCCAAAAACTTCTTCCCATTTCTATAAAAGTGCGTAAACAAAACATGGCTAGTGAAGCAAGTGTTTATATCCTTAAAAATTTTGAATAGTCAAATGAGAAGATCATTTTGGGACGGAGGGAGTAATATTTATATCGTATATTGACAGACCTTGGAACACTCCATCCTTTAGCAAAGGTAGAGGTGTGAGTGAACGGTGCGTGTGCTAGATCCAAAAGGTTGTCGAGAAGTAGCCCATGTTCTACGGGGAGCTCCATGACAAGCTGCCGTTCCAAATAATATGTAAATATATATAAACATATTTATGTATGAAATGTTATAAGAACTTTTGGTGAGATTATAAAAACATGATTTATAATGTTACTTTAATGAAGCTAAAATTTAACACTTGTGTGACAAACCTCGGCATGAATTTGAAATCCTGGAGGAGGTTGTAAAGAAGGAATAGTGGCTGCTGGAGGGTCATCGCCTGGCCAAATCCATATCATCCTTTCTTGCTCAAAGCATGGGAGAGATTTTATCTTTACGTTAACAAATTTTGTTGAAGGCATTTTCTCGCATGTTCCATCTGCCGCATATTCCCACCCTGGAATCATTTTAGCAGATAAGGAAAAACCCATTACTATTTTCCAATCAATGATACATACATACATACATACATACATACATACATAAAACAAAGTAAACCAGATATATTTAGTTGCATTTGTTACATACCATGATAAGGACATTGAACACGACCCTCATTTACTGAACCTAAGTCAAGCGGGCAAGCTCTATGCGCACATGTATTTCTTATGCATCCTGGTTTCCCATCCTTTCCACGAAACAACACCCAAGGTTCTTCAAAACAATCTATTGGGATCTGAAACAGAATTCCACAAAGGCAATCGTATGATTAAAAAAAATGATATTGGAAGGAACCAAAAAAATTGTCTTAACATTTTTAATTATGTCAAATAGATCGCATGCCAATGCTGATTGTGTCATTTTTTTCAGTAAATACGCGATCCACACTTTTAAGTACTTATGTTATCAAATATACTTAAATCACATTATTTTGGCGATATTAAAACTTGAGAGTTAATTAGCTTACCAAAGTGTCGTCCTTGAGGTCTTTTGAGAAAGCAACAGGGTACCAAAAGTTTTTCAAATAGCGATCGTAAGGTTTGACTGGGCCTGACACGTTTAGGCTTTTCCGTGGCGCCTTTCTTTCAGTTTTTTCAGTAGATATCGTAGAAGAAGTACTGGGAGAAGTGGATATGCTGTCAGATTCAGTTGTGCTTCTGTCTTGCAAAATCCTATCATTAACCAAAGCTTCCATGTAAGCTAGCTTGTCTAGAGCAGCACCAACCCTTGCTTCTGATATATGTATCTGCCATTTTTAGCCGGTCCAAAATAAAAGGGCCTTAAAACTACTATCAGAAAAGCATGTCAACTACTTTTTTTGGGGATAATATTTACTCTTATTATAAAGAAAATTTTGCACCTGTTTGTGCGCTTGGGCTAGCTCTTCTTGCAACTCTGCAAGATCCTTCTTCATTGTGCCAATGGATTTGAAATCACGAGCAAGAGGATTTAATACGTCTACAACCTGCAACAATGTTGAGAAAGTGAGCTTCGAACATACTCCCTACGTCCCAGAAAGATAGTCTCATTTGGGATAATTAGTTCGACGCTACTGTTTGGTCAAAGTTCACTTGTGTTGTCAACCAAAAACCAAATGATGGGACTATCTTTCGGGGACGGAGGGAGTATAATATGGCTACATAATTGACTAGAGTAATATTTATGAAATAAACAACACCTTTTCATGGAGAAGCATGATCGTAAGAAGATCTTGACGAGCCCTCCAATCGCAGTATTGTATATCGTATCTTGCCACTTCTAGAGCTTGATGTGCATCCAAGAACTTCCCTTTGTATTTCGGGAATTTAGACCTTGGATCTTCCACGTCAAATAGAGTGCTCCATGAGCTCTTCTTCTCTACTAATCCTCCTCCGTCTCCACTTGCTATAGCAAAAACTACAAAACTTGCTCTACCCTGAGGTCCCGCAAACCAAATAGAAACTCAGAACAAAACCAACAGTAACTGTACTATCACAAGTAAATATGCACCTTCAAATTGCTGACCTAAGACATTACTTTCAACAAAAAGTGAAAGTTCCGATACTTTTGCCACCAAGCTCGTAAATATATACTCATTTGTATCTTTTTATTGATTTTCCGGTGTCTCACAAGGATAACAGGGCAAAATGAATATTAATTCATACTTCTACATGGTTAATGTGGAATTACAAACATACTCCCTCTATCCCGAAATAAATGTCATACTTTCCATTTTTGTTTGTCCCAAAATAAATGTCGTCCTACTAAAAATAGGGTATGAAGTTAGGTGATCTTCATATACTACCCATTCAATAGGCACAAGCATTGCAATGTCATAGGAAGTGTCAATCTACCCATATAAATAGATTGGAGCAATCAAGGAAACACAACTAAAAGCTTAAAAACATTGACTTGTCAACTATGACATTTATTCGGGACAGAAGGAGTAATAAACTTTCCATGTATGATGCATATTTCCTTAGCATTGTGGACCCTGAATAAGCTATACTACAGAAAGAAGTGTTCTAAAGGTAGAAGTAGGAACAAACGCATTGGTGAAATGGTGGGAAAGAAAAAGAACATGGAAAAGGAAGTCGAAACATGCAAGAGCTCTAACTCCATCAGAAAAAAAAAAAAAAAAAAAAACTCACACCTAAAGAAAGTGAAGAAGAGAAACAAAATAACCTAGTACGCATTTGGTCTCTAAGTATAAAACAATGAAGAACCTCTATCCTTATATCTGCAAGCAAATAATCGGGTACCTAATTCTACCCTCCTATTCTGACATCCGAACATGACACCTAAAGTATGTCCATACAGACTTATATATGAAAAAACTCTGTCGAATATAATTCATTCAGTTTCCTCCCAAACATACTAAAAAGCATCCCTCATCCCTTCAGGAAATTCTAATGAAAATTCCATATGGAGAGGCAAGTGTTTTATCATGTTCTAACTCCAACTTGATATAACAGCCAACTAGGTAATATGCTCTTGGAAGTTGTCAAACAACTAAAGGAACAATATGAAGAAACCAGTCGAGTTATGCATTTTTTTTGGTACAAAACCAATACCCCTAATTGTGCTTGACATCAGTCAACCACTCGATCTTATTTGAGTTTAAGTAGACAATAAAGCCGCAGATCATTAGTTGATCACTATACTTACTTGTACATTGCTTCTCCTAAATCACAGTTACGCCCCGAATTGCAGTCAGTTAGATTCACATTTGAAATCCGGCATAGTTTCTAGTCTAAAGGAAGTACTCTACAAAATCAATACCTTGGAAACACTTTGGGAACAATCTTATGAGTTACAGCACTCTGATTATCTGGGTAGCTTCTTACTCCTACTACCAAAATAAATGTTCAAATGTACTCTTGATCAAGAGCAAATATGAAAGGGAAAAAAAAAAGATAATTTTTTCCCCTTAATTTCTTATAATAAGTTTTTGGCATAACAACTGCTCCAAGGAAGCAAGAAATGGAACATTCTTAATTCAAAAATAAAATCAAAAAACAGGGTACCTGATAAATGAACAAATCAACAATAATTACACTATCTAATCAAAACCCAGATAAATGTTTCACGAAATTCGTATAACCCAGGTCCAGAACCAAGTGACAAGTCCCATAATTCAAGAAAAGAGGGAAAATAAAAATAAAAAGGGTACCTTTCTTTGGTTGAATTTAGATGATCGGCATAGAGAATTAGGGAGGGAGAGAGCTGCAGCAGTAGCAATGGCGGACATGGCGTTTCAATTCAAACCCAGAGTTGTGACAATTACATAAGGAAAGGAGAGAGAAAATTGGAGTGGATTTTAGTGAGAGAGATTTATTGCGCGGATTTTGTTGATAAGAGGCTTCTGAGTTGCGCGATCTCCATTAGCCTCCCACGCTCTGACACGTGGACGACTCTGTTTTCCTCATGACCACAACCTCTATGGGACACATTGGCAGCAATAATAGTATCTTCAAATCTGTGGGACCCAATATATCTTCTTTTATCTTTTTCTGCAGTTTTTCTCTTTTCCCAGCCTAATTTTTTCTTTTTGGTTTAACAAAATAAAATGACATGGAGTAATATTAGTAACATTTCATTCCTATTACTATTAGGCATGGCCAAATAGGGGTACGGGACGGGTTGCACGGGTCCGAGTCTCACTATGAAAGTCCCGGAACCGAATCGTGTATGGCACGGGTACGGGTCATTCACGGGTTGAGCAGGTACGGTTCTACTGGTCCACGGGTTTCCTCCCCCTTTAAAAATAAAAAATAAAATGAACTGTTTAATTTTAAACGGATTTCGTTAAAAATCTAATGGAATTTGTTCAAAATTTAACTGTTTTCTTTTTTCCTTTTTCATATCAACGAAAATAACAAAATATGTTAGAATATGTATAAAAATCTATCATTTTAAATAGATTATGTTAGAAAATTAACAAATTATGTTGGAAAACTAACAAAATATGTAGAAAAAACAACAAAGGGACGGTTCATTCACAGGTTAGCACGGGGTCAAGCGGGTACGGATTTAGACGGTTCACAGGTTGGACCCGTCGGGTTGCGGTTTCTGGAAGCATGGACCCAGAACCGAACCGGCTCATACACAGTTACGGGTTTACCGGCTCACGGGTCGCGAGTATACAGTTTCAATCCGAGTACGGTTTCACGGGTCGATGCGGGTCCGGTACGGGTTGGCCATGTCTAATTCCTATTTCATCATACCATCTTACTCCTTACGTTTCACAATAAATGTCGCTTTAGCTTCTTTCATACATATTAAGAAATGTAATAATTGTATGTTATACAAAAAATAAAAAAAAATAAAAAAATAAAAAACTCAACTACCCTTAAAATAATGGGCAAATTGCATATTGGTAACCTGAGTTTGTCTCACATTTGTAATACCAACTTGAAGGCGGCGGCGATCGGAATACGGGAGGTATTGATCTGTGGCAGTGAAAACTTTTATCTTCCTATTTTACCCCTGCAAAATTGATCACGTGTATGGTCACATGATGACTTAACTGAGAAAAATGGATGTCGTTAGTGGTAGGTGTGAGGGATACAGTAAAAATTAGAGTTTGGGTATGACGGGTGCAAAAATGAGAGTCCAGGTACCAAATCCAAAATAACCCCAATAGTTCAGTATTATATTTGCAGTTTTTCCTTAACTAAATGTGTACTACATTTTTTATGCATACATCAATTTAACTTTAAATATAAAGTTGAGAAAATACTTTTAAAGTTTTTTTTTTTGAGAAAAAATAATAATTAATATTTCAAAAATCATAATACCATTATTTTTTATCATCTCATCTTCTTCATCCATGTTCACTCTTAACACCACCACCACCGCCTAACACCCTAGCACCACCACCATTGCCACCCTTAACACCACCACCACTGCCACCCCTAACACGGCCACCACCACCCATGTTTGTAAACACAAAATCAAACAATGATCTGAAAGGGGAAAGAGTGTTGAAATCGGCTCTATTTGACGAAAAAGAGGGTTGAGGGCGGCGGGTTAGATTATGGTTTTCGAGAGCAAGGGGACTGTTGTGGTGCTTCCTGAGTTTCTTGAAACTTCTGAGCGGCAAGAGACGTCGCCTAACAAACGAACCCTAAGCCTCTCTAGCGCTTATGCCCGCAACTCTTCATCGTCAATGTACCATCGCTTCTGAAAACCCCACCAAATTAGAGAAAAATCAGTCAAGAGACACCCAAATTGATTTTAAAAATTAGAGTTATAAATCGACAATAACAAATAAAAAACCAACTTGAGACAAGGATTTCTTCGAACTGAAGATTGGGGAGTGAAATGGAGGAGTTGCTGGAGAGAGAAGGTGGGAGTGGAGAGACGAGAGCTTGGTAGAAGAAGAATGAGTAATCTGCTTTTCTGCCCCTCGTACTATGGCCCCAACATCAATTGACACTCGTACTACTGAAACAACAAATGTATGATGCGTACTATAGTTTTATTAGCAAAATTAACCAATTTACTATTCAGTTGTTAACTTTTTCTAACACACGTTATTTTTTTTAACGAGCATTAAATTATTTTAACGAATGTTAAAATTTTATTTTCGTCAGTCTTTTTCCGACGACCATATCTCCCTCTCCGGTAAAAATTTTTCAGATCCCAACGGTCAATATGTGCACCTAGGTGTCGCGAACGTTCTCCAGAAATTTGAAGGCGATCCAACGGTTAATGAATCGGGAAATTGATTTTTTCTGGACCAGGCCGGGAAAGTGACGGGATTCGGTTTTGCTTCGATTTTTGGCCTTTTGGCCGGAATTTTCCCAGGTTTTCTTGCTCTTGGCCGGCGCCTAGGTTTAGGGTAGGTGCGGTCATGGATAGGAAGGGGATTGGTACAGCTTTTTTGGCGTGGAAGGTGTAAATGGGAGCTCAAATCCTAATTTGCAAAGAAGGGGGTAGATTGGTGTTGGAGATGCTTCTAATCCATAAATGGTGGAGTTGGTTGGGTGGAGTGGTGACTGGTTTGTGGCGGTGGCGATGGGGCGGTGTTGGGTTGCGAAGGGTGGGGTGGATGTTGGGTTTGGGAAGATGATGGAGATAACAAAAGTTAATTTTGTTAACATAAATTATTAACATCCGTTAAAATAAATTAATGCTCGTTAGAAAAATAACGTGTGTTAGAAAAAGTTAACAACTGAATAGTAAATTGGTTAATTTTGTTAATAAAACCATAGTACGCATCATACATTTAGTGTTTCAGCAGTACGAGTGTCAAATTGATGTTGGGGCCATAGTACGATGGGCAGAAAAGCATATTACTCGAAGAAGAATGGGAAAAAGTTTGCATTTTTCTGATTCTACCCTTTGTTTTCAAGAACTTTTATTTGACCCCCTAAGCTAAAGCCTTGCCCAACATATGGTAATTGGCAGGTTTGCGTTCATGAGCGATGCACATGTCTTTAAGTCCGTAAAAAACTAACGAAAAGTTAGTTTATTCACAAAATTGCAAAGAATTGACAAACTTAGGTGCCTGATTGGCACGATTTAACTTTCATGTTGGGGATTGCAAAAGTGAGACAGACTCAGGTTACCAATATGCAATTTTCCCTAAAATAATTGAGTTGGACTCATGTGAGACCGTCTCACGGTGTGAGACAGCTCACAGCGAGCCAGCCAAGCCGCCAAGCCAAATTTTTTTTTTCCCTCCAACTTTTTTCTCCCTGCCATTTTTTTCTTGCCAGCAAAAGTAACACTTTTTATAAAAAAAATGTAACACTTTTTTTCTCATATGTAATACTTATTTTATAAAAAAATTACCACAATTTTGCTGAAATAGATTAAAGATAACATAAGATTGGCAACCAAACTAATGTTACATATTATAATAAATGAATGTAACATTTTTTTTTCTTAATTGTAACACTTTTATAGGGTTTTACATTCAATTGAAATGCAAAACTGATTATATACATGAATTTTTACTTTTTTTAAAAAAAAAAATGTAACATTTAACCTATAAAACTGTTACATTCATATATATAACATATTACAATCATATATGCACTGTGTTACACTTCAATTATTACTTTTTCTAATCACAAAAACTATTTATATATTATTTACGAAACTGCTGTTACATCTTACAATAAAGTGTTACTTTTTTAAGACCAAACTGTTACTTTCTTCATATGAACGTGTTACATCTTAGAGGCGAGCAACCCAAAAAAAAAAATTGTGTTAAAAATATTTTTTTAAAAATAAAAATCAAACTATATCATGACCTATCTAGTTTATTTGTCTCGTCGAGACGAACACACCTGTATTTTTAGATTTTTTTTCGACTTCAAAATCACAAGATATTGCATTTTAAAATTATGAGATTTTTTTTAAATGTGTGCCATGTGTCGCACGTTAGGAGGAGAATGGAGAAGCTTGGGCGGGTTACAGCTGGGCAGGTTATGGGTTGACCCATAGGGGATCCGTCCACCATGTGAGACGGTCTCACATGGTGAGTAAGGTAAAACGGCATTTGATTTGAACGGAATGAGTAAGGTAAAATTGTTTTAGCATAGAGCACCATATCTTGAGTCTCTACCAATCCTACTAGTGAGTAAACCCGTACTCTGCACGGGAAACTAATTTACCAGTTTTAGTATATTTTGTTTCTTTAATATTTTTATTTAATAGCATTAGTTAATCTTAAATTATAATAATTGTATATTTTTAACTATAATTATTAATTATTCATAGTTAAATATAATTTGTACATAAATATTTAATTATTAATAGTTAGATATAATAGTTAGATATAATAGTTAACTAATAATAGTAAAATATAATAATTAACTATAATATTTAACTAACTATAATAGTTAATTATATTAATAACTATTATAATAACTATTACTATTATAAGTATAATTAACTATAACAGTATATATTAATAGTAATAATTAATCTATATTATAACTATCATAATTAACTAATACTATTAACAGTACGTATTAATATCTATAATAACTATTATAATTAACTAATTCTCTTAATAACAATGTTAACTTATATAGTAAATATTATGATTAACTAATAGTATTAATATTAAAAATTAACATATACTCCTTCCGTCCCATAACAATGGGCACAAAATGACTCTTACACAAGAATTAAAAAAAAGTATAAATGTTGTGAGTATGAAAAGTGAGTGGGAGAGAGAAAGTGTAAATGTTGTGAGTGTAAAAGTAAAGTAAGAGAGAGAATGAGTGGGATAAATAGTAAAGATTCTTTCCATTTTAAGTAATGTGCCCATTTGAATGGGACGCCCAAATGGAAGTTTGTGCCCATTATTATGGGACAGAGGGAGTATTGTAATTGTCATGATTAACTAATATATTGATAGTAATAATTACACTATAGAATAGAGTAACTATTATAGTTAACTAATATTATTAGTAGTAATAGCTAACTTATATCATAACTATTATTATTAGCTAATAATGAGAATATCAGAGGTCATACACATTTAGAATGGTGAATGGTGATGATGTGGCTTCATACAAATGAATATTTAGCCTATGTTTGTTTATGTATCAAAATCATAGCCCTCCTCACCAACTTAATATATATATATATATATATATATATAATATATATATTATATATATATATAATATATTATATATATATATTATATATATATATATAAGATTTCGTACGAGTATATGGTACGGTTTTAGGGTTAAATTAATACTTGTCAATATCAAAGTATTTCAGTTTATTGTATAGTAATACCATAAGACTTCGGGTTTTTTAGTATGTTAGATTGATGTTTTGACTTGGTTAATATTGATACTGTTTTTTTTCGATTTTTTTTTTTAAGTAAATGAAAAACTTGAATTATATGGGATTTATCCTGTTGCCGAGGGAGAAGTTATGGGAGTTTTGGAGGCTCTTTCATGGGTCAAGAATTCTGGGTGGGACAACGTTGTGATTGAAATGGATGGCGTCGTTGTGTACAACGCTCTTAATAGGCAGGGGAGGATCTTACAGAATTTGGGTGTTTGATCCGTGCATGTCGTAACTTGTTGGCAGAGATCCATAATGTTACTTTCTCTCTTGTTAAGCGTAATGCTAATGTGTTAGCAGACTATGTCTCTAGAATTGCGTTTCAGTCTATAAACACTCACATTTTGGATGAGCTTTCGTCTTCTGTGGATAGCCATCTCTTATCGTTCTGTCAATGCAAGTAACTTAATCGTTTCTTTCAATAATAATAATAATAATAATAATAATAATAATAATAATAATAATAATAATAATAATAATAATAATAATAATAATAAGATTTTATACTTATATTAGTATACACATAGTAAGGTACAATTGTTTTAGCATAAATCACAAGATATTGAGTCTCTACTGACCTTATTTCTTAGAGGCTTTGACCAATAAGTCCCTCATCCAAACAAAAATGACCAATAAGGACAGACATTATGGAAACTCGCCAATAAATCCCTTGTAATTTCCTTAGACCAAAATACCCCTGCACTCATGATGCGCGCACAACTAGCAATGTGCATATTCCATCTGCTCTTTCTCTCTCTCTCCTTCTTTCTCGTTCTCTTTTCGTTTTCTATCCCTCTCCTTCCTACTTTTTCTCTCTCTTCCTCCTACTTTTTCTCTCTTTTTTTTCCATCAAAATTTTAAAATATAATATCTCAAAATCTAGAAATTGAAAAAATAATTCAAGACCACCGTTTTAATCGTGTCGTCAATCGAATCAAACAAGTACACTCAACACATAATTCAAATTTTAGAAATAAAATCTCATTTTTCACTAGTAAAAGTTTGAGAAAATCATTTTTCATTTCTCAATTAATTTCACTATTTTAGAAAATAAATTTCATTTTTCACTTTTAAAATCATTTTTCAACTGATTTCTCAGTTGTATGATTTCTCAATGTGTGATTTCACAGTTGTATGATTTCACAGTTGTGTCATTTTTCATTTTAAAAACTGATAAATTCATCTCTCAATTTTTCACAATCATTATAATAACTGAGACATGCATTTCACAGTTGTTCACACATGAATTTGAATATAATAACTGAGATTTCATTAACAGTTGTTCATAATTGAGTAAAAACTGATAAAATCATCTCTCATTTTTCACAATGATGACTCAATTTATCAGTTTAATTATGTAATAAATTAGACATTCATTTCTCAGTTATTCACATATGAATTTGAGTACAAGAACTGGTACATTCATTTCTCAGTTATCAATTTTTCTCTGTTGTTAAAAATAATAACAAATGAGATATTCATTTCTCATTTATTCACACACGAGTTTAATATAAGAACTGGTAAATTTATTTCTCAGTTGTTAACACATGAGTTTAATATAAGAACTGGTACAAGAACTGGTACATTCATTTCGTATCATTTTGCATGGTTAAAACTGATAAATTCGTTTTTCATTTGTAAAAATCATTTCTCAACTGATTTCACAATTGTATGATTTCACAATTGTGTCATTTCACAATTGTGTCATTTTTTCAATGTTCAATTGTAAAATCATTTCTCAACTAATTTCATATTTGTGTGATTTCACAGTTGTGTCAGTTTTTTAGTTTTCACTTGTAAAATCAGTCTCAACTGATTTTCACAGTTGTGTTATTTCACATTTATGTAATTTCACAATTTGAATAAATAAATGAATAAAAGTATATTTTAACTATTACAAAAATCAAGACCCATTATCACCTTTCTAACTAGAACTACAATTACAGATCACAGTCCCATTATCTAAGAATTCATTGCCTGGTTGGCAAAATTACAAACACAATGAAGGCTATGAGAGCTCATTACATAAAACTGAAACAAAGATCTGAAACTTACACAACCAAGCTCAATCAAACAGGAGCAGCCAATTCAAGTGGCGTAATTATCAAATTATGAGGAAATAACATAAAATTCAAAAGATAAAAGGTCTATAGCTGTACAAACTGCAAAAAAAAAAAAAAAATGGGGAGGAAGTTTGAAAGAAAACAAGAGCAAAAAGACAATAAAAAACGAAAAATAAATGAGAATACAAAGCACACACACCATGAAATGACTGGGGAGAATAACAAGAGCTTACCCCCAAATCCAAAGCAATTAGGCCATCAAATTGCTCTCTTAATCTCAATCTCAACAACAGCAGGAGGCAGCATGGTCAATTTTCTTCCCTCAAATTCGTCTTTAATGGCTGACATAGATGGGTTATGCCCGTTTTGGAGAGGGTGTATTGTCCAACACCAATTGAATAGATTATGTATGTTCAGCAGGTTGTTGATTTTTTTCGTTTTCTGGCAGATGGTCGCAGATTGGAGGGATTCACCGGAAAAGGAGGCTGTTTGCGAGGGGAGAGAGAGAGGGCTAGGGTTTGAACCGGTTTGGGGGGAAGGAGGGGGGGGGGGGGGGGAGACGTTGTATATGTGTGGGAAGGTGAGGGTAGTTTTGCCATTTAAAATTATAGTAAGAACTTTTTGGGAGTTTTGATTTCAACTCAAAGATCTAAGGTAAAAAACAAAAATTGTTTGTTTTTATTGGCAAATTCCATCTTATCTCAGGGATTTACTGGTAAAAATCCCTATTTCTTAGGCAAAGGTGTGCACGCTACAGTGCTTGTTTATTTTCACTTATTTGTGTTGGCTTATGGCTTTTGACTTAAAATAAACTATTTTAGCAGTGTTTGTTTTCACTTATAAGTTAAAAGTCAATAAGTCAAGTGCAACTCCCTCAAAGCATAAATAAGTAAAAGCTAAAAAAGCTAGAAAAATGATGCTTTTTTGGCTTATTGAAAATATGAAAGTTTCATCACTTTTGGTAAGTCAATAATACTCTTCCTTTCTATGTATGATTTATATAAGTTAGTTACATAATAATAATAATAATAATAATAATAATAATAATAATAATAATAATAATAATAATAATAATAATAATAATAATAATAATAATAATAATTATTATTATTATTATATTATTATTATTATTATTATTATATTATTATATTATTATCATTATATAATCATAAATATATATTATTACAAATTGTTATTATTATCATTATAAAATTAATAATAATAAAAATTATTATTATATTATATTATTATTAGTATTATTATTACTATAATTATATTATTAATATTATATAATCATCATATTATTAAAACTATATTACTATTATTAATATTATTTTATCATTATTAATATATACCTAATAAAATATATATAATATTAATTTTTATATAATTATGATTATTATGAATATATAATCATTAATAATTATAACAATTAAATAATTACAATTAGAATAATAATAGTTATACAAGTATATTATATTATAATTATTATGTGTTTATATATATATATATATATGAGGGGTATTTGGTATTTGTATTATATTCAGCATTTTTTTAGCTTTTTCAACAATCAGTCACAATTAGCTTAAGACAGCTCATAAGCATTTTCAAATCAGCCAAAACAAACAGTATTCTAACAATAAGCCATAAGTCATTTAGCCAAAAGTCATCAGTCATCAGCCATCAGCCATAAATCATCATCCATCAGCTGCGACAAACGGGCCTACAATACAATATGTTTTCTTTTGGGTAAAATCGATATTATACTAAAGTATTTCGGTTTATTGTACATCACTACTACAAGACTTCAGTTTTTCGGTTTGGTCTAAAACGGTTATGGTTTATTTTCGGTTGTAGATGAAAAGCTTGGCTTCTATGATATTCATAAAGATGCCAAGTAAATTATACTCCTTCCGTCCCATAGAGAGTGAGACTAGAAGAGTGGGCACGATATTTAAGATAAAGTGATATATATGTGGTAGAAAATGAAGAGAGAGAATGAGTGGGGTAAATAGTAGTGTTGGTTGAATAAAATGAGTGGTGGAAAATGAAGAGAGCGAATGAATGGGTTTAAATAGTGGGGAATGATGAATATAAGTATATTAAAACATTTCCATTTTGAGTTTGACTTAAATGAAGAGAGAGAATGAATAAAATGAGTGGAGTACACCATAGAAAACAATCATTGACAATGTAATAAACAAGCAACAACAAAAATTCCCACATTAAACAATTTCATAATTCAGATATTAACTTGATCAAGATTTTAAAAAGATGAGAATTTAATAACATATAACCATCTAGGCTGTAAATAAATTCCAAAAGGGATTATAATACTCTGAATAAACTTAAAATTTAACTAAAACTCGAGAGATGGAGTGAGAGTGAGAGTGTGACTGCGACTGAAAGAGGATTGAGTTGACTTAAATAAAACAAGAATAATAATATGGGCACAAAAAAATCACAAAATCTTGCTCACAAAATCTTAGGTGTAATGATTTTATTGATGTTTTTAAGTAGAGTGTGGCGGGTTCATTATCGATGCAACCAATAAAATATCTCAATCTCATTGTGTGAGCTTATTTTGCCCCCTAGCATTGCTCATAAAACAAATACAGTATGTAACTAGAGTGTATGGGGGCGCAGAGTAAAAACACATACAAAACTACGTTGTTTAATTAAAAAGGTATTTTACAGTTTAGCTTTTCGGTATATAAGCCAAATATCATACTATGACCAAACTTTTTATTAAAAGAACATGTAAGTCGGTTTTTCAGTATTTTCGATATAGTTTTTTCTTCCGTCCGGCTTCGTTTATTTAGTTTTTCTTTTTCACGCCCCTACTATTCTTAAGGTGGTCTTATGCAAGTTTGGATTTGAATGCAGGTCGATTAGAGTGGGGGATAGGATATACACACCCGCCAAATTAATAGTACGCCTACCATTTGTAGTTACAAAAATGTCATTTTAATGAATGGCAAATTAATCCCTACATGAGAATTAAAACCGAAATTTAAAAGCATAAATTGGCAAGAACACTCACGCTAGAAATTTTGTTTCTACCGTGACTAGGATGCTCGTAGATATTATTAATGTAAGGACATGGCTTGCAACACAAGTCATTTAGACTTCCATTCATAAAGTTATGATTATAATATTAAATATAAATTATAGTTGATAATAAATGTGTAGAATTCCTGATATATATTACCTAATTGTGATGGGCAAAAGGTAATTTATTATCATAAAGTTTGAAAGGGTGTGGTCCTAAATGAAATGTCACCAAGTCTACTATATAAAGGGCATTCCATCAACCCTTAAGACTAATTGATTATTCATTAGTACTCTCTCCATAAATCTTCATTAAGTGTTAAAGAAGTAAAGAGGAAAGACATTGATCATTTTAGAAGAGCATTCTCCCTACATCTTCTTCTTATTCATTTCTCCCTACATCATCCATGGATTCAACAGGTATTGTTCTTAACGCTTCCGCTTCATCTCTTCCTCATCATATTCTAAGTGAGTGTGGCATTCAGGGATTAAAATTGTTCAACAATTGTATCAGAGCCCCGCTCATCTTTGGTTTAAGTTTGAGTTCTTTTTAGGAAAGTTTGTGCTTTCATTTTGATTCATTTTCCTGTTGAATCATAAAGTTTTGATGTTGATTAAGGGACTCTAATTCGTTCATAGAGCACTGATAATCATCATCTAAATGTAAGAAAATGGTTTGAAAGGTTTGTTTGCATAAATAAAAGGATTCAAGTGAGACTATCCCTTCATAACATGGTTTTATGTCTAATGCATACCATGTGGATCTACTCACTTGATTCCACTAAATTTTAAAGCAAGATTATACCTATATAACGTGGTTTTATGTTTTAAGTACATACCATGTGGATCTACTTGCAATTCATTGGTTTTGGGAAAGTTTTAAACAAAATCAGAAGTGCAGAAAATCGCCTTGCTCGGCCGAGTCCTTTGACTTTGCTCGGCCGAGCATGATGAAAAGGCGCGACTGCTCGGCCGAGTCCTTTGTCTTGCTCGGCCGAGAAGATGAACAGGCGCCAAATTGACATAACCGGTTGGATCTTTGGTCGAGTCCCGGTTCGGTTTCTCTTGAAAACCCGGTCAGGTTTTGGGCTTTGCCCGGTCGGACCAAGACTTGCACGGCCGAGCGTTTGGATTTGCTCGGCCGCGTATTGTATGTCAACAAGGCCAAAAGTTTCTGATTAAAAGTGCCTCGGCCGTGTCCTTTGTTCTGCTCGGCCGAGCAGATCAATTTTCAAACAATCTGATTAAAAGTGCTCGGCCGAGCACTTTCCCTTGACTCGGCCGAGCAGTCACTGTTCACAGATTTTTTGGAATTTTTTTTTTTTTTTTTTTTGTTTTTTTTTTTAATTTTCTGTACAATTTTTGTTTTCCCTTTTGGAATAAACCATAAATTATTTCAAACCTTAAAAAGTTATGATAATTATATGCTTTGACAATTTTATTCATTGTTTAAATAATATTGTCGCCTAAGTGATTTACGTTATTTAAACCCTTAAATTGTAAAGTGTTGGATGTTTAAGTTAATATGTGAATGACTTGAATTTTCCAAAGAAGATCTTGACATTTGACTAAACTTAGGCATTCATGTGGTAACAAATAAATGAACATTAAGATATTTTCTTAGGTACTTATGTCGGCCCAAAGGAAAGATTAAGTATTTATTAAAATATAAGTTCAAATTACTTGTTACCTAAGACAATTATTTATGAGTCAACTCGCAATCCAAAGATTAGTTTTGATGTCATGTTGATGTCTTATTGATGGATTTCGTTGATATAATTAATCATTTTTTATTTTGTAGTTTCTTATTCATTTTTGTTTTCATTCTTTTTTTGTTCTCACAACCCAACAGATTTTACTTATTGCTTCATCCGTGATTACTGCTATGAGTACTTTACTGATGCTTAACGGGACTAATTTTTAAACTTGGAAAAATAAATTAATGATGATCTTAGGCTATATGGACATAGATCACGCATTAAGGGAACCGTTTCCTCTTCCTCTTTCTGATATAAGCACTCAAGAAGATTGCTTAAATAATGAGAAGTGGGAACGCTCCAACCCGCGGTGAGCCTAATGATCATGAATATAGTTGTCCCGGAGACCATTTTGGACGGTGTCTCCAAGGACGTTGATGCTAAAACATACCTTGATATGATTGAGGGATGTTTGGCATCTACCTCTTCTCACGGGACAAAGAGAAGAGGGAAGGACATTGCGGTTGCAAGTAAAGAAGCGTAATGGATCATCCAATGATCATAAAGAAAATAAATGCTTCTTTTGCAAGGACCTTACACACATGAATTCGACTGCCCTAAGTATCACGCTTGGCGTACTAAGAAAGGTATGTCATTTGGTCTTGTTTGTATTGTATTAAGGCTAAATTTGGTTTCAATCCCTACATATACATGGTGATTGATTTTTGTACAACAACTCACATAAGTATGTTTGTGTAGGATTGCCTGAGTTACCGAAAACCAGTGAATGAGAGAATCATCTATATGGGAGCTGGGAATCCGGTTGAAGTTTTAGGCATAAGGACTTTTTTTCAATTATTGTTAAGTACTAAGTATTGTTTGTATGAATAATACATTTGTTGTACCGTCATTTAGACGGAATTTTAATATATATATCACAATATTGAATAAAGAAGGTTATTTTGTTCATTTTTGTGACTTTTATTTTAAATTCCAAGGTTGTTGGTACTAGTACTTTTTCAAGTGTTCTTTATTACTTGACATTATTCAAACAATAATGTGTCCTTAATAATGAAACCAAAACTAGAAAGCAAGAAGAGTTATCAAGTAAAGTTTATATTTTATTAAGCATATGGCATTGGGTCATATTTCCAAGAGGAAATTGATAAGCTTATGTTAAAGGAAAATCTTTAAACAACTTGATATTTGGAAAATACTTTTGCATTAAAGCCTTAAAGTAAATTTACAAACATTATAGTATTCTCAGAGAGCATCAAGTGTCTCATGAACTAATCATTCGGATGTTTGTAGGCCATTAATTATTCCTTCATGAAAAAGGTCAACAACAGTTATTATGTTCAAAATGACTAACTCTTAGTTTGAATACATTTATTTGCTTCAAAAATATTGAGTTTGGACGTTGTAAAAGTCTTATAAAGACAAAGTTGGAAATCAACTTTGAAGACTATTAAGAACATTAGGGTCATTCATGATGGTGTGTACATCTTTGGGATGACTGTTAAAAGAACAACGTCTAGGTCCTTTTTACTCGCTATTTTGAAAGAGTGTGGGATTATCTCTCTCTATATTGAGCCGGGTACGCCTAGCATGAATATTGTAATAGAGACATATTGAAATCCTTAAGGATATGGTAATAAGTATGTTTTATACTTCTCTTACCTCACTCATTATGGGCGATACGTTAAAGCCGCAACCTTTATTCTCATTAAAGCTCCTCTAAGGCTACTAATATAAACCCTTAATGATTTAAGGACGCGTTCCTTATTCGTCCTTAAATCATATTCATTTATGGGGTTGTCTAGCATAAGGATAGACTTTATAAGTCTACTAAGGGCAAGTTAGACGTAAGATTATTAGTAGTTATTCATGGGGTAAGCCGAGAGAACTAGGGGATATATAAATTTTACAACCCGAAAGTTAGAAACGTTTTGAAAAACGAGAAATGCTAGGTTCTTTAAGGATGTTGAATTTAGTGGGAGAATTTGGAGTAATATTTTCGAATTGAAAAGGAAGAGGAATTCATTTGTATGGAATCCATTTATATACCACTTCCCATAGTTCCAATTGGATATCAAGTTTTGAACTTGACATTCAAGAAGAACATACAATTCAAAATAATATGATTCCCTATAAATTTGAACAACATGGAAATGTTGATCATAAGAAGGAAATTCAACAACCTCAAAATAAGATAGAACCGTGCCCTTTGGAAGATCAAATAGAGTAAGAAGAAAGTGCAAATCCGGATAATTATGAAGTGTATATTGCCGAGAATAAAGGACACTTAAGTTTAGTGGGAGATGAGTCTCTCATTTTCCATGAAACCATTAATAGTTCCTAATTCTCATATAGTAAATTAATGTCATAAATGAAGGTTAAAATCTATAAGGATAACAACGTTGGGATCTTGTCCCATTACCAAAAGATGTGAAACCTATTGGGATTAAATTTCTTTATGACCAAAAGGATTCACAAGGTAATATGGAAAGATATAAAGCCCATCTAATTGTTAAAGATTTGACTCAAATGAAGACATTAATTATAAAGAAAGCACTTTTCCCGTATCTTCTAAAAACACTTTTAGATCATTATGGCACATATAGCATATTATGATCTTAAGTTTATCAAATGGATATAAAGACAACTTTCCTTAATGGAGACATTGAGGAATATATGGTTGATTTGGATCAACTAAACAATTAGTTTGTGAATTTAAAGAAATCCATTTGTGGACTCAGCAAGTTTCTCATCAATGGTACTTAATCAAGTTATTTTTATTTGGTTTTGAAAAGAATCTTGATTAAGATTGTGTATACCATATGTTCAGTGGGAGTAAATTTATAATTTTGGTCTTATATATGGATGATGATTTTGCTTGCTAGTAATGATATGAACCTTATTAAGGAAACTAAGAAATTTCTTATTTAAATGAAAGATCTTGGTAAGGCATCTTTGTATTAAGAATCCAAATTCACCGTGATCACTCACGAGATGTTTTTAGGATTATCACAAAAGCCATATGGAAAGGTATTACAAAAGGTTTAGCATGCAAAAATGTAAACCACGTGACACCCCTAATTTTAAAGGAGACATTCTTAGTCTCAACAGTGTCCTAAAAGTAAATTTTGAATCCAAGTATATGGAAAATTCCCTCTTTGCATCAGCAGTATGAAGCTTAATGTATACGTAATCTTACATTTAACGTTGGGATGCTTTGTCAATACCAAAGCAATCCGGAAAGAACATTAAGTAGCAGCCAAAAAGAATGATAGAAGTATTTACAAAACACTAAAGAACTACATGCCTATGTTTTAAAAGTCGGATCATCTTGAGATCATTAGGTATTCCGACATTAGTTAAATATATGGCTACATATGTTTAATGGACTGTGATTTGTCAAAACAAGTGTCGAGAGACCAATTAAGAAATGACTATCAGGTAGCAGTTCTGTACTCTAACAAGAGTTTATGGATTTAGACATTAATTATCTCGTTATAAAGAAAAAGAGTACAACATGAACGAAAGTGATACAACTTATAGAAACAAACTCTATTTAAAGGATCCATTTATGAAAGAGTTATCATCTTCAGTGTTTCACGAGCATGTTGCTCATATGGGTGTAACAACTTTTGATAACATTTAGTATAGTGGGGTTTGTGTTGTTTTTTTTCATTAATTGTTCTATTAATTAAAGTTTTGATCTCATTTGGTTAAGTTGGACTAGTTGGAAGAATATGTATATATTCATTATGATTCCATGCTACACATCTATACTTTTGATCTATGTCATTTAGTTGGATTTGTATACGTGATTATTGTGGGTTTAGTTGCGAATCAATTACAACGACTGCCCCTTTAGTCCTATACTTGTATGGCTAAACGGAGATTGTTATAAATGACAATAAAGTGCGCACATAAGGGTTGTCATTTATGTTTGATCATAAATAAAGGAAAGACTTTGTTTTGCAACCCAAGTGGGAGATTGTAAGGACATGGCTTGCAACACAAGTCATTTAGACTTCCATTCATAAAGTTATGATTATAATATTAAATTATAAAGTATAGTTGATAATAAAATGTGTAGAATTCCTGGATATATATTACCTAATTGTGATGGGCAAAAGGGTAATTTATTATCATAAAGTTTGAAAGGGTGTGGTCCCTAAATGAAATGTCACCAAGTCTACTATATAAAGGGCATTCCATCAACCCTTAAGACTAATTGATTATTCATTAGTACTCTCTCCATAAATCTTCATTAAGTGTTAAAGAAGTAAAGAGGAAAGACATTGATCATTTAGAAGAGCATTCTCCCTACATCTTCTTCTTATTCATTTCTCCCTACATCATCCATGGATTCAACAGGTATTGTTCTTAAACGCTTCCGCTTCATCTCTTCCTCAATCCTATTCTAAAGTGAGTGTGGCATTCAGGGATTAAAATTGTTCCAACAATTAACCCTACTTGTTGATTGATAATCATCCTCCTGCGTTATTCACATCTTCAAACGATTCTTCTTTTCTTCATAAAAAAAAGCTAGGAAAAGGAATCACTTCAGTCTAATTCACGGGAGATTGTAGATTTATACCCCTAAACTATAGTGTTACATGCAAATATGCCCTTAAACGGCTTAATTATGACTTTTGCCCCTAAAGTATCTACTTGAAACCGCAGATATACCCTTCTGTTAGTTTTTCGTAAAAAATTGACGAAATTGCTGACTTGGTGGCCCTTTGGTCTTTTTGCATGTACACGTGGAAGTAAATCTACATGTCCATTGAGTCTCATTGATGATGTAAGATTTGAGGGGTATATATGCATGAATCCACAGTTTAGAGGCATATTTGCATGAGAAAACTGCACAAAACTATTTAATAAAAAATGATATTTTAAGAACACAATTATAAATCTATTAAGAATATAATGCCAATAATTAATAAATAGTAAGAATAATAATTTTTTAAATAATTTTTTTCTTGTGTATTATTTTGAAATATTCAATGTCAAAATAAATAAAAATTAATTTAATAATTCTATTATCAATATACTCCCCCGTCCCACCTCACTTGAGACTTATTTCCATTTTGATCCGTCACTTCACTTGAGACTCCCCAAAATGGTAAACTTTTTATAATTTTATATTCAATCTACCCCACCGACTCATTCTCTCTATTCATTTTCCACCACACAATTCATTCAACCAACTTACTATTAACCCCACTCATTCTCTCTCTTCATTTTCTACCACACATTTTCCTTATTTTATTCTTTTTTTTTCTTAGTTATTGTGCCCACCTCTTAGGTCTCAAGTGAGGTGGGACAAAGGAAGTATATGTGTTTTTTGCGTGAAAGATATGATAAAATGACGGTAAGGTTGTTGTTTAAGGAGATAAAGTTATAAATAGATTATTAGGCATATCTTCAGAAACATAAATTCTCAAAATACTAATTTGTCCAATTCAAGTCACCTCGATGACCCCTATTTAAAATCTTAATTTCATACAATAATTTAAAAAATGTGTTACGTAGATGACCCTATTAAACGTTTTGATTGGCAAATATTATGACACTTTTTTAAACTTCTTAATTAATATAAATTATATAAAAAAAATATTTATCGCATTTCACACAAAATATACTAATAATATAACTATAAAATTATTTTTATTAACGTTGAATGTTTTAGTAATGTATAAGAAAAATTATTGAAAAACTTCATAAGTTTTACTTATTTATTTGTTAGTAAGAATTATATATTTAAATAAATCTTATTTTTTTAATAAAAATTATAATTATATTTTATGAAAATTATTTTTATTAAACTTTTTTTTTTAAAGTTTTCTCATGCAAATATGCCCATAAACTATGACTTTCATGCATATATATCGCTTGCATCCTACATCAGCAATGTCACATGTGCATTTGCTTCCATGTGTACGTGCGAAAAGTCGAAAGGGGCCGCCAAGTAAGGAATTTTGTTAAATATGTTACGGAAAACTAACAGAAGGGTATATCCGCGTTTTTCAAGTAGATACTTTAGGGGCAAAAGCCCTAATTAAGCCGTTTAGGGGCACATTTGCATGTAACCCTATAGTTTGGGGGCATAAATATACAATCTCCCTCTAATTCACTCAAAGATTAGATCCAACATCGACACAAGCGGATATTAGAGATATTGTATATTTTTTTTATTTATAGCTTAAATTGCAATTTTTCTTGGCATATGTCAAGTAAGTTTGACATGTTTACTAAAATGTTGATTTGGGTATAGGCGACGACCCAAGCCCGACAACCGACCCGCTACATAAGCACTAGAGCCGTCAATTTGAGATCGTCCCGTTCCGCTATATAAATGGGACGGGATGGATATTATATTCTAATCCCATATAAAAGCGGGCCTATTTGGGACATCCCGTTTGGGATGCGGGATGGGACGGGACGGGACGTCCCACATTTTTTAATTTAATTTTAATGTTAATTTTTTTAACCTCAAAAATATTTTAGCACTTAATTTTTAGTTTTTTCTTTTCAACTATCCATTGTCTTTTTTTTGTTGATTAAGCTATTTTATGAAATAAGAAGTTTTGATCTTGTTGGACTGTAAATAATTAATCTTATATTTTAATTTAAATGTTTTTGTAACGCCCCACCCAATTTTATTTCATATTTTTGCATTTTATATAATTAAAGTATATTATATGATTTATGTGTGCATTTTATGCTAGATAATATTTATATCACTTGCATATATTATTTGAGTGTATGTGTTAATGTTATTGTTAGTTATCATGTTAGTGATTTAGGGAGTTAATTGATAAGTTAATGCTATAGGGTCTTTTATGAAAGGATAGAGTTTAAGGGTCAAAGTGTTCAAAATGAAACTTAGGGGTTCCAAAGTGTAACTATGCAAGTTGAATTGGGGATTCTTATCCCTATCTTCTTGATCAGCTCACAAAACACACACACACTCTCAAAAATTACTCCCTCTTGTTCTTGAAGCTGGGATTGAAGAAGGTGAGAAATGATTACATATAAATTCATATTAATTCAAATTCTCCTCCGTTTCAAATTCTAAAAACATATAAATGTTCAGGGCATTGAATAGAGTGATTCTACCGATTCAATTTCATTTTCTTGATACTTCTCCGGAGTAGGTAAGTTACTAAATTTCCCTATTTAATGATAAAAAGGATCATTCTTGAGTTGTATGATGTTATAATTGATGAATCTATGATTTTTCCTTAGTTTCATGAAGTTATATGAAATAGTTGAATTTTTAGGTTTTGGGTTCTTGGTCTCCAATTCCTGAGTTGATGTTTGTTTGAGGAGTGTTTTCTATGGGGTTTTGGTGTTGTAGAAACCCAGAACAAGTCTAATACTAGTTGTGGATAGTATTGGTATTGCTGGGTTTTACTATGATAGTTTTGCCCAAATTTTCGTAGGAACATCTGCTTAGGAAGAAATCTGAAAAACCTGGGATTTTAGTCGAGGGCGCGCGCACCCGCTGGATCGAAGCGCGCGCGCACCCTTAGAAATTTTGTAAAGCTTCATCTCTGATTGTTTGGAGGCGTGCGCACCCTATTTGGGAAGCGCGCGCACCCAAGGGAATTTAAGGAAGGTTAAATTACAGAAGGCGAGGGCGCGCGCACCTATTTCCTGAAGCGCGCGCACCTTTAGTTAAATTGGCCATGTTTGATTCCTGATTAGCGAGGGCGCGCGCACCCCTCTGGTTTTCAGCCTTATTTGTGTAAGTGTTGTGTTCTTAGGTTGGGAATTTGTTAGAGTCTTATAATGAGTTGTAAGAAGTCAAAGGTAAGTCAATGAATGTGTTATACTCTTCATGGTTACTAGATAATGAAATGGAAGAATGATACAAATTAAATGTGTTACAAGTTGTTTCATAAGACTATGCAATTATGCTTAAGTGATTTACATGGTTGAAAGTCTAGTACCTTACTTTGGGCCTAGTACTAGTTCATAATGTCAAGTCAATACTACTTGTATACTTGTTTGTGAGTCCAGCTGGCTTGTGTGTTTCGGGGGTGTATAGGTTCACGTTAGTATGAGAGCTGGGCTTAGTAATAACCGTGAATCTATGCATCTGTGACCGTTTGCTCCTACTCTTGATCACGGTAGGGGTCTAGCTTTCTCATGATTGGAGCATTATGCACAATGATTGAAGAGCTCTTTGTTCTTGGTTTGAGATACTGGGTAACGGGTCTCCTCTGTATTAGTGAAGCTTCCTTCAATATGAAGATCTACATCAACGTGTGAATGGGTATGGAGTAATAAGGAGGAAAAGATATCCATTGTAATGTGTACGCTAGCTATACGTGATGCATAATGGGTAGGATTACTACTCATATGATATGCTACTTGATATATGTTTCTATATGGGATACTCTTATGCTTCATTGTATATGTGTGCATATCATATTATTATAGTAGTAACTTACTGAGATTTTATCTCACCCCGTTTCTTGTTTCTTTGTTTTCCTTAGATCCAAAGAAGGCTAGTGATAGCTCGAAGTGAGGATCGTGGTATCCAGTTCGTATACTAAGTAAAAAGTTACTTTTGGTGTAGGTTAACGTATTTTGTTATGTGAGGACGTTGGTTAGTGTGAGTGTGTTAAACTCAGAATTTTTGGGGTACAGTTATGTGTATGTAAATAAAGTTGTCTTCTTTTGTTTACCGGCTTTTATGCCGAGTAGTTGAAGAATAGAGCTTAGGATGTTAAAGTAAGGTTGTGAAGGTGGTAATATGTTAAACCATCTTGAGAAGTGTATCTCCTAATCCATTAAAGTTGTATAGTTGTATTTAGTTTTAAATTTTATCCGTTTAAAGGTAGTAGTGACGTGTCGAATTCTATGGTTCATATCAAATCTAAGAATTCGGGGCGTTACAGTTTTGACATCATCTTTGTTAGATTTTAGTTTTATAATATTAGCGTCTTCTTGTCCTGCATTTGTCCCGAGGTAGGATGAGACGGGACAAGGATTTTTTGTCCCGCGAAGAATTTGGGACGTCCTGTCCCGTCCCGTAATATTGCGGGATTTCATAGTTTCGTCCGTCCCGTCCCGTTTTCCCAAATTGATGGCTCTAATAAGCACTGCACATTGATCACTGAGCACAAACAATTTGAGTCCATGTGTGTTTACCACGTGCCCACCTAAAAGTCCATAAATATTATTGGTGCTAACGGAGCTTTGTGGAGGGTTACATGTCACAATCAAAGTCTATGAATACCAGATCGTACCGCCGGGAGAGCTCCAAGTCTTAGGATCAAAGTTCCACTCTGGTACCATCTGTAAAGACCCGAATCGAAGGTCCGATCCGCTGCATATACATTAATCTACTAAACACAACATTTTATTTAACCACTACGAATGGTCCGTTGGAGAAGGAAGAAGCGATAGGGGTGTGCATGAGAAATGAGGGGACCATTATTAGTCTCACATTAGAGATCCAGATGGCCTTATGATATTGATATGTCACGAAAAAAATTGTAGTCAGTCTGATGTTATTACTGACAATGTTGTCTAAAAAAAAGTTTTTCACATATTTAAAAACCATACTCCTTAATGTGTGAAAACATTTCTCTATTATGATGTATTCATCAATTATGCTTTTTTATTTAACTTATCTAAATTTTCTGAATGGATAAATTTGACAATTCGTGCATCGCATAAGAGTAACACTAGTCATATTAAAATGAGGAGTGATCATTTCCTATTTTGCTTGAAAGGATAAGAAGTACTTTGGCCTATAAATGTTTTACTAAACCAAACCAGTGATGGACCCTTGGTATACTCGGCGATGGACCCTTAGTATACTCGATCCGCCACCATTTATTTTAAAAAAAAAATAGACATATTAAGAAATTAGTTAAAATTATTTAATTATCTTAATTTATAACAAAAATATGTTAAAATACTAATATATTCTCATATTAAATACGCTTGTATATAAAAATGCGTAATTAATTAGAAGTATTTTTGAGAAAAAGTATTAAATACAATTATATTTAAAGAATTTGTATTGACAAGGATGAAATCTACTTATATTTAAGATAAAAAAAAATTCTACTTTTTTTACTTATAATTATGACGAGAGAGTACTATTGATTAAAATAAAATGTTTTAAAAAAGTATTGCCTCCACTCTTTTTAACCGTTTTCTCTCCTCTCTCTCTCCCTTCTTCTCACCAACTCCATTGATTTAATTCAACAATCTTCTTTTTTTTTTGTTTTATTTAGTTTGATTTGTGTTCTTCTCTTAATTTAAACTTTAATCATTGATATTCTCAATGATTAAAGTTTAAATTAAGAGTATTTTTCATTTTGCTTTTTTTGCTTTTCAATAATAAATTCCTCTCCTTGTGAGAGCCGTTGCTTCTCTCATTTGTGAGAGCCGTTGTTTGTTTGTTTTTGTTTGTTGTTTGTTGTTTTTTGAGGTTTGTAATTGCGATGGTTCTTGTATCTTCTCTCAATCAAGTGAATGTCAATGTCCTAACTGCACAAGAATTGTTCGTGAATTTTGAGACTGTTGGTATGCGTTTTCTCGTCAACCCGATTTCTGCATATGAAGTGCTCAGGGCAACATACTCCGTATTACTTACCCGTGGAGGGATTTCTTAAATGCCGAATTGAGGCAGTGTCCAAGTTTTACTTGGAATGGAATCCGAACGTCTCAATATTTAGATCAGACATATCGTTGTAGTACGTTAAGAGTTGGAACTGCTATTGTAATTTTGGGTGAGGCTTGGGGCCTTTGTGGAGTGTCATATCTATATTAACCGTGAATGATAGAGAATTTATCGTTTGCTCAAAAAAAAATTGCCTCCATGTGCAATTTTAAGAAGAGCAATGCTAGGGGCACAAAATAAGGTCACAAATCTCTTGCTCACAAGATGAGGTGGTGATATTTTATTGGTTGCATCGATAATGGACCCGCCACACTCTAATTAAAAACACTAATAAAATCATTACAACTAAAATTTTGTGAGCAAGATTTTGTGACTTTTTTGTGCCTCTAGTATTATTATTTTAAGAGTAGAAACTATTTTAGGCAGATTAGGGTAATAAACTCATAAATAAAATAAAGAGGTTTTCCCCTAATTTGGTGGAGTAAATGACCAAAATGACCCGCGTACTATATGATTTCTACCAAAATGACCCGCGTGCTATCTAAACTACCAAATCAACCTGCGTACTATGCATAAATCAACCATATACAACCCAATCGTTAATATATGTTAATAAATGTTAACGAATGTTAAAAACTTAACTAATATTACAATCAAAAGGGTTTAATCTGTAAATTATTAAACTAAGATATTGAAAATTGAAATATCAATTTACAACCCACCCCTCATCCCTTTTATAGTTTTATACTCCGAGTGAACAACCAATTTGACCACTAAAATTATTTTAAAAATATAATGGGGTTAAAATAATTTATCCCTAATTTATACCGAGATTTAATCTAGATATGATAATCTCACCCCACCCCACGACTGCTCCCAACAGCACGCCCACCCCACGCCTACCCCATCCACCGCCGGCGATACCACTCAATCATCCTCCCGTCCACCTCACACTCCACTTTTCTATCATCTTCACTGTTCTCCCTTACCTTCTTTGACAACAACTTCTTTCCCCACCGCACCGTAAAAGAACGACTCACACCAATCCCCAATCATATCTGGAACACAAGACTCATCGAAATAAACTTGGATCTGTGTTTTTGAATGTGTGCGTATGTGTGTGCGTTTATGTAGTGCTCGTCTATTTGTCTCTCTGAATGTGCGTTGATGTCAATATTAGAACTGAGATTAAAATGGCCAAGCATGAGGATAAGTACAGAGATTTTATGGAGGCGGGTCCAAGTTTGGATTTTGAGTTTTATGATTCCAATTTTGAATTTCGTATGTATGACTTATGAATCTGGATTTGGTCTAAGGTTTATTGTTGATTTCGATATGTGTTTTGGTCAGGTTGGAATGGAATTAGTAGTTAATGGTTGTGGCTAATGGTAGCAGTCGGTGGTGGCACGGAAGGTGGTGGACGGTTATGGTGAGAAGGCAGGAGGAGGTGGTGGTGGTTGTTGTCAAGGATTAAAGAAAGAGATAGTCGGAGCCAATCATACATGGAGAGAGATAATTGATATGAGAGACTCAAATAATTGTATGAATGACTCAACTATTATTGATACTAGCAATACAATATATAGGGTTACAATGAGTATTCTAGAGTCCTAATCTAATTAGGAAAAGTAATACAATAAGGAAACTAATATTCTAGACTAATCTAACTTGATGTACAAGATACAATCTCTATGTTTGGTAATTACAATATGTGCTAGGAATATTTAATATTCTTTAATATGCCCCTGCAATATGGACGACCGATAGGAGAGTCCAATCTTGAAAGTAATGAGATGAACCGGGTTGATGAAGCGAGTTGAGTTGATGTGATCCCGTCTTGTATGATGTTGCATTGATGTTGACTTTACGTTCCAATCACGTCACAATGACGATTTTACGCTGGAAGAATGATGAGATCGGTGGCCATGAGATGGGGTAAGTGGCAGAGAAGCCGGAAAAGAAAAAAAAAAACAAAAAGGGTTGTTAAGCCGGAAGAAAAAAAAAAGGAGGGCTGTTAGCCGAAGGGGAAAAAAAATTGAGTGCTACTAAGACAAAAGACGTTGCTACTAAGGCAAAAAACGGTTGCTACTAAGGCAAAAAAAAAAGAGTGCTACTAAGGCAAAAAAATGAGTGCTACTAAGGCAAAAGACGGTTGCTACTAAGACAAAAAATAAGTGTTACTAAGGCAAAGTTTGGCTCTTTTACGTCGCGGGACGGGTTTTGACACTTTTACATCACGAGACGGTGCCGGTCGGGGTAGGGGTAGGTTCAGTCGGGTATTAAGAAAAAAAAGTTGGTTTTGGTGTTTGTGAGGGCTTAGGCAACTTGGGCAGTTGCTGTTGTTGGGAAAGAAAAAAAAAGCAAGGAAAAAAATTGAGGGAGGGAGAGAACAATAGTACAGAGGGCAGAGACACATGGCGAAAAAGTAAAAAAAAAAATTGAGAAAGTATTTGGCAACTTGGGATGACTTTCTCTTTCAACAGAAAAGTAGATTAAATTAAAGGATGAAGATATCCGGTAAAAAAAAGAATTGTGGTTGAGAAGGGGGTAGGCCTGTGGGTATTGGTTTGGGGAGAAGGGGTTTTGGCCTTTTGGGTATTGCCCAGGTAACGTGATTTGCGGAAGCTAGCTAGTTTAATAAAGAAGAAAAAAAAATAGGCTTTTGGTCGGATTTTCTTGGTTTTTGTGGTGGTGATATGGTGGCAATGGTGGGGAAAGTTTTTCCCGTGATGGTTTTGTATGGTGGTTGGCGGAAGCTTTGTGGTGGAGATAGTATGGGGCGGCTCATAGGGTTTGGTGGAGAAGTCCCTTTATGGATCATAGCTCTGATACCATGCCAAGGATTAGAGAAAGAGATAGTCGGTGCCAATCATACATGGAGAGAGATAATTGATATGAGAGACTCAAATAATATTGTATGAATAACTCAAGTATTATTGATACTAGCATACATATATATATAGGGTTACAATGAGTATTCTAGAGTCCTAATCTAATTAGGAAAACTAATACAATAAGGAAACTAATATTCTAGAATAATCTAACTTGATGTACAAGATACAATCTCTATATTTGGTAATTACAATATGTGCTAAGAATATTTAATATTCTTTAATAGTTGTTGGTGGAAGAAGGTACATAGTATACTCCATTTTAGTATCACTTAAGCGATCTATAAATCCGTTTAATCTTAAGAAGAAAAAAAAAACAATTTTAGAAATCTGTTAGGTTAAGGTGCAATTTGAAACATTTAAATGAAACATCCGTTAAATTACTAACGCTCATTGACATTTGTTAACTTCCATTAACTATTTGGGTTGATTTGACTAATTTATACATAGTACGCAGGTTACTTTGGTAGTTTAGATAGTACGGAGGTCAAATTGGTTGTATTCATATAGTACACGGGTCAAATTGGTTGTTTACTCTAATTTGGTGTCACTCTTCCAAGTTAAGACCATGGACGATAAGGGGTTGAGAGGAGGGGTTGAGTTGGGGTTAGTTGGTTGAGTGTGGGCAATAGGGGTTGAGAGGAGGGGGTTGAAGGGGAAGGGTTGGAAGAACTCAACCCGGTTGAGAGGAAGGAGTGGGGCCCGCCAATAGCCACATGGCAGCTTGGGATTGGCCAGAATTTGGAGAGTGCGCCACACCTCCCAAGCCGGCGAGTGTGGCACCCTTTGCCCTTTTTTTTTTTTCCTTTTTTCTTTTTCCCTTTTTCTGGCTTGATGCTTTTAGTTTTTTTTTTTCTTTCTAATTGGGACACTTGTCTCGTACATACTTAATGCAGACTTTTTGAGCTCAATTTTTTATAGTAACTTTTCTTATTTCAATAAATTAAAAAATTCTCGTATTTATTCAATTGCCATAAAAAATTAACTAAGTGTGAATTAAAAAAAAATAAATAAAAAAATCTCGAATTTATAAATAATAATAGTAATCATTTATTTTTTAATTATATATTATTATTATTATTATTATTATTTTATTAATCATAAAATAAAGATTAAAATAAAATAAAAGTGGTGGGGTATAGAATGATGAGTTGGGAGGAGTTGAATTTAAACTAAACTAGTTATTGTGGGGGTGTAGTTGAAAGGGTAGTTGAATGATTAGTGGATGGAGAGAGAAGACGAGGTGTCGTGATATTAAGGTAGTTGAATGTTTTTGGGGGTTGAGACTATTGCCCATGGTCTAATACTCCCTCCGTTTCATGTGAATTGAGACTAAAAAAATGGCCCAATAATTAAGAGAAAGTAGTGAATGTGTGGTGGAAAATGAAGAGGGATAATGAGTGGGGTAAATAGTAGTGTTGGTTGGATAAATGAGTGGGGTGAATATAAAATATTAAAAAGTTTGTCATTTTAGGCTGTTTTAATTGAGGTGAAACGGGCGAAAAGGAAAATAAGTCTCAATTCACGTAAAACGGAGGAAGTACTTGATAGGGTACTAACAGCCGACTCTAATAGGGTACTAACAGCCGACTCGCACCTACCACCAAGATGATGATGATGCTCCATAATTCTCCTCCCATGTCTGATGTCCCCCATATCCTTACATATACATACATCTCCCCCTTTTTGAGGACCCAAATCAAACGCGAATTTAGATGCCAAATCTCCTCAACCCTCACCTCTTTACAAGACACAGACTTGAGTGGGTGACAAGCGAGAGAGAAAATGGTTCGGGGAAGCCATGAACAGCAGCAGGAAAAGAAAGCAGGGGTGTTCTTCATGGCGACTCTTGTGATGTGGGGTGTCTCCATTTTCTTTGAAATTCTATTCAATCGAAGGACTGAGCTGATTCCTGTTGTTGCTGGTTTTTGTTTCTTCCAATTCTTTAACTGGGTTGTTCGTAATTGGGTCTCTCGTGACCCTCTCTTTGTTAATACCTCCATCTCTCTCCTCCATTCCTCCATTATCTCTGCTTCAGGTATCCATCCTCAATTCTTGCCCTACTTTGTGTATAATTGTGCTGCCCATTTTTTTTTCCGTTTTGATTTGCATTTCAAATGAATTAGGTGGTTGTTCACTCTCTTAACTATGGTGTTTGTCTTCATTTTCTGTGATAATTCAGTTTTTTAATCGCCAAAAAGAGATAAATATGGTGATTTGAGGGGTTGCTTTGTCAATGCTTGTTTCCTCTGATATCTAAATTCTAGGGTTTTGATATTCATACTTTGAACAGTAAAGTAGTCTGTGTAACTTTGATGGGCCCTGTGTTACATATGGAACCAATCATTGGTGTCAATTTAGTGATTTATAAAATAACAATTTTTAGAAGGGTGTTGTTATACACACCCGTAAAACTTATGAATACACCCGTAACAGTGCATTACAGTGTTGTACCATCTAAAATTTCAAGCATTATACGGGTGTATTCATAAGTTTTACGGGTGTGTATAACAACACCCTTTTTAGAATTTCACTAGAATGATTAGATCGACATCCATGTTTGGGACCATAATAAGTGAAAATGAGACAAACTTTCCGGGATAAAGGGAGTATTAGATGTTGAATCTGGACATCATCCTCAGGCATGAAATTGTTATCTAATATTTTGGGGCATTCATTAAGGCATCCGATGTCATGAGTTGGGTTATCTTGGTGTGTCACAAAAGATGTTATGTGACACTTGGGCGCAGATTGTTTTGGAGATTGAAGTCACAATGCTATTGAGCTGATTTAGGGGAGAAATATGTCCACGGACCTCAAGTGAGATTAATCTGTTCTCCTCTTAGGCACTTCCTTTTATCACTTGGCCTAACTCTATTATACTCCCTCCGTCCCAAAATGATCTTCTCATTTGCCATTTTTCATTGTCCCAAAAAGTTCTTCTCATTTTAACAATTTAGGCATAAGTGTGCATACACACAACATGGTTAGTGAAGCAAGTGTTCACACCCTTAAAAAGTTTGAATAGTCAAACGTGAAGATCATTTTGGGACGGAGGGAGTAACATATTTATTGTTCAACTTTGTCCAGCATTGCTCATGTATGCCCCGCTCAAGGCATTTAATATTCTAAAGCTTTTTCAAGGACAAAATATATCTAGCTAACCAGTCGATATGAAAATACTGGATAGATCGTCCTTAAAAAGCCCGTAAAGGAGGTAACTAAGATAATGACAATAGATAATGTCATAGGGAAGCATGTCAAAGAGATGTTCTAAAAACATCTTGATCGTCCATGTAAACCTAGTAAAGAAAGCAACAGACAGAGAAGGCGGAGATCATGTTTTATGAAGCTGAATTAGTAAAAGCAGTACAATCTCATTGGTTTGGGTTCCGGCAGAAAACATTACTATGTGTTTCCTGTCTGACTGCACACGTTGCATTAAACTTGGAAGAAAGATGAAGACGAAAATATATCCTTCAGTGACTACAAAGTGCAAAGGGGATTACCATATGACTATGCCAATGATAGAATAAGTAAGCTCAAGTGTGCTTAGAAATGTAACCTCAAAAGAAAAGACACAAAAGTATTTTGTTTCATTATGGCCTGTTTTAGGTTGCCTTCTTATTTTCAGGTTTTTGGAGACAGTGAATAGTGTAAGAGGTTCCTTTTCTTCCTCACTAACAGAAAAAGAGTTTTCTCTAATTTGAGGGCTTAACCCCGACAAAAGTTGACCAAAAATGCTCTGGTAGTTGCCTGTGAGAAACAGGGCCTATCCTGTAAAATTTGGGGCCCTAGGCGAATTAAAACTGGAGAAAAGGAAAAAAATAATCTCAACTTATTAATTAAATTTAGTCATAAATAATAAAAAAATTAAAATATACAGCAAAGAATAATAAAAAAATAAAATAATCTTGCTAATTAAATGTAGAAGAATAGCATAGAAACTCAATTTAAGAAATAAAGGGAAGAAGTCTAGCTAATTAAAATTTAAAGAAGGTTGAAAGAAGGGAGGAAGGAGAAAAGAAAGAAAAAAAAAAAGGCAAGGCGTGCTAAGAGTTCGAACACGGGTGAGATCAGGGCACTAACATCATACTTTCAGTTGCAAACCTTAACCACTGCGCCAACCTATGCACTTAGCATAAAAATGATATCTAATATATATATAAGAAACAATAATTTGGGGCCCTAAAATCGAGTAAAAATCCGGGGCCCTAGGCGGCCGCCTCACTTGTCTTGCCACAGGGCCGGCCCTGGTGAGAAAGACCAGATTTAACAGAATATGCTATTTGCCTGAAAATCGATGGATGACAGTTAAGTGAAGATCAGATGTATATGGTAAGCAAAAGAAGGAGACCATTTTGCTGAACTCTCTCTCTCTCTCTCTCACACACACACACACACACACACAGACCGGATCAATCTATGGTACCGAAACAGTGTTCCTAACCTAGGACGGTAGACTGTTGTATCATAAGTGAATTCTCTCGGGCCATCAGAAATTATGAAATAGAGCTTTCTCATTTCGGCATCAATATGGAGACTTGGAATTGTCCAGATGGTAAATATTTCCCCGAGCCTTTGCGGGTTGTGGGGTGCAAGATGGAGTTTTTATAGGTCGTATGATAGTGTGGAGACACGGAAAATCATGGTTATTGACTTTCCTTTGTAGATTCCCATTATAGAGTACAATGCAAAATGGACATATTGCGAGGTCATTGATTACCAGAGTAATATTCAGAAAAGGTTGACCTTACTGTTGTTATCGAGACCACATCACAGGCTAGTGTCCTGAAAGGTATCTCTATTGAAGAGGTTACTCTATTGAACCCCAAAGAACTGATTCCCAATATAGGCACAAAGATCCCTATGCGGTGTAGAGTCCAAAGATATAGGCGGGCATCGATTCCCAGGGTTTTGCCACTTCCAAAATGAAGATCCATGGAAATTTTGTGAAGACCTGGACGAGATGCCCTGTTAGATTCGATAAATGCCCAGAACACTGTTCATCCAGATTTCTATTACCTGGGTTCGGATATAGAATTTGAACATTGTTCAGAACCAATAAATCTCAAGTTCCTTACACTTTTCTTGCATAAACCACTATAAGCGTATCAAACAAAGCTAAAACCTTATTTTTCTTTGGCAAAAATTAAAAAAACATGTCAAATTTAAATTTAATCCACCCCGTGGACTTGTATATTTAACACTTGGGCATAAACCATTTAACACTTACCATAAACCATTTAACACTTTAAGGCATAAACCATTTAGCACTTTTTGTTAGCTATCTAAACATCACTCCTAATTCATCATTTAACCAGTTTTCTTAGATAGGCTATCCTAGTGTGTTTGAACCAAAATGATGCATGTACGTACGTTCTGGTGCAGATATAACATTGAATGGCTAAAGACCGTAAAAATAGATACTAGTGTTGCATGTATATATTGTTATTATAAATATTTTAAAGAAACTCCTTGATGAATATGTTATTACTGATCTTATGGTCCAGTCCGTCTTTTTATTCATGTTCAGACACTTGGGGCTGTCTAATTTTGGCAAATGATTCATGCACTCCTCCTTTTCTTGTTTTCACTGCACCACAAGAGTAAAAAATCCATGCCTATATTTTAAGAGTAGCGCAACTTTGAAGAATAAGAGTTCAATCGTTATCTTCCTTCTTTAAGTTTACTTGACATCTCTTCTCCTCGTCTTCATTAATCCTAATGCATTTATACTTCCTTCTCAGTGGTCTTGATTTTGGTCAAACGATGGTTGACTATTGGCCCACATGAGATGTTTGAGCACTCACAATTGGTGGGTCCTGCTTGGCCATGGGCTTATCCAGCATTGTGCTTTTCAAGTGGTTACTTTTCATATGATCAATGGGACATGCTACGTTATGGACTATATAGTGGCTGGATTCCCTCCATCTTGATCCATCATCTGATTCTCCTAGTCTGCTTCACTCTAGCACTATATCGAAATGTTACTATCAACTACCTTATCCTCACTCTTATTTGCGAGGTACGTCTAATACTCCCTCCGTCCCAGGAAGATAGGGTCACTTTGACTTTCATGGTCATCTCAGTTAAACTTTGAGCATAATTTTATGAAAATTCAATTCTCCCTATGCAACTATTCCTAATAGTACAGTGAATCAGTAAGATGATTGGCGTATGGGGATAATCAATTTTCACAGATTGTTGTCAAAGTTAAATTGAGTTGATCATGAAAGTCAAAGTGAGACTATCACGGGACGGAGGGACTATCTTCCAATAAACTCACACAATACCCTTACCTTTTTTTTTTACTTTTCTACCCTGAATCCTGATGATTTTTTTATTTTTTCTTTTTGAATATTATGAATAACAGCTGCATTCAATTTTTCTTCACGTGAGGAAAGTGAGAAGGATGGCTGGTGTTCGTGATGGGAGAAGCAAGTTTGTGATGGCGGAATGGTTTCTTAACATAACGACCTTTGTTTTAGCAAGATTAACATCTCATATTCTCATCACAATTAAGCTTATAAAAGACGCGCCCAAGTTTGGGAAAGGGGTGGAGCTCCCGCTTGCATTGTTTGGAATGGCTGGAATGAATGTGCTTAATATCGGTCTTGGAATCGATCTGTTCAAAGCTTACAGAAGGGAGAGAAATCCCGGGACGGGGAGGAAACAACAGAATCATCAAGAATGAACGGAGAGGCTAGCAAGTACTATAAACTTATATTGTTTGTTTTACTAATTTTATCTTATATAAAAAAAATGAACATCATCAGATAAGAGACTGTATAAGTAAAAATCTTGTATATGGAAATGGAAATTCATATTCACGGCAATTATCGTACAAGTAAATCGATATCTTTGGACATGAAACTACTGTTACGGAAACTTGTTGCAGCGGATGGTTCTGATTTAGCTACTCCCTCTGTCCCAGAGTAAGAGTCATACCCCTCATTTGCACGCTTATTAATAAATATTGGAAGTGATGTAAATGTTGTGAGTGTAAAAGTAAAGTATGAGAGAGAATGAGAGGGAGAGAATAGTGAATTGATTGGTGTTGTGAGCATAAAAGTAAAATAGGAGAGAGAATGAGGGGTGAATAATAAAGATTCTTTGCCATTTTAGGAATGAGACTCTTACTTTGGGACGTACCAAAATGGAAAGTAGGACTCGTACCAAAATGGAAAGTATGACTCGTACTCTGGGACGGATGGAGTATTACTTTTGCTGAAGCTTTTTGTAGCGGTGCAGCGGATGGTTCTGATTTAACCATGACGATTGTAATAATTTAGTTGGCGATAATTGCTCTAAACAAAATAAAATGTCCTCCCTGGGGAGGATGAGAGAGAGGGTGGACATATATTCTGGGACGGAGAAAGTAATGGTAATTTACAGAATTGACTATAAATGTTTTTTTTACAAAAAAGAGGTCCTACTCGGGGACGGAGGGAGTAATGGTAATTTACAGAATTGACTATAAATGTTTTTTTTACAAAAAAGAGGTCCTACCGGGATTCGAACCCAGGTCGCCAGATTCAAAGTCTGGAGTGCTAACCACTACACCATAGAACCTTATGATGTCAAACAAAGTCCTTATATTATATTTGTACTAATATTTCCTCCCCCCTCCCCCTCCAACCCTAGTACTCAGCTCAATTTCAAAGATGATCTAAGTAAGATATGAAAATCGTAAAATGATTAAAAATATTAATGGAAAAGTCAATAAAATATGTTGACTTCACTAGTCAATTGTAAGACACCAAGTACTTTGATTGTTTAATCTACTATATTTACACATTAATAAAAAGATTTCGTAATGAAATGGTGATTACTCATACGAAACAAGTAATTAGACTAACCACAATTTCATCCAAGCATCACGACAACGCACAAAGAACTTTCGGATCTTTCGCTGCGACAAAGACTATACAATGCATTGAGTAGGAGAAAACTTTAAGAAAACAAGTCCCACATTTTCATTCAGATATAATGAAATTACTTGATACCTCCAATTGATACACCAGAAATTTGCTACTCGTATAAGATAACTCACAGGCCACAAGAACCGAAAAAAAACAAAAAAAAAAAAAAAAAAAAAAACTAGAAGGTTGTTGTTTCAGAGTAATTCCTCACAATGATTTTTTTTAAGCAATGAATCCTCTTCGGCATTTCATACAGCAATTCCTCACAATGATTCTTTCTTTCTATACCTATCAGATGTTGTTTCAGAGCTTCTCCAAGATTGTTCGTTTCTAAGTTCATCCTTGATGATTATCAATGTGGACCCCACTCTTACTCCTAGAAAACAACTTCCCAAACCCGCTTTTACTCTTCCCACCATGATTCAACGAGACAGTTGTTGAAGAAGAAGATGAGGAAGAAGATGGTGGGGACGATTCAGTGTTACCATTCATCAGAGGAGGAGCAGCAGGAGGAGAGTTCTCTGATGGTTTGTTTGAAGGGTCAGGATCGCATTTAAATGCATCATTTGAACGTAGGTTCCACGATTCTCCACTAGCTTTAGGTGTCTCCGTCCCTCCTCCAGAGAAGCCTGGTAGATTTGCAGTGTCAGTGAGGAAGTCTTCGAGTGTGGCTAAAGATTGGAGCTGAATTGCAAGGGACGATATGGTCTTTTGGCACTCTGCTAGTCTGTCAGCTGCCACAACAGCTAGCTCCTCCTACAATACACAATATTTTGCTAATCAGATGACATATGAAAATGGCTATATCAAAAAGTTCTAAAATCTATATATATATATATATATATATATATATATTAAAGTTGGCCAAAAGAGCTATGGTATTGATATGTGGACAAACAATGGAGAAAGCTTGCATATGGAGAAGCCACATCAACAATATACTAATAAATAAGTGACTTTTCATTTTCTTTTCATTAGCTAATACTATTAGCTAATAATAATAGTTACTATAAAGGGTAACTATAATAGTTAACTATTATAGTAACTATTACTATTATTAGTAATAGTTAACTATAATAGTTAACCATTATAGTTAACTATTACTCTTATTAGTAATAGTTACTATTATAGTAAACTATATTAGCTAACTATTACTATTATTAGTAATAGCTATTATAATAGTTACCTTTTGTAGTAACTAATAGTATTAGCTAATGGTATTAAGCAAATAACAGTTAACTATTAATAGTAAGAGTATTGGTTAATTATAATAGTTATTATATAATTTAAATATTAATTTTTAATATTAATTAATCATAATAGTTACTATATCAATTAACTATTACTATTAATAATATTAGTTTATAATAATTATTATTATTCCCTCCGTCCCAGTTTAAAGTTCTTACTTTCCTTTTTGGTGTGTCCCAATTTATATTTAACTATTATAATTAACTATTAAATAAAAAAAATTACTATTAATAGTATTAGTTAATCAGAATAGTTACTATATATATTAATTATTACTATTAATAGTATTATTAGTTAATCATAATAGTTACTATATAAGTTAACTATTATTATTAATAGTATTAGTTAATCATTATACAATAAATGTTAATATTTAATATTAATAGTACTCGCTCCGTTCGAGAGTAAGAGTCCTACTTTCTATTTTTGTATGTCTCACAAAAAGTCTATTTCCTAAAAGGACAAATGATGAGAAAGAATGAATAGTGTTTTGAACAATTATACCCTCAACACATTTGCAATGTTTACCAATTTTCTATTGTGTATTTAATAAGTGTGTACAAACAAGGTAGGACTCTTACTCTAGGGCGTAGGGAGTATTAATTAATTATAATAGTTAATATAGAGGTTAATTATAACTAATAGTATTATTAGTGAATAATAATAGTTATTATATATGTTAATAAGTACAATTAATAATATTAGTTAATTATAATAATTATTTTAATTATTACTAAAAAATTAACACAAAACCAATCAACTTATTATTCCCTCCCATTCTTTTTCTCCCCTAATTTAGTTTTACACTCACAACACTTACTTTACTTCCATCATTTCTTAATCTCCGTGCAAATAGGAGGTAGGACTCTTACTCCGGGACGGAGAGAGTGATATTTAACCATTATAACTAACTAATACTATTAATAGTATTAGTTAATTATAATAGTTAAATATAATTGTTAACTATAATAGTTACTATATAAGTTAATTATTATTATTAATAGTATTAATTAATCATAATTGTTATAATATATATTAACAATTACTATTAACTATATTATTTAATCATAATAGTTAATATATATGTTAATAATACTATTAATACCATTAAGTTTTTAAAATATTCATACAACAAACTTAAATATACTTCTAAAGTAATTAAAAAACATATTTATTACAACCATGTACAACCAAAGCTATGAAAATGTTTTGATTAATTTAAAATATACATATATTATCAAATAAAATTATTATGTTAATTTATCAATTAAAAACATCAAAAAATGAAAATACAAAAACATTAACGGAATAGATTCCGGTGCGGAGCACGGGTTACCTACTAGTTAGTTGTATTTCAGATACAATCTTCTGAAAAAAAATAAAAATAAAAAATTCTGATGTTTGCAATAAATAAGAAGGCATTTTTTTTTCTTCCCGTAACTGCGTATATTTACTAAATGTTTTTGAAATACCCCACATTCCATGTACACAGTCCATTGTACTATTTTAGGATGTGCCACATAAAGAGTCCAATTCCAAAAATTGCGCCTTGAATCTACATAACCTTTCAACTTTATGCTGTATAGGATATAAGCATCTTAAACATTTTTGTAATTATTCTTTCAAAAAAAAAAAACATTTTTGTGATTATAACTCCTCCAAGTATACTAATATAGGAATGTACCATTTATAGCCAAAAAAATAAAATAAAATGGTAGTTGAATTGAATTTGTGAGTGTGACAAGTGGGATAAAAAAATGTAGGCGGGCCAAGTGATTTAACTGTGCGAGTATGATAAGTGGGTCAAGGTGAAAATTGTCTAATTTCAAATAGGACGGAGGGAGTATCCTCTAACAGTCAGATTTTTCAAGTGTAAATTCTTTGAATGGATGGAGGGACTAAGACAAAATGAGAAAAGACTATCCCAAGTTTCAAGCATGTCTAGAAAAATAAAACCAAAAGATGCAATGAAGCTAACAATAAAGGGCATAAATTAAGAACTTGTAAGTTGAACAACTTACCTGCTTTACTTTTACTTCATTTAAACTTGCAGTCTGATGAGACTCAACTTCCTCTGTTTTTCTTGTCAGGTCATTCTCCAGTTCTTGACATTTGACCGTCATCTCAGAAGAAATACTCCGTTCTCTTTCAATCTCGGACTTTAATGTATCAACCGTTCTTGTCAGCTCATTTTCCAGTTCTTGACATTTGACTGTCATCTTACACGAAATACTCTGTTCTCTTTCAAGCTCGGACTTTAAAGTATCAACCATGGTTAACATTGTCCGGGCCTCCACCTCCATGCTAACTACTTGTTGCTCAAGCAACTGCTTGGATTCATTCATTGTATTTATCTCTATTTGCAGGTCTTCCATTCGCTTGTCCGTCTCTTCCAACTGAGCTTTTGACTCCTTCAGAGATTCTTGACACAAATTTAAAGCATTCTCCAACTCCGCCTTTTCTACTTCAACGTTGCCTAATTTGTCTTCCAACTCAGCCACCCTATTGGTCATGGTCTCAAGCTCCACTCTCAACAAATTTTCCACATTTTCCGATTCGTTGCTTTGGGTTTTATTACTTTTAGCATCAGGTAGTGCAGCAAGTCTCTCCATTTCAAGAAAATCATCCATTATATCAATTTCAAGATGGGACGGGGGGACACTCGTAACAGTAGCTTTTCCGTTCTTGAATTGATCGAGCTCAGCAATAAGGGCCGAAGCCCATGAATCTGAGCAGCTCAACTCGCTCTCATTATGCTCCGTTTTACTCATCTTGCGTGTATCGACCTCTAGGGAATTCAGCTTCTCCCCACTGTCCGATTGACTATCAGTGAGAGAGTCAACATACAAAGATGAAACTGAAACAGCCTTATGATCATTATTGAAAGAAGATTTACGAGCAAGTGCTTGAAGTCTTCGACATTCTGCTTCAAGCTTAGCCACCTTCTTTATGCTCTCTAATTGATGCTTACTAGAATTTTCAGCTGCTTGGGTGCTCAAATCTCTTTCAATGGTCCTAACTTCTAATTCCTCCGACTGAATCAAAAGCTCATGCTTGAGAATTGCGTTTTCTTTCTCCAAAGATTCAAGTTTAAGAAGAAAATTTGGGTCAATAGCGGGTGCACAATTTGGTTTGGATGCCTCTTTTTGATTCTGGAGCTCAAGAATGTGGCTTTCAAGTTCAAGTTTGGTAAATTCCCATTCATTGGTTTTCTCGGTTACAGCTTCAAGAATTTTTTGCTCTTGTTCATCCCTAGCTTGTCTTAGCTGCCTGACACACTCTTTGAGAGCACTCTCTAGATGGTTCACCCGAACTTCAAGTGCCATGTTCTGCTGTACTGCTGCCTCGTGTTGTTGTTTTATATTGGCAGCCTCATTTTCTGCCTTCTCCCAACCTATTACGAGAGCATAAAATACATACTGAAAAGTGCAATTCAAGAAAGCAAAAAAAAAAAATCAAAATTCAAAAATAAGATGCGCACTCATTAATATTTGGCCACAAAGTGTTATTATATGCCAGAGGAATAGGAAGCAAATTACAGACTTGCAGCAATCATACATTCTTAGCTTTCATACTCCTCTGTCACGGAAAAATAGTCCCATTTCACTTTTATGGTCAACACAAGTGAACTTTGATCAAATATTAAGGTCAATCTAGTCGTGCCAATAAAATTCTATAAATTGTTATTGATGATTTATCAATAACAATTGTCAGGATTTCACTAGGATGATTAGATTGACGTGAATATTTAATCAAATCAAACTTCCTCGTGTTGACCATGAAAAGTCAAATGGGACTATCTTTTGACACCTAGGGAGTAAAAGGTCAAAATAAACATAAACCCAACCTATTTACCCATGAATAAGGGTCTGAAAAAAATGAATTATTTCAACTGACTGAGGTTACAAGTTCAGAATGACCATCATGTGGATTCTGGAGCGGAGGGCATGAAAATCATTAATCACTCAACATAAGTTGCACATGAATGAGAGCTGTCCATAGCAATGGTAGTTTGATTGAACTTTAACCAAGGTTATAGGAAAAAATAATTATCCTTATGAAATTCTAAAAGTTACTGTATTATTGATACACCATCAAAAATACTACTCACTCCATCCCAGAGTAAGAGTCCTACTTTCCATTTTGGTACGTCCCAGAGTAAGAGTCCTATTCCTAAAATGGCAAAGAATCTTTAGTATTTACCCCACTCATTCTCTCTCCTATTTTACTTTTATACTCACAACACCAATCAATTCACTATTCTCTCCCACTCATTCTCTCTCCTACTTTACTTTTACACTCACAACATTTACATCACTTCCAATATGTATTAATAAGCGTGCAAATGAGGGGTAGGACTCTTACTCCGGGACGGAGGGAGTACTCTGTTAATAACAATTTTTAGACTTTCGTGAGAATAATAAAATTAATCTTAATTATTGGCCAAAGTTCAATCATATTAACAACTAAAAAACTTGGACTATCTGTCCATGATGGAGGGAGAATAACAACAGGAGTTTATTTAGCTCTTTAGCCTGGTTCAACTCTATTAGAACTATTTGTCTGCTCTGGGTATTTGGACAAACATATACAGCATTGCTGATATACAGATTGGTGATTTACGGTTGTATGTGAAGTATTATATCCAAACTCATAATAGTTACATTCATATGCTTTCCTTATCTTCATTTACACCTTAATAATTGACTCTAAACTGATAATCCAAGGACAAGAAAGTTATAGAAAGCAAAACAAACATGTCCAAGTTTTTGAAATATCAATACTGTTCATAAGTTACCAACTAGCTTGTTAGCTAATCTTGAGCTTAGTAGTCTTTGAAAATCGTGATACCCAAATTGTTTGTTTCTCCCTCCGTCCCAAAATGAATCAAGAGCATATTTGATTTTTTTTTTGTGAATCTTCATATGTAATCATCTTTTCTTTCACGATGACATATGAAGATTCATGTTAGCCGACCCCAAATTATTTTGGGACTAAGGCTTTGTTGTTGTTTGTTTGTTTGTTTGGACATTCATTTTGGGACGGAGGTTGTAACATATATGAATAATGCTAGGACCCCACCAGTTGGATTCCATTTCTTATTTATTAGACAACTAGAATAGATTTTCCTGGTCATTTGTTATTGACACAACAATCCATCAAAACTTGGTGCAGCGAAATGTAGAATTCAAAATACAGAAATGAATGTAGCATTTTCACAAAAAGAAAAATACCTGCAACAGCTTCTTCAGCAACTTTGGCATGTTGCTTTACCAACTCTTCTTTCGCACCAACATTAACAAGAGCAGCCGACAACTTTTCTGTCAGACTCTTAATACGATCATCAACTTCTCCATTTGTGACACCTACTTTTGAGGTGACTTCTGGCGATTGCATATGGTTTGGAGATCCTTTCACTACCTCCTGGTCAAGAAAAAAAAAAAGGAAATAAGGAAAAGCATTAAAATTGGACTCGTGGACCACTTACCACGAGCACTTTGAGCCAGTTTAGTTTTTCGTACTCCCTCCGTCCCATAATAAATGTCGTCTTTGACGTGTCAACGTTTTTAAGGAGTGCTTACTTGTTTGTGCATGGCTTGTACAATGACAAAATTGCACTAAAACTATTTCCTTATTTAAAAAGATGACATTTATTATGGGACGGACTACAAAGGAATGTGAGACATTTATTTTGGGACGGAGGGAGTAATCATCAAAAGTAATCATTAAATCATTCGTTTTCAAACCTGGTAACAGGAAATGGTAGGAATAGATTGAAAGAGGAATTTTCATGATACTAGAATAAGAATTGTCATTATGATCCATACTAGTATAGCAAGTAATGATTCTTCAGTCAATGGTGCCAAGACCTAATACAAGCCTATTAAAGATCATATGAGTATCATGTAGCAATGATGCGCCACAATCTTTGATTTACAATGCGAACAACAACTTTAATGAACTTGCTAAATGACTACATACATCAGCGCAAGTTAATGAAAACATCAAGATATTGAACAACAACGCTGAAAGAGAAAATAAAGGATGTAAGGAGGGTCAGTAGGGGGACAGATTTATCCAGTTCTTAAATGCTGTTTTTTCAGGACTTGAGAACACGCACATTCATGAAAAATAGAGATAATTTAAATCTCCCATCCCCCATTAGAAATTCTTTTAGTTTCAAGATTAAAAACCGCACAGAAAATGTAAGATGAATGCTCACTAAGTACGCAGAAAATAAACTTATGTCAGCAGGACCATTTAACTAAAAAATAAACCCACATCGATGCCTTCATTTCGAGAATAATAATGCAAGAATTGATTATCAAAACTTAAAAAGCTTTTAATCAATTGTTATTCGCTTACCTGTTCATCAGAATATCTCTCAGAATGTGAAGATATAGAACCGGAACTTTCAGAAGTTTCACCAGGGCTCCTGTCTGAAGATTTCCTCTTCCACAACCAACTCTTTTTCTCCATCTCACTTGTTCTTCAAGTTCCAGACTACCACATCTGAGTTTGCATCTGCAGATACATGCAAACAACCACCATTCATAAAAATCCTCACAAAAATTATTCAAAAAATAAATCATAAATATTTTATAATAACTTTCTTATTGCAAATATTTCTAACAAGAAAACAGCATATTCAAAAAAAAAAAAAAAAAACTCACATACTTGAACAACATAAAGAAAATCGAAGTACTTATTATCTGCAGCAATCTCAATAATTGAAGTACATAGATGACTTGGCTTATCATGCTCTCAGCTTTGCTTCAAATCTAACCCATTACCATCCTACCCCAACAACATTATTTGAACATTTTTAAAACTAAACAAATCTTAAATGTTTATATACCCAAGATGAATAGAATACCATATACAATTTGAAAATTGAAAACCCATAAATTCAGATATTAATATTCAAGTCAGATGAGAAACAAATCCCTAACTTCACCAACACAACAACAACAATCAACCATAATAAAATATTTGGAATCAATGGATATACACGAAACCCACAACTTGAATCACACAAACAGCCCATCTTATCAAATCAAATGAATTTCTCCCAAACCCTAATCAAGAACCAAATAGAAAAGTTCTTTTCCAACAAAAACAGAGAGATTGAGCTGAAAATTTCTGAGAAAATCAAAATACCCATTTCAAAAGAAACCAATTTTAGCAATCAATTCATTTGTTTCAATAGAAAAGAAAAATAAAACAAAATAAATGGGTAATGAGAAACCCATATCAGCATTAACTTTTCGAAATTACTACAAAAGAGAAACAGTTACAAAAAGAAACCCCAAAATAGCATACCTTTGACTGGGTGGAGACCACAAACAAAGAACAAACCCAGAGAGATGAGATTGGAGGAAAAGCTATTAAATGTGAAAATTAAAGAAAGATGGGGTTTGTTTGTGTTGTGGGGTGGTTCAGATTCCAGCTCTGTAAACATATGTGGAATGTCAGTCAAATTACAGACTACAATCCATTTTTTTCTGGGTTTTTTTCTTTCTTTTTATATAAAATGATAACAATAATTTTCTCTCTCTATATTATCAGTTTGGGTTTTGGGAAAAATATGAAAAGAGAGCTAGGAGCCATGTGGGAGAAGTTGAATGTGCAAGATTGAGACTTTCAATAACAGTAGTACACCACTTTTCAGGCTTTCCTTTTTACTCCAATCTTTAATGCACTTTAATTAGTCGGTTTAATTTGAATATTGGGGGGTTTAAAATAAATTTAATTTTGAAATTGAGCTGGCTTTGTTCCCGCCCATCTATAAATGGATGAAGAATTGAACCCTAAGTGTGTGTGTGTGTGTTTGTGTGTGTATGAAGACGCTCCTGCGAACCCACCATTATTGTTTTGATTTGTTTGGTTGTTATGTCCATTTCTGACATTTTACTGTTTAGGGGCATATTCCACTTTTTACCCCTGGGGATTTTGGCTAAATCTTAACTCCTCCCTTCATATTTTGAAGAATTGTCTCATCAAAATTTCTTCTGTACATACACATAGTAATGCCTAATGTAATTTTTGTTCCTTCCGTTAGTTTCTTTATGATACTCCCTCCGTCCCAGAGTAAGAGTCCTACTTTCCATTTTGGTACGTCCCAGAGTAAGAGTCATATTCCTAAAATGGCCAAGAATTTTTACTATTTACCCCACTCATTCTCTCTCCTATTTTACTTTTATACTCACAACACCAATCAATTCACTATTATCTCCCACTCATTCTCTCTCCTACTTTACTTTTACACTCACAACATTTACATCACTTCCAATATTTATTAATAAGCGTGCAAATGAGGGGTATGACTCTTACTCAGGGACGGAGGGAGTACTACACTATCTTAAAATTTAAGGAAAAAATTATTTTGAATTTTAAATTTTTTAACATTTGTTTTGAAGTGAAGCGAAGACAATATTTAATATTATAAGTGTGCCTATAGATAGGCTCTCATGTAAATATCAAAAGCAAGTACTCCTTCCTTCCGCTCAAACTAATGGTTAGTTTTTTTGGTTTTGTACGTCCCATATTAATAGTTATTTATTTAAAATGTTCATTTTTTTCTTTCCTACCCACTTGCAATAATTATCCACTTATTATCTTCTACCTCATTTTCTCTCTCATATCCACTCACAAGTCACAACAACTAATTTTCTATTTTAGTAATCACTAGTTTGAACTTTGAAACTGATGGAGTATTATAAAGGTAGACTGATAGTCAAGTGAGTGTTGTGAATATGAAAAGTGAGGGAGTAAACTGTTTTTCTTCCCACGTAGTATGGCCCCAACATCAATTTGACACTCCTACTACTGAAACACAAAAGGTATGATGCGTACCATTTATATAGTAACAAAATTAGCTTACATTCCTAACACAAGTTAAATATTTAACGGACCAGTCCTAGTAGGCAATTGTTGACCAGGTCAACGATTACGTGGCGGCTAACTGGACAAAATGCTCACCCTAATTCGGCACACATGACTCACGTGATTGCAAAATAAAACAAATAGAAGTATACAGGGTGAAAATGTAAAATATTAAAAATGTGTCTTCAAAATAACATAAAAAGGAAAAGAAAAAAAAATTATTCCATCTTCCTCACAATCTAATCTGGAAAATAACCCGTGCCTAAGCTACCCACTCCGGTGCCGGCGACTTCTAATCTGGTCGCCAACGTATCGTTGATATTCCCAATCTAGTAACACCATCTTTCGAATAGATCTAGACCTGGATAGTCTCACTTCCCTCAACCTTTCATTCTCTCCACATTCTCACAAAGTATCAACCTTCACGCCTCTTCTTCACCAACTGCACGTCTGCACCCCCTCCCTTCCTCCCCTACCATACTCATTCCTTCATTCTTATGCTACATCGTCCCACTCGCGCCCTCATTTACCCCTCGTTTTGCCTTCAACTTGTTCCGAAAAGTACATTTCATTTTGAAAGAAGTGAATGATTGATTTTCATGTGAAGCTAGAAATTTTGAAGAATTTGAGGGATTTTGACAAGAAATTGAATGGTTGGGATGGGCAGTTGGGTGTATGGTTATTTTTTTTTATATTCTTTTATTTCATGAGTTAATGAAATGTTAACATGAGTTAACAATTTGTGGTTTCCTTATTTTATAAAAAATATTTTAACGAATCTAGTTAAGATTCTGTCCAATAAGTGCCAGGTTAGCATTTGCTAGGTCAACTTGTTGCTTACTAGGACGACCCATTAAATTATTAACGAGCGTTAGTCATAATGGTTAATTTTGCTAATAAAACAATAGTACGCATCATGCATTTAGTGTTTTAGTAGTACGAACATCACATTGATGTTGGGGCCATAGTACGAGGGACAGAAAAGCAGTTTACTTAAAAGTGAGGTATAAGGGATATTAATTAAGAATGACTTGAATCATAACAACAACTAGATAGGTTCAAAAGAGTTTGGCTAATTTGGTTTGGGAAAAAGGGTGCTATGTTTTTCAAAAAATAAAATATATTTTTTTGTATATATATAAATGCATTAATCTATTGCAATGTGCACTTGAATGTGCAAGTGTGGAGATTGAACCCCTAACCTTTCATAGAGAAAGTAATACCGGATGAGAAAGTAATACCAGATGCGCATGGTTCCAACAAATATGTTTTTGGCTTTTGCCTTTCGATTATATTAGGGTTTTCTTTCTATCTAGGGATTAGAGTCAGCCAGTAAATACTAGCTAACCTCAGCAGTCATATTATACCATTTTGTCTACCATATCACAATTTGTTTGCTGATTCAAGAAGAATTTCAAAGAGGCATTCTAGAGTCAATTCAGAGATAACTTAAGTTGTCGATCTATACTAGAAATAACAAATCTGGAGATTGGTATTATGAGAATCTAGTGTTTGTTGGTGATCCAAGAATAGATCTGATATTTGAATCTGGTATTCATTTGGTGTTCTAGATAGGATGTCTAAAACATGTCTAAATTTAAATATGGTCAATATTTTGTGATACACAATCTGAGTCTCTAAATTTGTCATCTGGTTTCTCCATAGTAATAAATACGTTCTCCTTCTTCTCGTGAACATAGCTAACAAGTTGTTAGTGAACAACATATATTTGTGTGTATTTTGTTTTACTTTCATTGTATTTGTTTATTCTTTCACTGCGTTAGCCACTGTTGATCAGACAAGGAAAGATGTCGTACGAGGAAGTGAGATTGAAAAAGTTCACCGGTGACTGAACTCTGTATGATTCTCATGCGGTAACTACTCAACCTACCTGAGTGGAGATCACACAAAGAATGTTCAATGTAGTAATAACAAGTTATACAGTTAATTAGAACACCTAAAATAATGATTGAGGTTGTTGTCATAGCCTTTGTCGTGTTGTTACCAACAAATACCTCTACGCACAAAAGAATTAGGTTCAAGACAGTTGTTCACTTAGATCCTATGAAGGTTTGCTTTGACTAAATCAGGTAGTGATTCAAGTTGGAAGTTACCACTACTCAAAGCACAGTTGGATAATATTTACACGTTTTATCACCATGATTTCGTTGGGAATTGTTGGAAAACTGATGTCTAGGTCAACTTTAAGTGGCCTCCTTTGGTGGGTCCCATTGATTTTGACCTTAGTCAATGCTTATATACATGGTATGTTATACTCCCTCCAGCCTAGTTTAAGGTTCTTTCTTTCTTTTTTGGTATGTCCCAGTTTAAAGTTCTTAGTTGTTTTATTCCTTATATGGCGAAGAATAAATAGTATTTTGGACAATCTTGTCTTTATAAAGTTAATATATTACAAAAAAAAAATCACTTACCTATCTACTTTTCACTCACTTGCTTTATGAATGGACAATTATATCCTTCACCCACTACTATTCTTGACCCAAGTTTACCTTTATGTCTTAATAAGCGTGCAAAGTCAAACTAAGAACCTTTTACCTGGTCGGAGGGAGTACTACAAAGTAATTTGGTGTTTTGGTGAAAGTAAAATGATAAACACCATAGTTGTAAGACCTCAAAGGTTTTCATTTAAGACAATTTAATGCCAATGATGAAATGAGTTTCGTTGTCATCCCATATGGGTAAGAGAAGGCAGCTACTCTTTTTGTTGGTGATATGAGCTACTCTTTTTGTTGGTGATATGAAGTGCTTTTGTATGTCATCCCGTAAGGAAATGAAAAGGGTAGTTAAAGTGCCATAAATTACAATGCATTTTATGGTCTCTTGTTCAAGTATTATGTTAGGTAGCTTGAACCCCATATCATTCGTGCTCGGGGGCATTTGGGCGCTTGGTTCGATTCGGGGCCTACTTTTTTGGTCAAAGTTTATTTAAGGTTTTCATATTTGCAGATTGGTCACTAACGGGTTTGTTAAGTCCGTCAGGAAATTCCTGATGAGACTTTAACCGTGCAGTCTCTAACTCCTAACATGAGTAGAGTACTTGAAGTCTCCGATTTGTGAGTCACCTGAACGAAGTAATAAACTAATATTTTTATACGCGTATATAAAGACGATTTTTGTAACAGTTTATACACACATAAATTATTTGCATTCGTATATTGTTCTCATGATCTAAGTCCATGGTTGATCTGAGAGTAGGATTCACGCGATATGGGACAACAGTCGTAAGTGGATCTATACTTGTTTGTGCGAGATTTTTTTGTACGTTTCTTGAGATCGTTATATCCTCAAATAATTTGCTGGTACCCTCATCCACACTACTAAGTGGAAATGTCTCTCGTATGAGAGTCATATTCAGGCGACTTGGTCTAAATTGATAATTACTAATACTCTATTAATGAATTAGAGTGTTTAAATAACATCAAAACATGATGATTCAACAACTTCATGAATCAAAATAAAGCGTTTTAAGCTTTGAAAACTAACTTGAGCTTAGTGTTGTTATTGGAATAAAATAAGATTTCAGTTATTATGAAAAAAAAAAGAAAAAAAAAGACAAACATCTACAGCAAGTATATATAATTAGATACACCATAAATTAAAAATTGAGTTTATTAAAATGTCTAAAAGAACCTATAATGATTTAGATTTTACCAAAAAGTCTTTCAGCGCAAAAATCCCATGCAAAGCCCGGGCTTCCTACTAGTTTATTACTAATAATAGTAACACTTCCACAGTCCACACACCATATTTCCAAGTTTTCCTACCACAAAAATCAGGTTTATTGCACAACCTTATGGTGTAAAAAACTAGTGCAAGACATTATCCTTAGGAGCACAAAATGGGACGTGGTCATTATATTTGCCCTTCAACAAATTCCACACCCTATCTTCTATCTCTTTTCATATTCTTTCTCCTACACACATCTCTCTCCCTTTCCCACACTACCCTTCCTACTCTAATAAACAAACATTCTTTCAATATTATCAATCAAAAAACACACACACAAACACACACTAGAGAAAGACTTTAGTTAGTCTGTTGCGTTATTTGTAGTAGTAGAAAACATGGCTCAAACAATGCTGCTCATGTCTAGTACTGCATCAGTCACTGGCCACCAGAGCAAACAACCTTTTGTTCAAACACTTAAACTAAAGCCTCTCTCACAATTTCTCACTCCCCATTCTTCTTCCCGTTGCTCGTCTTCTTCATACTCCAAGTCCCTTTTTAGGACTTACGCTCTCTTCAAACCCAAAACCAAAGCCGCCACCCCTGCGAAAAAGGTTCTTTTTTTTTTTTAACATCTTTGTTCATGTTCACGTTCACGTTCTTGATTTACATTTTCCATATATATGTAACTGATTTTGATGTGAATTGATAATATAATATATGTATAGGCAGCAGCATCAAAGCCAAAGGTTGAAGATGGAATATTTGGAACATCAGGAGGGATTGGTTTCACCAAGCAAAATGAGCTATTTGTTGGCCGTGTCGCCATGATTGGCTTCGCTGTGAGTTAATTCCCTCCTTTCCTTTGATTTTGGTTCCGTCTTTCTTTAAATAAAAAAAAGGCAATCTATATCTGTACTTCAAGAGCTCTCATTATGTCTGAAGTGCGAAGGAAGGGCCGGGCCCACATGGACTTAATGTAGACTGATTTCTATGCATTTAAATGCAAAAGGCTTCTCCCCCTATTGATGTTTTTGACATTTTAATTAAATGTTCATATTAGTATTATTTAGGGCAATAAAAATTTGGTTTTTACATGTCTTTATAGGCATCATTGTTGGGAGAAGCAGTTACAGGAAAGGGTATCCTATAACAATTGAACCTGGAGACAGGAATTCCAATTTATGAGCCAGAGCCACTTCTTCTCGTCTTCATCCTCTTCACTCTCCTCGGAGCTATTGGAGCTTTGGGTGACCGTGGTAAATTTGTCGACGAAGCAACCAGACTTGATAAGGCTGTCATTGCTCCCGGAAAAGGATTCCAGTCTGCATTGGGTCTAAGTGAAGGAGGTATTACATATTATACACATACATACTCTCCGTCCCAAAATGATGGTTTCATTTCCATTTCACATAAAGTTAGTCCCATTTAAAAACTAATTCAAAATCACTAAACTTCCAAAACTTATAATATCACCTTTAAGTGTTTGAAAAGTCAAACAAAACTATCAATTTAGACAAATGAACTATATAACATGATATTAATATATTGCATAGAGGAAAAAAATGAGAACCAACCGGCACAAAAATGGTTAAAAATATTTAGTGTGACAGTCACTGGTTGGAGCTTAAATCATTTAAAATGGATTACGGAATGATCCAATAAGTGACCGACAATAAATAAGGATTTTATTGGCAAAAGTGTCCACTTTATTACGGGGTCATTCGACCCCTTTAATTTTGAAATTGTATCATTTTCACACCTTTTAAAGTTTGGAAAATGTTTTTTTATTACTGTAAATAGTATATTTTGCAATTTTGACCCCCTTAAATTTTGGAAAAATACCTCTATATTACAATTTCGACACTTTTCATAATTCAAATGAATTCTTGGCTTCGCCATTGTTTGTAGGTCCTCTATTTGGATTCACAAAGGCGAACGAGCTATTTGTAGGAAGGTTGGCACAGCTAGGAATAGCATTCTCTTTAATAGGAGAAATCATAACCGGAAAGGGAGCATTGGCACAGCTAAACATTGAGACATGTCTTCCAATTGGTGAGATCGAACCGCTGGTGTTGTTCAACGTTGCCTTCTTCTTCATTGCAGCTTTGAATCCCGGAACTGGCAAATTTGTCACTGACGACGAAGAGGACTAGAAATCGTGTCCTATATTCTATTCTGCGTGTTTATATAAATGTTGAGGGAGGAGGAGCTTGTAAGGATTTGGCTTGGCTTAGTAGTGTGTAGTTTTATTCGTGTAAAAGAATAATAGTGTTCCAAAAGTTACTTGTCCCTGTCCCTGTTGAAAATTGTGTGCGCGCGCATTTTCTCTTGAATGTTTGCCTTCAATTTAGCATTATCAATTGCTACTGCATTGACAAGTGCACTGTCATGTATATATATATATATATATATATATATATATATATATATATATATATATATAGAAGCAACAATAGCAATAGCAGATACTCCGTCGCTATACTAGATACTCCGTCCTCTCAAAATGAATAATGTCAAATTTAGGGTCCAGAGTTAACAACGTTACGTTAGTTAAGTCGCACATGCTTTTGCACACGCACTTAACATGGTTTGTTTTGATATTTTGTCTGGACTTTTTGTCATTTCACACGAAGAATGTCATTTTTTTTTTTTTTTTTTTGAAAGAATGTCATGCTTAAAAGCACTAAAAACACAACCAAGATTTGGTCTTCCATTATACTCACTCTGTCTCGGAAAGATAGTCTCATTTTGACTTTTTATTATGGTCAACAAAAATGAATTTTGATTAAACATTAGTGTTAATCTAATCATCACAATAAAATTCTAAAACGTGTCATTGATAAATCACTTGAGGATTAATCAATTACAATTTTAGAATTTCACTAGAATGATTAGATTTTGGTCAAAGTTCGTTATTGTTTGACCATAAAAAATCAAAACGAGACTATCTTTTGGAGACAGAGGGAGTATATAAAATCTCAGGCATGGATCGGGGAACGGAAGGGCAGGGGGAAGGTGGTTTATCAATGGGTTGCTGGGCTGGGTATATTGCATTTGGGTTGATTTGTATTGGGCTGCCCTGCCCATTGCTGGTCGATAACTGGGATTGAAAAGGGGGTCTTCTACTAATATACAGAAAAAAATTAGGGCCCAAAACTCACTAATTATAACTCATGCTGATAAGCTTTGGCTCACCCTAGTAGTAAGTTATAGCTGATGATTGATTAAGTGACTAATGTTTGTTTTGTCACCAAGTACCTATTGACTTTTGTGCACATTAAAAATAATGAACATTATTATAGAATAGAGGGAGTAAGCTTTTTAACACAAAAATATACCATCTCCGCCCCAAACTTATCGCTAGTTATTGACTTAGTTACGTTTTAGGCGTCTCATACTTATTGTTACTTACTCAAAATGTTCAATTTTCTCTCTCATGCCCATTAACAACAACTATCCATTTACTTGTTTTCTCTCTCTTACATATTTACAGTACTTACTTTTCAACATATTTTCTTAATTTTCATGCACTCATTTTTAGTAGCAATAAATTTGAAATGGAGTAATCATAAGTTTGGGACTTAAAGGAGGAAGTATATAAACAATCATTGATAATCCCACATACTCTCTCTCTCATATCATAGTATATATCCACATTTTTTTAGTTCATCTCAAAATATATATCCACTTTCTAAAATAATCCTAAAATAATAAAGAATTTCTAGTTTTCCTCCCACTCATTCTCTCTCATACTTTACTTTTATACTCACAACATCAATCAACTTACTATTTCATCTCGCTCATTCTCTCTCCTACTTTACTTTTATACTCACAACACTTGCATCACTTCCACTATTTCCTTATCTCTTTGCAAATGTGAGGGTGAACATATACTTTGACACGAAGGAGTGATTTTTTTTGTCCTAACTAGGAGAGAGAAACTTCAGACACATTAAAAAACAAATACTCCCACCGTTCCAAACTTATTGCTACTAAAAATGAGTGCACGTGAATTAAGAAAATATATTGTAAAAATAAATATTGTGAGTGAGTATGAAAGAGAAAATAAGTTAGTGGGTAGTTATTGTAAGTGGGTAAAAGAGAGAAAATCGAATATTTTGAGTAAGTAATAATTTATGTATGGAACGCCCAAAACAGAAATAAGTAATAATAAGTTCAGGACCGATGAAGTAAAAAATTGGGAATAATTAGATTGTAAGTTGGAGGGGATGGCCAAAACCGGTTCCGGGCCCGGTTCCGGTTCGGAACCGCCGGTTCCGGTTCATCAAAAGGGTGACCCTTAACCGGCCCGCACTTACCCCGGTTCCGGTTTGGCACAATACGGTTCCGGTTCGGTCCGGTTCCGGTCCGGTTCCGGTCCGGTTCCGGTCCTCTCCTTTAAAATTATTGAAAAACAAGGGATTTTCGGTACGGTTCCGGTTCCGGGTCCGGTCCGGTTCGGCATATATGTGACCCTGAACCGGCCCGCATGCCTTGCGGTTCCGGTTCGTCCGGTTCCGGTTTCCTCCCCGGTTTGCTCCGGTTCCGGGCTTTTCCGGTTCGGTTCCGGTCCGGTTTTCCGGTTCCGGTCCGGTTTGGCCATCCCTAATTGGAGAGGCAGGAAAATAAGAGAGGGGGCAAAAATGGGACCCACCACCAATTAGTCTCTCTATCTGGTATGATTCCCATACTAAGCTCCTGTACTGTACCACAATCACCCAACCGTTCTTCTCACACGCTCCCTCACACAACGCGCACACAATCTGAATCTGCCGGTAACCGTCATCAATCGCCGTCCACGGCGGAACCCTCGCACTCCACCTCCGATTCCTGTCTCTCCAGTCAAACCAACAAATTTTACCAGTCACCGCCGTTGGCTGCTGTCAAAAGTCAATTAGTGAAAACTCATCATAGTCCATGGAGAGCTCGAATGGTTCCGTCAATGATTACCATCATCAATCATCTTTTGCGTCTTCCATCAGAGATGTCAATTACAGGTTCGTTTTTCTCTGTCTATCTTTCTATTCATGTGTACAGTTGCAAGCCACATCCAATTTTAAGAATTATGTTTGAATTGTTGTGTTGATTTTAGTGTTCTTTATTATAGTCACTCATTGTAGTTATGCTGTTAGTATTTTATATTGTTCATCAGTAATAAATTTGAAATTATATATATATAATTGGAATTTGATTTGTTTGGGGAATCTGTGTAACTATTGAAACCAATCAAAGTCGAATGCTTGAAATTTCCTAAAATGTCAGTTCTCACAAAAAGCTAGAACCCCTTTAGCATGTTAGTTTGTTTTGTGATGTACTGTGCGCTTAATTTTTATGGGGAAATGTAGGGAAAACCCCATGTGCTTATCTCATTTTGGGCTTTGGCTCCATATAGAGTACTATTTTTTGTTAGGGATAGCGCCCATGTGTTCTTTACTGCTAAGGTAGATCCTCTATCTGTCCATTAGTCGTTAAAAATAACAGTATGTATATGCTATCACATGAACAATCTTTTGACTATAGTGTCGCTCTACCATTTTCGAAATTGTTAAGACAAGTTGGATGTTAAACTGAAATGACACTAATGTGCGGTTCTTCTGAAAATTATCACATCTTAAATTCGGATATTCAAAAAACACCATTCATCTAAAAGTATTTCTTTAATGAATCATTTTTTTTCTCTTGTAAAGCAATACAACATGATTAATTTTTCATAATCACAGTTCAAGACACTTTTTTTTTTTTTTTAAATAAAAAAATATAAACCACATACCATTGACATTGAAAATCTGAAAAATTGGCCAACATTAATCCTCATACACTCGCCTATCACTGGCACATACTTTCAACCAACAACTAGACCACCACCGTACCTCTCCCTCTCTTCAGATAGGAGTGGTAACAGTGGCATTACAGTGCAAATATGTACTCGTAGGGGCAGTGGGGCCTTAAATAATGAAGATTACAAGAAAGGTTCATCTAATATCTATGATGTTGGCAAGTTTTTTAAGATAAAGATATTTTCAAAAATCTAATTTCACGTTCATTATAAATATAGGCTAACAATTTTTTTCATTGTTATGTATTCACCTATAACTTATATTTGATGATGCTTATGTCAAGGCTTTTACAAATATTTTGTGATGATCCCATCATTGAAGACATGATTTTTTTTTAAAATGAAAAACTAGGAGGGGAAGAATAGAACGCTTGAACATAGTGTAACAAGTTTTTGTTATGATTGTATGAAGTTGGAAGTTTTTGTTAGAATTGGGTTTGTTGCTTGTTGAAACTTGAAGATGTTTATTTTATGGCAATAAGTTAATTATATTATGTAGTTGGATTGTTTATTATAGATATCAAAATTACTAGTCTTTTATTTAATATGTTGTGATATATTGAATCCAAATACAAATTTTAGATTCTTTCAAAATACGTCCTCAAGTCCTTGATTTGAGATTTTTAGGACCCGACACTCGGATCCGTATTAGATACTCATACCTGAGTTAGAGCATCATGGGGTCCGTCGAATTTGTGTTTATGAGTCAATATACTTTTTAATCACCACAAATGTGCCTTCTGGTTGTTTGGGCACATACAACACAGATCAGAGAGTGAATGAGGTTGGAGTGTGATTATAACTATATTGGCAATAGAAAATGGTGTCTATGATGGGCATAATGGGATAAAATACTTGAGCGGTGACGCGATTCAACTAAAGATGTACATTGTAGAATTAGAACAGGGCATAAGTACTATTTGATCTTACCCTTATGAGAGCTTTTTTGGGATTAAGATAAATCTTTGGTAAGTGCGGTATTGTTGGGGTCATTCTGGTGGAGGAGGTGGGTAGTAGATATGCTCGTTTATTTGGTTGTCAGGTGTTGTCTTGACTACTATCTTATCTTTGGGTCCCTCTTGGAGGTAATCCCCAATCCATTTCCTTTTGAGATCCTTTTGTGGAGAGGGCATATTAGTGTGTCACTAATTGCTAATTGGAATATCACTTTAACCCCTACTTTGTGTATGCCTATCGAGTATTCCTCTCTATATTTGTTTCTATTCAGATTTCGCTTAGTGTTGCAGAAAATATTGAGGGTATCATGAGGATTTTTTAGTTTGGTAAGGTGCGTATAAGGGCAAGCGAGATCACCTAGTGGCGTGGGAAAAAGGTTTGTCGTCCTGCAAAGGAGGGGGGTTTAGAATTTGGTCCTATGGTTTAAAAAAAATCGCTGGTGAGTAATTGATTGTGGCGGTTTCCTCGCAAACCGCATTCGATTTGGCATAAAATAAGAAAGAGCATGTTTGGCATGCACAATAATGGTTAGGTTGCTCAATTGAGAGGCTCTTGTTCCCATAAAATTCCCCTGCAAGAATATTCATTGGTGCCTCCATCTATTTCGTCCATTGACTCGTTTTAGGGTTAGGAATGTGGCGTAGTTTCGATTTCTGGAAGATGAGTGTATGGGTAACTCCTCCCTGTGTCAAATGTTTCCTCGCATATATTATTTGTACTCGGTTCATTTGGTTCCTATTATTGATTTTGTGGTTCCTGTGGCTTGTTATCTCTAGAATCGGTAATTTGAGGTGACGGGAGAACATTGAGTGCGCCCTAGCTTGTTGAACTCTTCCTTACAAATTCAGTTTTGAGGTTTGGGAAGACGGGGATTTAAACAAATTGTGGATTGTGGGGTTTCAGCTCTTTTTTGGTGTCTATGGATGGAGAGGAGGAACAAAATCTTTTGAAATCAACATCTTCCAAAGCATTTACTTTGGGAGCGAGTGATTTCTATTGCATCTCTTCGGGCACTAGCTAATGGAGCTTTCTCGGGAATTGTCTATTTCAGATTTGATGAGGGATTAGGCTGCTGCGATTGTATAATTCTTATTTGTTTTTGTCGCTTTTTCATTCTCTTTGTTTACTTTGCTGGACATTTTATCTGTCTCTTGTATATTATCCCTTCTAATCTAATATACTTATTTTTTTCCTAAAAAATGTGCAACAATATAAAGGATAATTTGCAGATCGGTAACCTGAGTTTTTCTAAAGTTTGCAATCCCCAACCTAAAAGTTTATTTTTGCAAATTAGTTACCTAAGTTTGTCAAATTTTGCAATGTGGTGAAAAACTAACTTTTCGTTAATTTTTTGACAGACCTAAACACATATGAAACGCACATGACTTTTTAAAAGGGCAATCCTATCAATTTTCGGAGGTGTGCAACTCAATCACCACATTGCAAATGTGCTTAGGTCCGAACATTGATAGGATTGCCCTTTTAAAAAGTCATGTGCGTTGCAAATGTGTTTAGGTCTATTAAAAATTTAACGAAAAGTTAGTTTATTCACCACATTGCAAAAAATTGACAAACTTAGGTAACCAATTTGCAAAATTAAACTTTAAGGTTGGGGATTGCAAACATTCGACAAACTCAGGTTACCAATCTGCAAATAACCCCAATATAAATGATGAGGCATTTAACTAACTTTTGCAATATGAGGTGAGAAATCAGTATTCAGATAGTCCTTGTTATCTCCCCCCTCTGATTGTGTACTTGGTTTTAGTAGTTCCAAGCTCTTGACTCGGTGAACTGTCTAATGGTTGCAATTTCTTATCAATGGGCATACCCATAATATTTTATCACGCTTTAATCTATTTTACATTGTATCATGTACAATAGTCTAAAGCATTATATTTTTAATTGATAACACACAATTGTTAACCGAAACACCATTTTGCCACCCCTACTTGCGTCCAAAGTGAATCCTTCCCTTTGGTTTCTACTTTCTCATGGTGAGTTAGTAATTCTTTCATGCAGATGTGGTTCATGCGGATATGACTTAAATCTTAGTTCCGCCACTCGTAACACCACCACCATTGGTTCTAAATATGGTAAATCTATGAAGAAGGGAATCATATCATTCTTTTGCATCGATGAGAGCAGATTCACACAAGCTGAAGAGTTCCAATGCGTACCCTACTTCATCTCAAAGCATTCCTGGGGCTTGTTTCGAAGGAGAACTAAACTTCTGTGCCGGAAGTGTAATAACTACGTTGGAAATGCTTATGATGACAAAACTTCATCACACCCTCTTGTGGCGGACGGATCAGATTCAGCCTCAGGTAGTGACATTTCCACTTACAGAAAATATGATGTCAAAATCCGTGCCTTGCAACCTACTTCATCTGTTGAATCCGGTTCTCTTTTCGTGTGAGTATTCATAGATTTCATGTTTTGTGTATATTTTTCCTAGTGCATAGAAAACTGTTTCCTTTACATGCTGTTTGTTCGTATTCCATTAGTATCTGTCTACTATTGTTCGATAGAGTATTCAACCGTGAATGTGTAAGAATGTAATATTTGTTCGGTAGATGAAGAAAAACATGAGAAATAGGATTTACATGCAGGCGTTCAAGGTCGTGTAGATGTTTCTATGTACACTTCTGTTCTACCTCTCCAGATAAAAGCTTTGTGAATTTCAGATGCTAGTGGAGTGGCTGGTAGCAAGTAGTACCTTTGTCCCGAAGATAGTCCCATTTTTCTGAACTTTGAGCAATATTTTATTTTTAACATAATAATTCTAACGAGAGTCTAAAAATCAATATTGACAGTATTTTTTATGGTGTATCAGTAACTGGTTTTAGACTTTCATTGAGATAATTATTTCTTCCTAATCATAGTTCAAAGTTCAATCAAACTAACCACTAAAAAAGTGAGACTTTATCTCCGGGACGGAGGGATTATGTCGTTTTCCGCAAAAATTATCTGGTGATATCATGTCAGTAGCATTATTGTTGCCCTCAGTACAACGCACTGTCGGTCCTTGGCTCGAGTATCTATTGGGGGATTACACGAGACCAAGTGGAAAGGTCAGGATCATGACTATGTAACTCAGGTGCTGCTGAACCCCTTATGTTGACATATACTCCCGACTCGGTTAGACAAGTTCTGCACTCAGCCTGAGAAATATAGAAACTGTCTGAACGTTACTGATCTTGGGACCATGAGTTTTAACAATTTTTGGTCAGGTTCAGGACAGTACTACTTAAGTAGCTGGGCAGTAATGGTTAAGCAGGTTTATATGTTTGAGTAGCTGCACAATAATGGTTAAGCAGGTTTTATCTTTCAGTTTTTATCGATTTGACTTGCACACTTTGGAAACATCAAATGTGGGTTGCGTACTTAATGTTTTAAAAATTTTGATACCACTTTTTTTTTTTTTTTTTTTTTTTTTTTTTTTTTTAACACCCATTAAAAATATAACAGGACACTCTATATAAGGGGTAAAAGTGTAAGGAATAAAACTTAAGGCCTCAAAACTAATAACTCTTGAAAACCCGGCTACGATTCTTGGGCAAATGACAAATAAGGGTCCCAAGTTTGGGGGTCGTTCGTAGAAAGGGGTCTGATGTTTTAAAACTCGCAGATCAGGGTTTAATGTTGATAAAAACTACTCCCTCCATCTCGGACTAAGAGTCCTACCCCTCATTTGCACACTTATTAATAAATATTGGAAGTGATGTAAATGTTGTGAGTGTAAAAGTAAAGTATGAGAGAGAATGAGTGGGAGAGAATAGTGAATTGATTGGTGTTGTGAGTATAAAAGTAAAATAGGAGAGAGAATGAGTGGGGTGAATTGTAAAGATTCTTTGCCATTTTAGAAATAGGACTCTTAGTCTGGGACGTACCAACATGGAAAGTAGGACTCTTTGTCTGGGACGGAGGGAGTAGCAATTAAGGGCTTTTTGACGGAAATGTAAGATTTTTTCGTTTAAATCAACATGTGCCGTGCACATGTGGACCAAACTGAAATTATTTTTAGTTTAAAGGGGTAAAATGAATATTATAAAGTTTAAGGGACTAAAATTAAAATAAATCAAAAAATGTATAAGTCACGAAAATATTTTTTTTTTAAAAAAAATCAATATTTTACTAAATTATTATTACTGCCAAAAAAAAAAGATTGATTTCAAATTTTTTTATTTTGCTTTTGGAAAAATATTTCACTAAATTTGTTTTTCTTTTAAAAGAAAATTTCACTAAATTATTTTCTTTAGGAAAATATACTAAATTAATCTCTCTTAAAATAAAAATTTATCATATTTCACTAAATTAGTAAATTATATCTCCCCTCTCTCTTATTTAAACCATAATCACACACCCTCTCACGCATCATAAGCATAAAAATGAGATTTTCAGTTTAAAAATATTAATTGATGAAAAAAATTCAAAAGAAAACCAATTTAGTGAAATAATTAAATAAAAAAATTTTAAAATATAATTTACTAATTTAGTGAAATATGTTACATTTTTATTTTAGGATAGATTAATTTAGTGCAATATTTTCCTAAAGAAAAAAAAATTAGAGAATTTTTTTTATAAGAAAAACAAATTTAGTGAAATATTTTTCCAAAAGCAAAATAAAAAAAATTGAAATTAATATTTTTTTTCAGAAATAATACTCCCTCCGTCCCAGAGTAAGAGTCCTATTTTCCTTTTAGTCTGTCCCAGAGTAAGAGTCCTATTCCTAAAATGGCAAAATTTGAATAGTGTCTTTTATACATATGCCATTATAAAGTTGATATATTTACAGAAAAACCTCTCCTTGTGTGTCTTGGCCTATAGGAGTAGAATGTAATTTTACACTCTCCTGATTTCTACCAACTTGCAATTGTTTATTCATCTTTAAGCACTTTTCTTAATAAGCGTGAGATTTGGGGGTAGGAATCTTACTCTGGGACGGAGGGAGTAATTTAGTGATTTTTTTTTTTCAAAAAAAATGTTTTCGTGAATTATACATTATTTTTTTTTTTTACTTTTAGTCTATTAAACTTTAAAATATTACCCCTTTAAAAGTAAAAATATTTCAGTTTAGTCCACATGTGCACGGCACATGTTGATTTAACTTCTATTTTTGAAAACAATATTAATTTCAATTTTTTTTTTATTTTGCTTTTGGAAAAATATTTCACTAAATTTTTTTTTCTTATAAAAAAAATTCTCTAATTTTTTTTTTATTTAGGAAAATATTGCACTAAATTAATATATCCTAAAATAAAAATTTAACATATTTCACTAAATTATTAAATTATATTTTTGAGAATTTTTCATTTAATTATTTCACTAAATTGGTTTTCTTTTGATTTTTTTTCATAAATTAATATTTTTGAACTAAAAATCTCAATTTTATGCTTATGATGCGTGATAGGGTGTGTGATTATGGTTTACATAAGAGAGATGGGAGATATAATTTACTAATTTAGTGAAATATGTTAAATTTTATTTTAAGAGAGATTAATTAAGTATATTTTCCTAAAGAAAACAATTTAGTGAAATTTTCTTTTAAAAGAAAAACAAATTTAGTGAAATATTTTTCCAAAAAAAATAAAATAAAAAATGTTAAATTTTTATTTTAAGAGAGGTTAATTTAGTATATTTTCCTAAAGAAAACAATTTAGTGAAATTTTCTTTTAAAAGAAAAACAAATTTAGTGATTTTTTTTTCCAAAAGCAAAATATTTTTTTTAAATTATATATATATATATATATATTTTGCAGAAACAATAATTTAGTAAAATATTGATTTTTTTTTAAAAAAATATATTTCGTGACTTATACATTTTTTTGATTTATTTTACTTTTAGTCCCTTAAACTTATAATATTCATTTTACCCCTTTAAACTAAAATAATTTCAGTTTGGTCCACATGTGCACGACACATGTTGATTTAAACGAAAAAATCTAACATTTCCATAAAAAAGCCCTTAATTGCTAGTTTTTACCAAGATTAGACCCTGATCTGCGAGTTTTAGAACATCAAACCCCTTTCTACGAACGACCCCCGAACTTGGGACCCTTATTTGTCATTTACCCTTTATTATTTTGGGTATAAAGTTTTATTTCTTACACTTTTACCCCCTATATAGAGTGTCCTGTTATGTTTTTAGCGGGTGTTAAAAAAGTAGTATTAAAATTTTCAAAACATTAAGTACACAACCCACAGTTGATGTTTCTAAAGTTTGCAAGTCAAATTGATAAAAACTGAAATTACGCATGTCAATTTTGCAATAAACTCGTTTTATGGTGTGGACATCTTTTATTTAGGGCATCGCGGTATGTCGTAGCCTCTTTATGTAGGTGAAACATTATTCCTTGTTAAAATGGTCGTGCATGCAACTAGGAAAATAATGTCAATGTTGCTTTGACATTTACCTATTTATTCCACCATATTCCTTTTGTTTACCCTTTAATTGTTAAAATTTGTACTTCAAAAACTACAAATCTTATCTCATCTCTTCTTTGACGAGTCCATATGATATGATGATTCAGGTTAACTGACCCTAAATCATTTTTGGACTAATGCTTTGTCGTTGTTGTACATCAAAAAAATTACTCCCTCAGCCACTAAATGAATGTTCATTTTTGAGAAATTGTTATCCCAAAATGAATGTTTTTTTGGAAGCAACTTGTCCTTAATTGTTTTTTTTACCAATTTTTTTACACTAGTCTCGTTATACATTCAAAACTAAATGTTTGGAAAGAGTATTACATGATTATATATAAATCTTTGCCACTAAATTGTATGAAACATAGAGATTTTCAGATGTCTTTTAAATTGAAATTTGGACATTCATTTAGGGAGAGAGAGAGAGAGAGAGAGAGTACTAACATGCTAGATTGGAAATGTGTGTCATGAAGATGTTTGTGTCCATTGTCTGACCTTAAATGATTGTCCATTTTTAGTTTAGATGGAATCGAGTATTAAGGGAGTATTATAATGACAAGTTAATGGATAGTTAAAAAATTGAAGTACCAAACACAAAGTAGTGTGAATCCAGGCTAGAGGATAAATGTTAGAAGAATCATATCATGTGGACTGTTTTTGTAGGTACTATTGAAATGACTAGAAAGGGGGTAGAAAAGATATGGGCCAAATAAAAGGTGTTTGTAATAGGCCAAAACCCCAACTTGTCTAAAACTCTTATTGACTATTTAATACTAGTAATTCATAATTATTCATCACTTTTAGAGCTCTAGATAGAATGTAGGAAGCACTTTTCTCCCCTCCCCCTCCCTCCCCCCCCCCCCCTCTCCTCTCTCTCTCTCTCTCTCTCTCTCTCTCTCTAAGTTTGACATAGCAATGTGCTTCTTCAGAAAGTTGTTTGACCTATGCTTCACAACTTTGGAAACCTTTACATCTAAACAATGAAAGATAGCAAGGTTGCTTTCCCTTTGTTATTGGGGAGCAGATCATATTGTTAAGTAATGGAATATCGATTAACGAAAACAAAGAATGACATTTGTATCCTCCACCCTTTATTGTCTCGTTATCTTTGGACGTAAGGGTGATTTCGTGTCAAGTATATTCGTTAAATCAATCTCTCTACGGATGGTGCGAGATGGTGATGAGATTATGTGTAGTCAATTTATTTCCAGCCCCAATTGGTACCATTTTTTCAACATCCATGGTGGTCCTTTGGCTAATGGTCCCTTAGATATGAGCCAACATAGGTGACAAAATTGCCCTACTACCTTCTCCCACTTTGACATAACCAAACAAGGAAAAGGAGGTTCCCTTTTTACCCTCCAGCCCTTGTGCACAACTGCACATTCCCCCCCCCCCCCCCCCCCCCCCCAATGTGTACCACACATGTGAAGCTGAATTTTTGTTTTCAAATTCTGCATGAAAATTTAAGCATATTCTTCCATTTCAAATCTTATTCAAGCTTCATGTATATTTTTCATATTGTATGCCACAACATTATGTACATGCCCTTTTAGTTTTATAATATGTCGGATCATGTAGTGTCATTTACTTCATGGTTAGTATATAATGCATTTACTTAACAACGTTTCTAACGTGGTTTTGAATATGTTAAACTACCTATCATTATGTACGGCGGAAATTTAGGAAAGCTTAGTAAATGGTGTTGATCACATGCATTAGGATACCAGTGAACAACCAAAGGCCTTCTGGCCTAGCGTTATGTGTGAGTGTGTGTGAAGATTCTCCCTTAGGGGAGGTCTTGGGTTCGACTTCCCTTGGGGAGGTGAGGAGAACCATTATCGCCCATAGGGCTCAAGTTGTATCCCTGTTTCTATTTGTAATAGGCTAGCTATTTGTAATAGACTAGGTAGTATCATGTTCTGTAATGACTCATCAGGGGTTGTAATATGATGGAAATTTCTTTAAATGATGCCAACTTTCTAAAAAAAAAAAGGATACCGGTGAACATGGCATCGATTAGCTAAAGTGAAATGACTATAATAACCTTCATATTTTGGAGGTATTTATCTTAGAATTGACATGAAAAAAAAAAGTCATTTGAGAATCAAGAACACAAGATATAGAAAAATATGAAGTAATGTAGCTTTACATTGTCAATGACCTGCCCTGCCCCTACATTGAGAATCATTGAAGGGCAAAAAAAGAAAGGCTTAGTTGAATGTCTTTTTCTTCTCTAGACTCCTTTATTCTTTTTTGGTTCTCTTCTCTTTGTCAATGTTCTTATGCATCCTTTCCTTACCTTCACTCCTTGCACCTTCTTACTTCCCACATGGCAAACTTGCCCTTTATTGCCCTTCTTCAATCTCATGACATGGAATAGGTGCCCAATCCTCTTTCGCCACCTCAGCGATGACGTTTTCGGCTTTGCGTGTTCTACTGTTGAAGTCTTTGACCCTGCCCCCTTATTTTTCTTCAAATTTTGATTATTGTTCTTCCATGGGATGTTGCATTGGTCTAGTGACACCTTTGACACTTTGTTCTTCTCCCATGATCCAGCTCCATTGTTCTCAAATTGGATGGATATGAATGAATCTGCATGTAATAGAACTTATTTAATGAATCCGGACAAAACAACAAAATCAAAGCCTTAGTTTATATGTGATTTGGAGTCTGTTAACATGAAACGTTGTATTGACAAAGTCAAATGTGAAAATCATTTTGGGACGGAAGGAGTATTTTGGATTATAATTGATGAACTTGAAGACATACATCTAAGTGAATGTTGACCATGACCAAAGAGTGGGGCCCTAGCTAGCAACTGGATTTTCAATTACAATAATATTCTGCAAAATCTTGTGTAAAAGAAAGTGCAGCTTTGATATACAGTACTGATCTTTCTGAACAACTGTGAAGATTCTATTTCTGGCAATGCCTGAACTGAAACTGATCAAGTTTTTAGCCTCATGTGAATTACTAAAACATAAATATTTACTTATTAGTACTGAATTATGGTCCCATTTTTGGGGATAATATTTGTACTCATTCATAAACAGAGCATGTTCTTAATTCATCTTATTCCCATTTTTTTTTAATCAAAAATCATTCTAGAGTTTCTCAAAAAGATGAATTTTTCAAACTTGGACTGTTATATCTATCTATCTATCTATCTAGAATTTTAGGTGGTAATATAAGTCAATCAAATAGCTAGATCTCAACACTATTTCTTGTCAACCTTTATTTTATTTTAGTAGCTCAACTAACTTACTAATACCTCCGCCCCAAAATAAATCTATGTATCTATTTCTAGATTAATAATATGGTGAGGCCGGGATTTTTCGGGAAGGGGGTCAAGAATGTTTGTGGGATGAGTATTATAGTTGAGGTTTACAAATTTAGGGGGTCAAAATAATAATTTAGTGTAATTGTTTCTCAAAATTAAAGAGGTCAAAATGAGTAAATCCATCATTTTTATTAGTATAATGTCATTTTTTTTTAAAAAAAAATAAAAGTGCTCAAATTAACGCATTCCAAAATTGAAGGCGTTGTTCTAGCTTCACCAATATTAATATCAAAAAATATTTTGAAGTGAAGGGAGTAGTAACTTTAGTCAAGAAGGAATATGTGCACACATTGACACACACACAAACAAACACATCTCATCTGTCATATGTAAAAAAAAAAAAAAAAAACTAAATGGAATTTGAAAAAAGGATGAATAATTTGCATACATATACATACCATCTTGACTGAGAGTGGATGAACAGTTGTCGTCGTCGTGGTCGTTGTTCTGGTGGTTGTGGCGGCGGGAGGAGGATTCGAAGCGATTGAACAAAGAAGTTAAAGTAAACAACTTTGGAAGAAGAACAATGGAAGAAGGCTTATTATTATGATGAATGGAGGTTTTTCTGAGGTTGGTGGTGTGGTTAGTATGAGTATGACCTCCTTGTTTAGCAGATAATACAAGAAGCCTTTCATATAAACATGATGGACATACACCTACAAATACCTCATTCAAATGGTAATAACAATCTGCCTTTCCCCCTCCTCCTCTTTGCTCATTCATCTTTACTTATTTTCTTTTTTTTTTTTTTGATCACTCTACTTACAAACTTTGAAAGCTAACCAACAATCAATTAGTGTGTGTGTGTGTGTGAAGAGAGAGAGAGAGAGAGAGAGAGAGAGAGAGGAGTACTTTAGAAGAATCAATCAGTGTGTGTATCCTTATATATTTATATTTGTGTTGGTTTCAAGGAGGGCCCACAAAAATATGCATTAAATGAATGATTATATAAAAATGGTTATGAAAAATACGAGACGAAATCACCTGTACCACACTTGTGTACCACTAATGATCCAACGATTATGAGTTAATTAAGTTGTCATTAAGATTTTATCATCAATGATAATAGCTGTCGGATTACCAGTGGTACATAGAAGTGGTACATGTGATCTCATCTCGAAAAATACGCACTACTACTGAGATTTTAATCTCAATAGTGACCTAAATTGCGATCGATCGATGACTGAGCAAGACATCAACGATGTACTATAGCATACCCCAGATCCAAAGTCATGTAAATTAATTTTCTTTGTAAATAAATGTGGATTTTTTTTTATTTTTTCAAAAGACAACATGAGAGTTGCTCTAGTTTTATTTGGACTGATTCAAAGTCAATAAATTGGTGACCAGTCTCAAATGAGCAATTTGGGAAATACTTGCTGTATTCTGGAATGGTCAAACAAAATAGTCAAATGGGTTTGAAGTGGCTTAGGAATTTTGAGCTTTGGAATGAATGTGTAGATTGACCAAATGATCTTCTCATTTTGTCATTTCTCATTGTTCCAAAAAATTCTTCACATTTCTACAATTTAGGCTTAAAAGTGCATAAACAAAACATAGCTAGTGAAGCAAAGAGTGTCAGTCGTCTCACTCAATTTAGGCTTAAAAGTGTTCATATCCTTAAAAAGTTTGAGTAGTCAAACGCGAAGTGCATTACTGTCTACATCTCCGTTTTACCCATAAAATGTTCTCTTTGTCCAATCGGTTGGCTTCAATGGCTCGATATGAAAGACGACCAGCAAAGAGTGTCAGTCGTCTCACTCAATCAACCATTTTGATACGGAGGGAGTATGTCAAATTTGGTTACTTGATCAGTTCAATTCAATGGATGACTATGAGGTCTACTTCTTCTTCTTCTTTTCTCTCCCTCTCAAAGTCACCAAGGATGACCACGAGATCCAAGACTTTATTTCTATCCACTTCATTTAGTGAAAAACTACTAAAAAACGTGTTTTACTTTAAGCTTAGCGTAAAACCTGTTTTTAAAATAGGACGGTGGCATTTTTGTAATAAACTGGAAGTTGTTTCAACGCACGCGGTGACATTTTTGTAAATAACTGACACTTACGTATCTGTCAGTGTTAGTTTTAAGAAATGCCAGTGATATTACACTGGCACATATTAACATAGACACTGACACTTTTCATAAATGCCAGTGCCAGTGCTAAAAAAAGTGCCAGTGTATGTGCCTGACACTTTTTAACACTAACACTGGCACTTATGAAAGTACCAGTGTCTATGTTTTATGAGTGCCAGTGGCCAAGCCTGGCAGTTTTTGATATTAACACTGGCATTTTTCTGGAAAACACGTTTTTTCTATCCTTAGGGTAAAATAGGTTTTTCACAAGACCTACTCCTTCATTTAATGTAAAAAAAATTACAAGAAAAGTTAATTACTACTCCCTCGGTCCCATAAAATTTGTCACATTTAACTTTTTATCGTCTAATACATGAGTTTTCGACTAAATGGTGATATAATAATCTTACTAAAATTTTAAAAATTATAATTGATAAATCATTAAGTGATTTATCAATAATAACTTTTAGTATTTCATTGTTATCATTAGATATTAGATTGACACTAATATATGGTCAAAGTTAACATGAGTTAACTATAAAAAGTCAAATGAGACAAAAAAATCGGCACAAAGAGAGTATCTCATCCGTCTTATAATGAATGTCGCACTTTTCATTTTGGTATATCTCAAAATAAATGTTACATTTCTATATAAAAAAAATAATTAATGTTACTGCAATTTTACCATGTTGTGTACAAACAAGTAACACACATTCCTTAAAAATGCTAATAAGTCAAATACGATACTCACTCAGTCCAATAACAAAGTGCACAAATTTTCTTTTGACGTCCTATTGATAAGTAACACTTTCCTTAACTGGAAATATTATATTTTTCTTTATTCAATGAAACTCATTTGTCATACTCACAATAATTATCCACTACTATTTCTCAACACCCCCCCAACTTTCTCTCTCCTACTTCGCTTTTCACACTCACAACAACTATTCATCCCTTAATTCCCGTGCATGCCTCATTTTTTATGCACATTATTATGAAACAGAGGGATACTTATTATGACATAGAGGAAATATCATTAAATTTTAAAACTTAATATTAATGCAATATTGATATACTATCATATCATATCAGTGTTTAGAAATTCATGATAATTGTTAGATTTTTCATAATTTTTTGTTAAAGATGAATCAAGTCACACACACAAAAAAAAAAAAAAAAAAAATAAATAAATCAAACTCAATAAAGGATTATTAATGTGGAGCGGACAAATTAATATTTTGTACAAAAAAATGTGTAAATTTGATTGTTCTGCATACCAATCATATTGTATAACTACTCCTATAAAAATAGATTCCTGTATTTCATAATAAAGAACGTATTTTTGGTCCATCTTAAAATCAATGATGTAAATTTGAATATAAAATACTTTGAGTGCAATTTTACCATACAAACAATTAAAACATGACTGTCCCACTCGAATTAGGACAAATTTCCTTTTCAGGTGTCCCACTCGAATTAGGACAACCAAAAAATGAAAGTGTTTTATTTAATGGGACCCACATTCACACTCACAACAACTTTCCACTCATTATTCTCTACCACATTTTCTCTCTCCTACTTCACTTTTCATACTCACAACACCTACTCCACTAACACTTTTTCCTTAACCCTGTACCCAACCAAAAAAATCCTAACTCGGGTGGGACGGAGGGAGTATTTTCTAAAAAACTTACTCATTTCCGTATTGGACGTCTCATACTTAATTATGGTTAATTACTATATTTGATTTTCTCTCTCCTCCCCACTCACAGCAATTATTAACTATCTCATTTTTTCTCTCCTTTCCACTCGTAACACCTATTTTTTTTCTTACGGTATCATCATACTTTAAAGTTTTCCCTTCATTTCTTTTCTCGCAATCTCTGATTTCGTTCAAATTGTACTCTCACCCTGCAGAATAATAATCTTACTTTTCGTTTTATCAACTAGCTTGAACATTTATCAAAAATTTTATAAAAATTTAATTATTTTCATAAAATTTCTAAAAATGGTTACTACAAAAAAAAAAAAAAAATACTATCAACCACAATTTTTACAAAAATTACTAATATAATCAATGTTTCATAAAAAATTAATTTAAAATTTAATTTTAATTGAATTAAGAACAAAAACAAAGTGAGATTATGTATACTTTTTTGAGAAGGAAGAAGTAATTTTATGATCCTTCAAAATTCTTCCCAAGTTCTATAATTGATGTATATACTTATGACTTATCCCCACTTTGGATTAATAATGAAGGCACATCAATTTGATATCATTGAAGCATTTCATTTATTTATTGTTTAAATATTATGTATATAAATTCATTACATTCTTGTGATAGATTGTTACATTCATAATTATTAAAAATAGTGACCCGTGCTTTCATTATTAACTCGTTTTAGTTTTAATTATTTAATAGTATACCTCAAAATTGATCACGTAAATGAAGATCAGAAATATAATTTCAGTATTAATTACTTTCTTAAATAATTCTAAAATTCTCCTTTCTACCCTAGATGTTCTTATTAATACTCCCTCCGTCCCATTTCAAATTACAAAAGTTGCCAAAAAGAGTGTCCCAACTAAAATTGCAAAATCCAAAAATGACAAGTTTTAACCCACTTGCACACTCACATCCACTAACCCACTAACTATTCTCTACCCCACTTTCTCTCTCCCACTCAACTATCAACACTCACAACACATTACCTTTTTCACTTTTTCCCTTAATTCCTGTGCCAACTTAGTATTTGCAATTTGAAATGGGACGGAGGGAGTATTCCTTTCCTTCCTTCTGACAAGTTTTGTACTCCCGCCTTGCCTAAATCTGAGTGTTTATTTTGACCAAAAATTATCCCAAAATGAATGATTTTTTCTTACATAAAACTCTAATGTTATATGATGAGATTATTAAAGGTATCTAATTTGGGACGGATGGATAGTTTTTTTTTTTTTTTTTCTAAAATTCAAAAATAGACATTTAATTTGGGACTGATGGATAGTTTTTGTTTTTTCCTCCTTTAATTAGTTTCTGGCCGGAGCTGGTCCTCCCAAGTTTGCCTAAGAAGTAAAGGAGTAATCAAAGCAATTGGCTCCTTTAGTTAAATGTTGAGAGTGAAGGGTATCTGCAAAGATTCAATCTACTAAATAAAGTTCGAATAATACCAGAGGCACAAAAAAATCACAAAAATTTGCTTACAAAATCCTAAGTGTAATGATTTTATTGTTGTTTTTAATTAGAGTGTGGCGGGTTCATTATCGATGCAACCAATAAAATATCGTCACCTCATGTTGTGTGCAAGATTTTGTGACCTTATTTTGTACCCCTAGCATCGCTCATAAAGTTCAATCTTTTTTGCCAAGTCTTATATAAAAGAAAAGAAAAGGTAAGTTTGGCTAAACTTGAAAGGGAAGGGAGAGAGAGGGAGAGAGAGAGAGAGAGAGAGAGAGAGAGAGATCATCAGTCTCAAAGGGTAATCGCCATGGAAAGGAAAAGGTAATGAGACCTATTGATTGATAAGGACCATACCTCATACAATCAAGTTCTTTCAAGGAAAGTTGTGCAGTGACATCATTGTCACTATGATTTTAATTTCAGAGAGCTTTACCATGTGATTATAAACCATATTTCTAAATTATTGTTATTCTTATTGTTATAAGGCAAGTAATCACGGAATACAAGATTTACGTGATTCACCCTAAAATCATTGAGAAACTAAATGAGATCATATCCACAACACATAGAATGACTTATGTTTCGTACGGGGGGCTGTAAACGAGCCGAGTCGAGCTTTGAGGTGTTGAGCTCGAGCTCATTTCAAACTTATCAAGCTCGAGCCCACTCGAGTTTTAACGAGTCGAACACCGTCGGCTCGATTACTCAACAAGCTTGAAACTCGGTTCGAGCTCGAGTCCAGTTACAACTCGAGCCCACTCAAGTTTGAGTTTTTTCTAGCCGGCTCGGTTCACGTAACAACCCTACTTCTGTACAATATCATGAAGCTTACCAGAAAAATCTAACACAAGTAGCTATCATAGTTTCATGGCCAAACCTATATTTTGGTCACTGAACTTTAGGCCAATTTCAATTGTCCTCACTCAATATATTTATTTTTGAAATTGCGACGACAAACTTTGAAATCTTAAGGTTTTACACCGAGTAGCAATACTGAATAATATTTGGATTGCAAGTTTAGCAAGACTGTAAGTAGGGATTAAATAGGAAGATTATCCAAGCCTCTAATTTTTTCCGCTATCTTGGATCTATTATCCAAGAAAGATGGAAGAGAATTTGATAGAGATGTAACTCAAAGAATCAAAGCTCTCAATGCCTTCTGCATCAAGAAAGTAGTCTGCATATTGGCTTAAGTTGAAAGGTATCACATGGTTTCTTTGTGATCCCGACATGCCCCGTAGAATAAATATTAAACATAATATTCTACTGTACGACAATTACTTGTGCACTGTTATATGACTTGAAGTGTTGGCCGCTAAACAATGTCACGTTGATAACATGAATATGACGGAGATGCGTATGCTACAATGGATGTATGGGCGTAAACAAAAGAATCAGAAATGAGGTGATTAGACGGAAAGTAGGAATTGCATCAATGGAAGATAAGGACATTTGAAATTGGCCAAAAGTTCAATGACCCAAATGTAAGTTTGGCCTAGTTTCATTCTCCCTTGAAGGATACAAAGTTCAGACATTGAAGCATTATTGTCATCAAAAGGGCCACAAATGTCAACTCACCCCCACAATGCTTACCTATTAAGTGGGTATCTTTATATAGGACTTCAGCATTTTTATAAATCTAAGTGAATATTTTGAGGGATGTTAGAGCATGAATGATGAAATATTAAGGGATAAGAACTTGCATAATCATCCGAAAAGTCAATGAAAAGTAATGAAACTAATACAGATTACACTAACTAAGCACTTGCAACATAAAAAAAAAAAAAGAGAGAGATACATAAAAAAAAAAAAAAAAAAAAAAAAGAGAGAGACAAAATGAAATGTTTTGAAGGGAATGGACCAAAACTTGTACAAGAATAGATGTTAGTGCCTTACAGGTGGTTTGTCTGTATTGTTCTTTGGTATTCTGCACAATCTCTGACGATGAAAGTCTTTCCCGGATTATCATTTTATTTCTCATGAATATAGCTTGGAAAGGTCTTCGGAGAATGCTTTCCTAATGGATTCTCTCTTTATCTTAAGAGCTGCAGTCACAAGGCCAGATTCCGGAGTCCATGCTTCAGAAACCAATTTGATCTTTGTCGGGATCTCAAACTTCTCCAGACGTGCTGCTTTTCCTGCCTGTAAGGTAAGAAGATGCGTGCTTAAGCTACACTTATTTTTCAATCATTTATAAATAAATATATAAAAAAATTAAAAATTTCATTGAGTGTTGATTCTAACATGACACTGAAAAATGGAACAAATAAATGAAGAGACATCACAACTCACAAGCTCAACTAGCCCTTTCCCCAATCTATATTGAACTTTTTCAGGCGTGAGGAAAAGATTGGGGCGGCACGGAGATTTTTTAGAGTTGGCATCTAAACAACATTTACCCACAATTATACTTTGGTAGTTTGTTGAGTGGTAATACAGTTACTTAAGATAGAGAGAAGTGTTACTCCTACATACTACACCTCTCATCCCAAGAAAGCAGTTGACTTTCCTTACTATACTAGTGATTCAATCTAGGGCAATATCATATTCCTATTTGACATACGCATTACTCCCTCCGTCAAGGGAAGTTAGTCCATCTTTTTTCATTGTTTGTTTGAGTGAACTTTGAGCAATCATTTAGGTTACTTTTAATTATCTTAATGAGGATAAAAAAATTGTCATTGATAATATTTATAATGGTGTATCAATAACAAGTTCTAGATTTTCACTAGAATAATTAAAGGTAACCCAAATAAAAGTTTCATTCAAACTAACAACGAAAAAGTGGGACTAACATTCCAGGACGGAGGGAGTATGTTTAAGTCTATAAAATATTGATCATTGCAAGATAATAAGAACCTACCAATAACAACTTTCACAATATTTGTCAGAAAAAGTACATTTGATAATATATTTCCTCTGTTATTAACTTTCCAGAATACATAACCAAGTGAGCAGGCTATTAAGTTTTGAGGGTGTTCCACACTAAATGGACATTGATTTAGGGATGGAGGGAGTAGTATATCTATTTCCAAGTAATGAAAGCAAATGTGAGGAGCTGTCACTTGAATCCGTCCACCTCAGCGGTACATCAAGTTTCGACACTTTGGGAGGCCATATGAAAACTTTGCAATGTGAAGGGGTAAGGATAAAAATAAATTTGAACCAAGTTTAGGTAGTAATAATATGACTCTTGACTACGACTCTCGACCAGGGAATGCGACAATTTAGGGCGAGAACGACAAACAAATGCTTTTTCTTTGATTCAGTTAAGGTATCCCCACTTTCCAGCTTCGTGTCCAAGACTCATCTCCCCTCTATTTCTCATTTAACCTTTTAGGATTTTGACTTGTCTCTTGGTAGGTTTGTGAACTTATTTGGGATTTGCGCTTCTTTGTATTCCGATGGAATTTCAAAATTAACTTTATCTTTTGAAGTCATTTATTTGCAACAAAGATGATATATTTACATATAAATATCTATAATAAAAACTCCTCCGACCAAACAAAAATCAATAACGACATCCTCCCACTTATCACTCTACCACGCAAACATAATTGCATGCAGTATTCCTTCGATTATAATTTTCACACGTGCATAACTTAAGGCAGCATAAAGATATAGAAATACCTTTACTAGTGAACTGGAAACTTCCTTCACTGTTTCTTCTTTCTGGCATAAATCTGAGAAATCGGCATACTTGATTCCTTGTTTCAAAGCCCAATCTTCCAGAGTGGCTTGCGAAGGCACCACAAGTGCCACGCAGTAACTATGGAAAGGATCCACATGCAACATGATAATGTCAACATAAGGGCTGACATTAAGAGCAGACTCAACCTGTAGAGGAATCATTAGCCTCTGATTAAGATTATGCTAGTTAAAAAACACATGAATAACTTCTCTCTCTCTCTCTCTCTCTCTCCCTCTCCCCATATATATATACTCCATCCGTCCCATAATAAGGGGCACAAATTTCCTCTTTGGGTGTCCCATTGATAAGTCACAATACCCAAAATGGAAAGTTTATAGCACCGTTTTATTTAATGGAACCCACTTGTCATACAATCAACACCAATCCACTAACTATTCCCTACCTCACTTTCTCTCTCCTACATCACTTTTCATACTCACAGCACTCACTCAACTATCAATAATTAATACTCCCTCCGTCCCAGAGTATATTCCCACCCTCCTATTTGCACGTAGATTAAGAAATGGTGGAAGTGATGTCAGTGTTGTGAGTATTAAAGTAAAGTAGGAGAGAGAATTAGTGGGAGGGAATAGTAAGTTGATTGGTGTGTGAGTATAAATGTAAGCAGGAGAGAGAACGAGTTGGAGGAATAGTAAAGATTCTTTGCCATTTTAGGAAGTGGACATATACTCTGGGACAAACTAAAAAGGAAAGGTGGACATATACTCTGGGACAGACTAAAAAGAAAAGGTGGACATATACTCTGGGACGGAGGGAGTAATATATACACTCCCTTCTTAATTTTCATGCACAACCCATTTTGTGCCTCTTATTGTGGGAAGGAAGGAGTGTGTGTGTGTGTGTAGTATATGTATATGTGTGTGTACATATAAGCACATCAATAACTCCACTTTAAGATTATTTACCTTTCCCAAAGAGACATATTCTCCGTGTTGAAGTTTAACAATGTCCTTTTTCCTGTCAATTATCTCAAGGCATCCATCGGAATGAAACTGGCCAATATCACCTGTATAGAACCACCTCATTCCTCTCTTATCAACCTTGTTGCAACGATATATTGTAGAGTTAGCCACTAAAACACAACAGCATAAACAAGTGGAACGCCATAAGAGCATCATAAACATGGGAAACAAAAGTATACCTTGTAAACTTCCCTCGTCTTCTCCTCATTTTTGAAATACCCAAGTGTAACATTTGGTCCACCAATGACTATTTCTCCACGAGGCATAGGAGAATCAGTTGTTAAATATCCTCCCTCTGGCCAATCTATCAACTGGGAAAATGTAAAAAGTGATATTATGATCATTGCAAATGTCCTAAATGTGAATTTCATAAATGGAAATGAACCATCATTGTGAACTGCTAATATCGGAAGTATACTAAACGAGGAATGTATACTAGAGACGAGAGATTGTACATCCTAAAAAGCAGGAAGTTCATGCATGTGTGTGCGCTTGTTTCAATCTCTCTAGTTGATGTAAATAAAACTGAACTGATAGGTAGATGGTGATGTTATCACATACCAAAATTCCTGTTTAGGTGGCATTTGGTTGCGGAGTTGAAATAAGTGGAATGGAATGGTCAGTGGGAGTTCATTATCATGGGATTTGGAACGAATGAATTTGGTCAATGTGCATGTTGGTTTATCTAAACTGGGATGGCATGGAACTATTACTTTATTTTTTATTTATAGAAACATTGGTGAGAGTAAAATGAAAAAATCTACTATAAGTTACCAAACTATCCTCATCTTATTCATGCAAATTCACATTATGATATTAAAGTTTATAATGAAACGGTAATAACAAAGTTATATATTACCTCACTAAATGAGACATTAACTTTGGGACAAAACAAAATTAAAAATTAACACTTCATTATCATTATTATTATAATTATTATTTTATTATGATTATTGTTTTTTATTATTAATAATTAATATTAAAGTATTGTAACTATTATAACTATGTTTAACATTATTATTATTACTGATATTATTATAGGTATTACTATGAATTATTAATATAATTATTTTTCTTAAAATATTACTGAGATTATTTGAGGTATTATGATTAGCATAATTATTACAAGTAATTAATTATATCAATATTAGTAGTAGGAAGTAGTATTAGTAAGAACAACTAATAACAATCAAGTTTGAGTTTAGTTGTTGGGAGGGGTAATTTAGGAATATAGTATAGAAAGTGAGGGTACTTTCAGTTGAAAACACTATGGAATGCTTTCGGAATTTGAAAATACCACCTCTTTCTAGGATTCAAAGATTATCTGATGCGTGTGATTCATCATTCTTTGGGAATGTAAGCTCTTCGTAAAAAGACTCAAGCATGACAATGAGATTGGTCAACAGGAATTTCATTCCATTCCCTTGAAATCCCCCAAACCACACCCCACCTTAGTGACTGTTTTCCGAAGATTCAAGGGGGGAACACTTAGGTGAATGACCTCCACGTGTCAATAGACAAAACAAATGATAAAGTTGGGAGGATAAGATAAAGTATACTCCCTCCGTCCCTAACAATGTTCACACTTTTTGGTGTGCACGGGAATTAAGGAGATAGTATATGAATTTTAAAAAATTAGTAATAGAGTATGTGTTGTGAGTATGGAAAGTGAGTTAGGGGAGCGAAAGTGGGATAGGGAATAATAGTGGATAGTTGTTGTGACTTGTGAGTATGACAACACATACTCCATCACTATTTTTTTTTAAAAAAAATATAGTGTGTGTGAATTATCAATGGAACGCCCGAAAGGGAAGCTTGTGCACATTTTTATGGAACGGAGGGAGTATGGCATTATTTTAATACCATAGGATGAATAAATGTTGAATTACTCCCTCTGTCCCTAAATAAATGTCCGAATTTCATTTTGATGGATATTTGCAAAAAGGTTAAACATAAGCATCTTTAATAGCATAAGTGCATATAAACCCTCAATGATCTCACTATATTACATGATGAGTCTAAGTGGGAATTATAACTTGTTATATGACGAGGGAGGACTAAGTAACTTCCAAAAGAAAAATAAAAAAAAATTAGACCTTCGTTTTGGGACAAAGTTTCTTGAAATTCTGACATTCATTTAGGGACGGAGGAAGTAATAATATTCCCGTTGTCTGTTAAAGTGAACTTTTCTCGCATATTCTTATGTGTATATTACCAAGGTGAATTACCTCCCCTTGTACTTTACCTTGATAAAAGAGCAAGGAAGTGGAGCACCAACACGACCAACAGATGTATCATCATACTCAGAAAATGTCCCACCGGCACAAGTCTCAGTCAAACCATACCCTTGACCTATTGGAGCCCTGGAGATAAAAAATCCAATTTCAAAAAGCAATGTTAAGATGGTGAAAATAAAAAAGGTGCAAGAATGTTGAAGTATCCAAATTTCGCACACACAAAAAAATATGTAAATGAAGATATGTTGTAACACGTGTTTGTGTCATACTTCATTTGAAATGCTCATGAGTTAATTATCAGCGTAACTTTTCACTTAAACATGCAAATAGGTTATATTCATAAATTGACAGTATATTATATTTCAATGATGAACCAAAATTTGTTTGTACTAACCCAAGACAAACGTTGATAAATCTTTGAGTTGATCCAGAAAGAGGGGCCCCTCCAGATAGAATGAAGCGGATGCGACCACCCAAAATGGCTCGGACCTTTCTAAACACTAGAAAGCTCCATAAACACTTTTCTAGGCCCCATGCTCCAAACCAGCTTCCGTTTATTGCAGACAAACGACGAGAATACGCCAGATCAAACAATGTCTTTGATAGTCCACCTGCTCCATCTACCTGAAAGTTCATCAAGATTCACAATAAGCCAGAAGTCATTATGCATTGACTTTCAGAGGCTATAAAAATTGAAAAAATATACTGCCTCCGTCTTTTCCTGAAAAGACACTTTTTGCCATTCTGGGTGTCTCACTTATAAGGGCACACCCCTAAAATTGAAAAATATACTGCCTCCGTCTTTTCTTAACCCGTGTCAGCTCCAAGGTCTGCCTGTTCAAGAAAGACAGAGGGAGTACATGTAAATATAATCTTGATCTTGAGGTAATAAAAATCCTACAAACCTTCTTTCGGACACCATCTCGAACACGGTCAAGAATTGCTGGAACAGCAGCCATTAATGTTGGCCTCAAAACAGATGCATCCCCCTTTGTCCCCCTCTTTATTTTGTTTGATGTATCAGTAAGTGTTAACGGTGATCCATATCCTATAGAACCTCCAATAGCTGCTATTATATTCTGCCATAAAAACACAAAGTTGTTCAGAAATGCTAAAAAAAAAAAAAGAGAGCCATGGATAACTACATTATAGAACAAGTTACAATAATAAACCAGATTCTCAAGGTGTATTTTACCTCAGCTGCAAGTTCGAGAATGTGTGCAAGTGGTAAGTATGCTAAATAAACATCTTTGCTTCCTAAGCCAGGAACAATTGTCATCACAGCAGAAACTGTCGCTAAAACATTGCCGTGTGTCATCATTACACCCTGCGTGAAGCCATAACGCGTGTTAAAGCATTTCTATGATATTTCAAAAGATAGTTAAAAAAAAAATAAAAAAAATACATACCTTTGATACTAATTCAATTAGAAAAGAGATGAACGAGACTGAAAAGTAAGAAAACCATAATACGTTTTATATCTTTTCCATTATTTTGCAGGGTTTAAGGGTACTGTAGTTTAACTGCTGCTGCTAGTAACAAGGCTTAAGAGAGATAAAATTCACCATGACTCACAAGTTGACTAGAGAAAAGGCTATTATCTGTAACTTGAGAAAGGGCTATCATTTGTCACACACAAACATTCCACAAGGACACAACGAAGAAATTTCCATTGACTGACACGTTGAACATAGCTAGGGCTTGCGTCTACTAGAGTTAGATACAAAAATACTCCCTCCGTCCCAAAATAAATGTCCCATTTGACTTGTCAACGTTTTAAAGGAAGGTGCTTTACTCATTTGTACATTGCTCGTACAATGATAAAACTACACTAAGTTTCTTTCCCTATTTAGAAACGCGACATTTATTTTGGAACGTACCAAAAGGGAAAGTGAGACAGTTATTACGGGCCGGAGGGAGTAATAGAATACTCCTGTTCTATCACCAGAGAAAGCTATTGTATTTCACCAAAAAGGAAATATAGCATATGCAATTAGCAAAATTCATGATTAATCTAAGAGAAAAATTGAGCACATGCAGAAAGAGTGAAGTGGAAAATCAAAGTTGCAGAACAAAGAGGACATGATCAATCTGATACAAACAAATAAAATTAAACTCACCTTAGGCAAGCCAGTACTCCCACTTGTATACATTATCACCGCAACATCAGCTGCAACTGGTAGATCAGCATCAACAGGGTTTTCCTGACCAAGTTTTTCTACTTCAGAGAATGATGAGAACTTCCATCCACTTCCACCATCTGATGGGGTCTCCTCGTCCATGCAAATCACACGCTTTACTGTGTCTATTTGTCCACTAATAGCTAAAAGTTTCTTCAACTCTTTGTACCCACAAATCACCGTTGTAACTTCTGTCTGAAAAAACAATACATAAAGTGAAGTCAGATAGCAGCAAGAGTACACTTTCCGAAAATGATGATAGCATTACATTTATTGAGAAGTTTCATCGTTTACTGATTTAGCCTGACAAACTATCAAAGTTGAGCACAGAAGAGTAATGAGAGACCGTGCATCTCCTCTACTTGGTGCATCTCTTCCCAGCCAACAAGTTTATGTATCGTTCCGGGACGGAGGGACTATTAATTATCAACTAATCATAACCCTTGGTACTCCTCTAAGTTCACATACGAAAATGTAATTTGATTGCTTAATTGGCAAGCCTAATCTCATAATTACTTGGGGCAGAGCCTGAATTTCAAAAAACAGAGTGTATATGATTGTTGGTAAGACAAGAATAATACCTCATTTAATGAGTGGCACAGAGCCTCCTCTCCCAATGATGCATACATGGTCACAACCGTGACATTCCGCCTGAAGCAACCCTAAAACAAGAACACCAGAACATTATATAACATGCTGTACAATAATCAACAAAAGTACCAATTTAAAGCATCAGAAATCAGTGGACCTGCCACGGAAAGATAATGTAATGTCTTTTTATCCAGTTGAAGATACAAAACAGCAAAGCTTGAAACATAAAAACAATGTGTATCTAAAATTATAAATATAGTATACGAGAGTTAAAAGAAAAAAAAGGTGAACATAAACAAGCAAGTCTTGGTTTTCAAATTACCCCCACCCCCCGCCACTCACCCAAAAAAAAATGTGAATGAAAGGTTGAATGTCTCAATTTTCAAAGGAGACAAGTTACTAAATATGTTGGCTGATGAAAGAAATAAAAAAGGAAAGGGAAAAATGATATATTATGCTGAAACACAGACAATAAAGTACCTGCAGCGCAATAAACCATTCCTCTCGTGTATCAGCAAAGATTGCTACACGTTCTCCTTTTTCATGCCCAATTTGCACTAACCCAGAAGCAAAATTGCACACGGATTGGAATACTTGGTTATAGGACATCCACTCATACTCCCCCAAATGAAGCTTCTCAAATGACCTTCCATCTTGAAAGACTTCCATCTCCCTAGAAATTAATCTTCGAGTTCCAAGCAATTTCTTGTCCCCATGATGCTTGCATGCCTGCTCAAAAAGAGCTGCTAGAGTTTTGACACCAGCCCAAGCTGTTTCCACTGGGGACGGAAATCGGTAGTTTCTAATCACATAATCACCAGGTTCACCACCAACATCAGCTGGCAAACCACGCTTCTTTTCACTTTTTGAATTCCGAAGTATAAGAGTAAGTATAATGGGAACAAAGACACCAACTATGTAAGCACCCATCTGCAGATCGTTGCCCGAAGTCAAACAGAATTAACAACTTTGGGTCCTGGTCAAAGGAAAATCGAGGAAATTAAGGAATTTATTTCTCCAAAACATATAATCTGACAGAATATGCATGGTCTAGAATAACAAGCATGAGCTGAGAATGCAGCCAAAAGAAATCCAGTATAAAACTAAATAATTGTTAATTTCAAAACGGACTGCTAACTGCACCCCATTAGTCTGTAGCTGCATCTCGAAGTTCAATCCATCACTGTCATTGGTGAAGGCAAACTTACAAAAATGCAGAACCAGATCCTAGGAAACATCTACAACCTTTTTAACTAAAAGCGTTATACTCAGTATGTCCAAAATACCACAAAAAGACTTGCATAGGATGTTGTCATGACAAAAAATAAGGTTACAAGCATTAGTGTGGCAAAGACGCATTTTTTGTGAAACTAGAGCTACTAAGTAACACCTGCCCATTCTGAAAGGATCAGCGATATATCAATGCATTTAGAACCATATATTAAAGCGTAAAAGCAACCATGGTATCGTTATATAGGAAGCTGCTCCAACTAAAGATGAAGAAGTGGTAGCAAATAAGAGACAACTATTATGCATGTAATGCACACAAATACCAAATAGGTTGAACAGCTGATTGGTTGGCTTCGACTATTCGAGCTTCAATTTTAGGGAAAATGCATTTGCTTAAGCAATTGAGGAAAAGGGAAAAATGCTTCTTGGTTATTGATTGGTGAGTGAGTAATTGAACAACCGCAATTAGACAGGCTTTTGTTACTGCAACTCAAATGAAATCATTTAGGCTACAAACAGGCTGGAGTGGAGTAGTGATTGAAACTGCCAATCACATTTCACTATATAGAATCAAGAACACTGTAATAAAGCATGTCAGCTTGATACAAATCTATCTAGTAAACAAAGCCAAAACAGTCTGAACTTGCATGCACAAAATTCCCAACATAATTAAATAAATAAAGATTGACAAAAACCAGGAAATTCAGAAATTGAGAGTTTAATTTCAGGAACTGCAAACAGAGCCACTGCTCTGCAATTCAAGAAACCATCAAAGCAAAAGCCCCCCACAAACAAGAAGTCATCAACAAAAATCAGTAGCCCAAAATCACCCAAAAAAGAACAGAACAAATCAATGTAAATCACAGAAGCTAATGCATAGGAAAAGAGAGAAAGAAAACATTTTTTTCCCAATTGGCATAAACAAATTAACAGAAAATCGAAAAAAAATTGAAAAAAAGGAAAAAAAAAAGCAATAATTTTGAGCATACCCTTAAGCTCTATGAATCGAGAGAGACAACAAATGAAATGAAAATTGAAAAGATGGGCATTGTTTGAAAATGGAGAGATCAAAGAAGATGTGGTTGTGTTTAATAGAAGAATGGAGGTTGGTTTGTTGGCGGAGAGGTCGAGAGTGGGGGAAGTTGTAGTTTCAGACTGACTGCCAGTGTTGAAATCATACAAAGCCACTTTTGATTTTCGTTTTTCTTTCCTGTATTATAATATTCACTCCGGGTTAATCTAGAACACAAGAGAGGATGGATTTCGAACTGCTCCACCAAGGAGTTAGGTCCACCAAATGGTGGAGATCAATGCCACCTCATTTTTTTTATACCCAACGGTTCAGATAGAGCCAAATTTGGTGGGATCCACAAAAGTGGGAGCTATCTTGACCGCCCCTAATTTGTGTGTATATGTGGCCTTCATCTTAGTCATTAGGTGGAGAGGTATAGCAAATTGGGTGGAGCGGTTCCGGTCCAAGAGAGGATGCCCTATGTCATGTCATGACACCAAAGAAGAGTTCTAACCTTCTACTCCTTCCTTAAATTAATACTATTTATTGTTTTAAAACTATTCATTTTTTAAATTTTTTTTAGAAAAAGAAAATAAAATAAATATTTTTTGTACAAAATTTTGTTTTAAAATCTTATTTTAACAAACTTTTTTTTACTAATTATTACTCTCTCCGTCTCACTCGAATTAGGACAAATTTCTATTTTGAGTGTCCCATTCGAATTAGGACAACCAAAAAATGGAAATGTTTTATTTAATGGGACCCACATTCACACTCACAACAACTTTTCACTCATTATTCTCTACCCCACTTTCTCTCTCCTACTTCACTTTTTATAATCACAACACCTACTCCACTAACACTTTTTCCTTAATCCCCGTGCTCAACCCAAAAATCCTAATTCGGGTGGGACGGAGGGAGTATATTTTAAACTAAATACTTAAAAATGTAGAATAAAATATTTCATTCATCTTTGTCATTAAATTATGTAAAAAATTAACATTTTCAGAATATCTCTTAAATAATGAATACCGAATATTCACCTAAATCTATATCCAGATTTCATCTTCCTTGATTTCTTCATTTTTGATCTTTAACAATTAGCAATTGTTATCTTCTTCCTTGATTTAATTTTGTTGTAAATTCTAATTTTGCATTTATTAATCATCAATTTTGATGATTAATAAATGCAAAAATAGGATTTCTCTCTAGATTTGTTTGTTTGTTGTTGTTTTTGTTGTTATTTTATTGAATAAGCCGCCTTAAATCTCGTTCTATTATTATGTTTTTTCCCCTTTGTTGGGAACCTTTGTCTTCTCTCCATTATTAGGAGCCTTTGTCTTTTCTCCGACGTGAGAGCCTTAAAATGATGTTACTAGTTTTTCTTAGTTCAATGCTTGCGATGTTTGGTTGCGCATTTACTGCCAACTCAAATGCATCGCTTTGTCGTGTTTTCAAAGTCAAATTCTTACCGTGTAGAGGTTTACTAAAGACCTATGTTGAGCAGTATCCAAATTTTGTTTGAAGAAGCATTTGCGCGTCGCAAGTTTTAGTTTCCAACAACACCCGTTGGAGATTTGGTTCGGGTTTGGCTATCACTGCTCGAGATGTATTAAGCTTTTTATGTGTAGATCTTAATTGCTTTCATTATAGTTTGGACGAGCCTCTGACAGTTGTAGAGTGCCGTCTTATTGACTTTTATTAATGCAATTATGTGTTGTTTGCTTTAAAAGTGAAATGGCATTTGTATGAAAAATAAAAATACAATGTGAAGTAAGTAAATAAATAAATTGGTTTTGCGTTGGGCATAGGCGTGTGGCATTGTTTATTTTGGTTAGAGGCGTTTTTTATCTTGCGGTTGTGATTTGCGAATATCATGTGTGGTGGATACAACACACACTTGGACCACTACCTCTCTACTCTCCTTTATCACACATTGCGTGCATCTTAAATATTGCCAAGGCCGTTTTGCCGGATTTCGAACTGCTCCACCGAACGGTTAGCTCCACCCGGTCCACCTAATGGTGGAGATTAGAGTCACCTCTTTTTTTGTTCGACGGATGAGATGTGTCTTGAGCTCGGTAGGACCCACAAAAAACTGAAATCATTTCAGCCGCACAGATGATGAGCTCGCCTATATGGCCTTGATCGGAGCCGTTGGGTGGAGGGGTGAAGTTAAATTGGGTGGAGCGGTTCCGGGTCCCCCTTTTGCCAACACATAAGGCACTTAATTTATTTATTTTTCTGATCTGAAATGATTTTTCACTCTTTTTTGATATTTTAAATTATTTTTGAGCAATAATTTATTAGGTTAAGTTAATTATTTTAATAAAAATTTATTATTAATAAAATAATTTTGACATTTTCATTATAATGACTATATTAATATAGAATTATTGTTCAAAATTTGTTCAAATTAAAATAAAATTAAATGTAGTGTGCTCATATTCACAATCTATAACAATAAAAGATGTATAGACCCATTTTACATATTCTAAGAAAATTTTACGTGTTTAAAATAGTGGTTCAATAGTAAAAATCAATGCTCACAATCTGTAATATTTAAAATTTTAATTTATTTCCTTATCTCTCGACGACCAAGACATTGATAAAAAAACAATTACTCCCTTCGTCTCAAATTATATGTTTACCCTTTCATTTGCACGGAAATTAAGAAATGGTAGAAGTATTGTGAGTACAAAAATAAAATAGGAAAGAGAATGAGTGAGAGAGAATAGTAACTTGATTGGTGTTGTAAGTATAAAAGTAAGTATAAAAGTAAGTATAAGAGAGAATGAGTGGGAGGAATAGTAAAGATTATTTGTTATTTTAGGAAGTGGACATATACTCTGGGACAGTGGCGGAGCCAGGATTTTTTTTCAATGGGGGCAAAGTTATACTACAATAAAATTTCAACTGTATTTTTGTCAATGGGGGCAAAAAAAAAAAAAAAATCTAGTGTATTAATACTTTCATCTCAAAGGGGGCAAATTTCAAAAAATTGTACTAAACCTCAATTTTTTTGTAAATTTTGCACTAGTAATTTTTTGTTTTTTAAAAATCAATGGGGGCAATTGCCCCCTTTCCCTTAAGGGTAGCTCCGCCTCTGCTCTGAGACATACTAAAAATGAAAAGTGAACATATACTCTATGGCGGATGGAGTATGTTGTTTGAAATCATAGGAGTATTAAAGAAAAAAGAAAAAGTCATGAAATTAAGATTAGGTAACCATTTGGCAGATCAGGTGCAACGAATCTTGAAAATGTTTTGTTTAATTGTGCAGGAGGAGTATATGGAAGATCTCACTCAGTTCCTGTCCCATGTGGAGGTGGAGGCCGGTTTTATTTTATTTTATTTTATTTTATTTTATTAAATACTACCCACATACTATCTGAGATAGTTACAAAAAACCCTTTTGTTTTCACCAATCTCAATTTATCATTCTTTATTGTTGGTTGTTACACAAACAAACGGCTAGGCAAAATCCTCTTTTTTTTTTCTTTTTTTTTACTTCATTCATAGTAATATGTTTTGGTGAATTTTAATTGTTCTTACTTAGTTTTTATTTTATTCTTAAAATGACATTAATATACTATCTTCATTATTTTTTTTAATGTCACTATTCTAATCAAAATTTCATTTAAAATGTAACTTGCTGACGAGATAAACTTTTTTTACGCTTGTTAAACTTTGTAAACACCAACACCAATCACCGCCAATGACACCAAGACCTCCACCACTAACCCCAACCATCCAACCACCACTAATATCAGTATTTCACCACCACCACCAGTAACAAAATAAAAAGTAGTCTAGTCATCATCCCAAACAATACCCAAATTTCGGTTGTTTTTTTTTTTTTTTTTTTTTTTTTATATCATGTACTTGTTTGAATGATTTTTCCTTAACCAACCCATTTCATGTGGCACATTAAAAACACCACCAACTCATTTCATATAGAATCAAATACCTAATTGGTAAAAGGAAATACTAACTCAAACTCAAATATAATCTTCTAGTTGAACATGTGATTGTAGAGGAGCCTATGTTGGAGCATTTATCCCACATCGGGAATTAATTAGCCAAAGCTTAACTACATAAAGATCCAGGGTCACTCCTCCCATTGCCAATTGGTTTTGGGATGGAACCTTTATCAGCCTAGGAAATTAGAGTCTCATAGTTATCACAAGAAAGAATGAAAGAGTTGATGTAGGGTAATTTAGTCAGAAGAAAAGTAACAGTCTCAAAATGCCTCAAATTTTACACACAACTTATGAATTGTTGTGAAGATACTAAGTCATTTACTTGGTGTACGAAGCTGCGATTTTATTTGTCCAATGTCGTTTGCAGGTTAAAAATTTCATTTGTTATTTGTAAAATATAAAATTTCTTATTTTGAATTTGTTTTATTTTCTTCTTATTATTAGTTTATGGTTTTAAGAACGTGCCAGTATTGTATAAATAGCTAAATGTCTGACATTTTTTGTCCAAAAATGAATGACTTTATTGATTCAAAAATATGTCTCTAAATAATTTTTACTATTTATTTCTCAAATTTCATTTTATACTTACGAAATTAATATTTTAAAAGCGGAAAGCGGAGATATTTATGAGTTTTACTATTAAAAAGTCACATTTTCAAAGCGTCTCTTAAATAAAAAAAATTATGTAATTTTCAAACGGAAGGGAATAGTTAGCTATTCTGAATAGTGTCTAATTATCTATTCCCTCCGTCTAATTTTAAATTGCAAAATTTATCATTTTAAGTCTCCTCTTAAAATTATAAAAGTTCAAATAAAAATTTTGTAAATATTTTAATCAATGAAATTTAATTGTTATCCTCACACCAACTAATCGACTTACTTTTCTTTCTTGCCCTACTAATCATTCATCATACTCTACAATCTATCCGCAAAACACTTAACACTTTAGTTGTAATAACTGGATTTCCCCCCATTTATTTATTTATTTATTTTGGACTCTTTTATTTTAATTGGGCCAAGTTATTAATGATAAGTATTGGGCTTTAGTTGTTAAGTCAAAATAGGATAGCCCAAGTCATTATTTTAAGAGGAGAAGGAATCCTTTTTGATTTAGGAGTTGAAAACTCTTTTTGTATTTAAACCCCTCTAGAATATCCTAGTCTCTCTGGTTGTCAAAAAGAAAGAAAAGAAAACGCAGAGGAAGAAAGAGAGAGACGGCAGAGGCAGAGAGAGGGAAATCGAGAGAGAGAGAGAGAGAGAGAGAAGGTGGAGGGAAGAAGAAGAGGAGCCCGATTTTGGTTCATCAAAGGTACTTCCCTAATCTTTTCTCTTTCGTTGAATCGTTAAGAATGTTAGAATAGAGATCATCAAAGAAACAAAGAGAAGAAAATCTGCCAGCATTCCAGGCGGGCGCTTGGGCCATACCAGGCGGGCGCTCGGTTTGATCAGTTGGTCCGATTTCTGGTGGAGGCTTGTAAGCGGGCGCCTGTGACTATCCAGGCGGGCGCCTGGTGCCGCGCACAGTAAATTCGGGAATATCAGTATTTTCGGGATTTCTCTTATGTTTAGGCTTAGGTCTTATTCTAGGGTGCCTATATAAGCAATGTTCCGCCCCCATACTCATTGTAACTTCAAGATAACATATTATAGTGCAAGATCCTGGCTTGGTAGTGCCCCCAGACGTAGTCAAACATATTGACGAACTGGGTAAACAATTTCTGTGTCTTTTCTGTGCTTTGATTTCTTGTGCTTTGTTTTATGTGCTCTTATTGTTCTTGTGGGTTTGTTTGGGTAGTGGAGGGCCATATCCACAACAACTGGTATCAAGAGCTCTGGTTTGGAGATCAGGGTTTAATCGTAAGATTGGTTTATCAAGCGATTGGGTGTTGTCAAGCAATCAAGAATGGGCAAGGACAAACAGGCGGTTGAGAAATTCGATGGATCTGACTACGGATTTTGGAGGATGCAGATAGAGGATCTCTTGTATAACAAAGATCTCTATAAGCCTCTAAAGGGTGTCAAACCGGAAGGAGAAAAGCGGGAAGATTGGGATTTCATGGATCGGAAGGCCCTAGGGGTGGTCAGATCTACTTTGTCTAAGTGGATCGCGAAGACTACCAAGAAGGCGAGACCACAAAGGAGCTATTGGATTATCTTACAGAGAGATTTGAAACTCCATCTGCTGCAAACAAGGTTGATTTGATACGCAAGATGGGTAGTCTCAAGATGCAAGAGGGAGGATCCTTAGCTAAACACATCGATGAGTTTATGGATGTTATAGACTCATTGACTGCGTTGGATATTACGTTTGATGATGAGGTTCATGCGTGCTTGTTGCTAGCGTCTTTACCAGGAAGTTGGAGCGGGACGGTGACAGCGATCAATGCTTCAGCGGGTAAGAACAAATTGAAGTATGATGATGTTAAAGACTTCTTGTTGGGCGAGGAAAATCGTTTGAAGAAATTGCGGACATCGTCTACTTCGGGATCGGCCTTAGCTACTACTAGCAGGGGAAGGCCGGGTACTAGCAATAAAGGGAGAACTGAATCAAGGGAAAACGTAGTGGGTGGTAAGGGCAAGGCCGTGGAGATCAGAGACAAACCAAGGGTCACGAAAGGATCGGTGCAGTGTTATCATTGCAAGGAGTTAGGACACTACAAGAAGGATTGTCCCAATCGTGGGGGCAATTCGGTGAATGTGACAGTCGAAGGTGATGATGTACTGGTTCTGAGTGTTATTAGTGCACTAGAATCATGGGTGCTGGATTCAGGGGCATCATTCCACTCTTGCGGGCATGCAGAAGAGATGGAGAATTATACTTCCGGTGATTTCGGTAAGGTCTATCTGGCGGATGGCGAGCCTTTGGAAATCAAGGGGAAGGGGGATGTCAGAATAGGAGCATCGGACGAGAAGGTCCTACATCTACACGGGGTCAGGCACATTCCGGGTTTGAAAAAGAACCTGCTTTCAGTTGGGCAGTTGGATGAAGAAGGTTACAAGGTAACTTTTGGCTGCAGGAGCTGGGTTATTACCAAGGAGGATTCTGAGATCGCTCGGGGTAATAAGGAGGGGACATTGTATTTGGCGAATAACACCAAGGCAAGTATTGCGGTGGCGTCGGCCAAGGGTGATACGAACTTGTGGCACTGTCGATTGGGTCACATGAGTGAGAAGGGGATGAAAGTACTTTGCTCAAAGGGAAGACTACCGGATTTGAAGACAGTCAGCGTGGGGATCTGCGAATGTTGGGTATGCCCACATATCTCAGTTTTAATGTAATAGGATTTATTAGATTTGATTGATCCATCACCTAAGCTTTTATTTCATGGACTTTAGACCCACATGTAAGAAGTATTTATACTTCATTTTTTAAGATGTCCATTGTTATAGAATAGGCTTAGAAATAGGGCAGAAGATCAAGATTCAAAGAAAAATCACTCAGTAAGTTTGAGCCGCGCATACGCGCCATGCGCCTCTCTTCATTTGCGCCATGCGCCCTTCATAGCGCGCGCAAGGACTTATTACTAGCTATGCTACGCGCCTATGTACCCCTTGTTTTAGCGCACATCATGTGCGCCTCTTGGCTCAAACGCGCCTCAAAGTGTTTATTCAACACTCAGTGATTTATTGAAGATTCAAAGACTTGAAGAGAATTCAAATTACGCCAATGATCCAACGGTGGTTAAAAGATGCATATGCGCCTAATCTATTGACACGTGTCCACAACGGTCACATTTATGTTGAGTGTCAAAATGGCCATAATATATGCATGCTCCAATCAACGAGTGACAGCACATCTTATCCACAAGGATTTCCAACGGCTAGTTTTTTAAAGTTCACTATAAATACCCCATAACTTCAACATTTTGAAGTTGCTGAGTTTTGCTAAGAATTTCAAGAATTTCTCTCTCAAAGCATTTGTTGAAGATTTGAAGATTGCCTTCGTTTTTCCAGATTTCTCAAGAACATCTTCATACATTCATCCTTAGCCCAGATCTTCAAGCTATAACACTTTAGTTTCTTGTGCTCTCCATCTCAAAGATCTAAAGAGCCTTGATACTAAGAACACACACGCACCTCTTTAAGATTGATCATTTAGATTCTTCTTTAAGAGATACACCGGTTATTGTTTTGGATTTGTTCTTTCATAGTAATAGATCTTGAGTTAGTGTATAAGCTCAAACATTGTAATTTGTAACACTCCTTATTATATAAGATCTCCATTAGAAATCCAAGACTAACCATCTTGGTAAAGGACGTAGATCTTTCATTGATCGAACCTCTCCAAATAGCTTGTGTTATTATCTTGTCATTTTCTTTCAAGTTATTATCTTCACTCACTATTTGCTTGTTTACTCATTGTAGATTGATTGAACTGAATTGTGTTGTGTTTGTTATATCATTTGCCTTAGTTCCTTATTTCACTCACTTTGAGCCAAAATACTTTGTGTGTTGCGCTCCCTTTATCACTTTGCGCCTATTTTCATTACTAAATTCCGCTGTGCTTTTCACTCACTCACTTAGGCGCATTTCATTACGCTTACTTGATAAAGTGCGCATTTGCAATTGAGTTTATCAAGGGTACGAAAAGAATTTTAAAACAGCTATTCACCCCCCCCTCTAGCTATTTTTCATACCCTTGTTGCCCTTTGGGACCAACAAGTGGTATCAGAGCAAACACCTTTATAAAATATTTTTCGTTTTTCAAGCTTAACAGCTTGGGTGCCGATTCTAAATGGCAAACTCAAAACCTATGGCAACTGCAAACTACACTCACGTTCCGGTCTTTGATGAAGATCATTTTGACGTGTGGAAATTCAGCATATTGACTCATCTCAACTCAATCGATGAAAGGCTCCATGACACCGTCGTTTATGGACCTTATATTCCTATGAAGGCGAATCCAAATCCACGCACCAACGCTGCTCAACCTACAGTTCTAAAACCAAGGGAAGAATGGACCGAGGAAGAAATTAGAAGAGTTGCAAATGATGGCAAAGCAAGAAACATTCTTCTAAGCACTCTAAGCACGGCTATGAAACAAGTCATGCATTGTGCTACCGCTAATGAGCTATGGGATGCTATTGAAGAGCATATAGAAGGAGACACGGTTTGCAAGGAGAACAAGAAATACGAAGTACAAAAGAGATTCAACAATTTCTCTCAACTCTCCGGTGAAAACTTGAGGCAAACTTATGAACGTTACTGTGAAATTATCAATCTGTGTATTTCACTTGGCATGAAGTTTACCAACAAAGATTTGAATGTAAATTTTCTACAAGCTTTTGGATCAAGATACCTACATAAATCTAGCGCTCTTGAAGACGCTGGAACTTTAGACGTATGGACATTAAGGAACCTTTATGCAAATCTCAAAGTTTACGAACTCAAACTCCAACGAATCAGTGAAACTGAAGGAAAGTCAAAATCTATGGCTATGGTGGCGCACAGAGAAACCGCGCCTGCACCTGCGCCTGTTCCTGCGCCTGTACAAGATGAGAAAAGTTCCGATCCCAAAATTTCCACTTCTGAGCTATTAGACATGGATGATGAAGACTTCGCTTTATTTGTGAAGAAATTTCAAAAGTTCAGAAAATTCTCAAGATCCGGCTCAACCAACAAATTTCAAGGATCTACCAGCAAAGCTCCTCAAAATTTTTCTAGGAGCAGTGATTCAAAAAGGAAAGAAGATCTTGTCTGTTTTAATTGCAGGAAACCCGGACATTTTGCATCAAGCTGCCCGATCCCCAAATTTGAATATATGCAGAAGAAGAGAAGCCATACTCCCAAATTCACTCCCAAGTTCACTCGTCACAAGGGAATGGTTGCTGAAGAAGAAGCATCAGCAAATGAGCACAACACTTGGATTGAAACAGACTCCGATGAGAGCGATGAAGATTCCGATGATGGACTCGTTTGTTTGATGGCAAATGATGATGAAGTTGATGCTTATGATTCTGATGATGACTTCTCCAAGGATGTTCCCGACATGAATGCCTTGAATAAACCTATCAAGAAATCTGCAGGTTTTCAAGAAGTGAAAAAGAAGAAAGGACCAACCATCAGCGAGCTCGTTGAACAAGGATTTCTCACTCCAGCTCAAAACGATGGTGGATTGTTATTCTCACGATGTGATCTTGGAGCAAGGAACAAATTGAGAAAAGGAGCATACATTAGACCACAGGTTGAACCAACTGCTCCAATTTCCAAAATCAATGATGATGAAGTGATTGCTGAACAAGAAAAATTGTTCAAGAAGGCTGAAAAGGTAATCACTAGATTTGATAGTATGAAGGAAGCTTTAGCACTATCATGTGATGAAATTTCCCAGATTAAGACCGAGAAATCTCTACTTAAATCTGAACTCACCCTCCTTAAGGAGCAGATAAAGAGCATGACTCCTCTTACTGTTAAAAACGCTTTTCTAACCGAATAGAACTCACTTCTTAAAGTTCAAAACGATGAATTGGTTGCTCAAATTACTGATCTTAAAAAAATCACAAATGAGTGGTCCAATTCTCGTGTTACTATGGAGAATATATTTGAGTCCCAAAAAGTCAGTGGTGATAAAAGTGGCTTGGGATTCTCATCAACTAGTGACAACTTTAAATGTGATGTCTGTGCTGAAAGAGATAGTGAATTTACCAACCAACAAACTTTTGAAATTCCCAAGGAAAAACACTCTAATTCAATGGGTAAAGGACAGGAAAAAGTCAAGAGACAAACATTCCATTATGTCTACCCAACGAAGCAATTTGGGAAAGCTAATGGGAAAGATATAGCTACAGATGAACCATCTCCTAGCAAAATCATTCTTGAAAATAGGCGCGCTCCTTCTCCGAGTGCTCATTATCCGCCTAAGAGCCACGCGCCTCATTGCCGTGCGCCTCCTAGCCCTATGCGCCCTCCAAGAACAAGCGCTCCAAACTTTCAAAAGAAAGATTTTGTTAAGGCTAGTCCATCTGACCCAAAGAAGAATGCCATCCCCAAGAAAAGTAAAGAGTTTGTGAAAACTCACGTGATTGGTGGCTTTCATCATTGTTCCATTTGTGATTGTTCAGGACACAAGGCCGTGGAATGCCTTTTGCGATTCACTCCAAATGCCAAAGGACGTAAAAATCCTAAGGTCAAGCAAGAGTGGGTTGTCAAAAGTTGCTAACCCTAGGACCCAAAAGGAATAAAGGGGACCTGCTTAAATGTCTATATTTCAGGTTCTTTGTTTCATGGCTGGATCTTCAAAAGCTAGAAATTATGAATGGATTCTCGATAGTGGGTGTTCAAGACACATGACTGGAGATGAATCCTTATTAGAAGATGTCCATGAAGAAAGAGGTCCCTCCGTAACATTTGGCGATAATAACAAAGGTCAAGTTGTAGCATATGGAAAGCTCAAGAAAGACAAAGTGTGCATTGAAAGAGTCTCACTCGTGGAAGGGCTCAAGCACAACTTATTATCCATATCTCAATTCTGCGACAAAGGATTAGAATGCCATTTCACTTCAACGCAATGTCTTATCAAGAATGGCAAAACTGGAGCTATCTTACTCACGGGATATCGTAAGACAAATATTTATATTATTGATTTCCATAGTATGAACTCTAGTACTAATCTTTGTTTTGTAGCAAAAAGTGTGAACGATAATAGTTGGCTGTGGCACAAGCGCTTAAGTCACTTGAACTTCAAGTATCTATCTAAACTCAGCAGGAATAATCATGTCAAAGGACTTCCCAAGGTTGCTGATCATCTTGACAAAAAGTGCGCCGCATGTCAACTTGGCAAACAACCGAAGCAGTCATTTTCAAGCAAGTCAAATCCTTCAACGACAAGATGTTTGCAACTGCTTCACATTGATCTATTTGGACCAGTTTCCACCGCAAGTATTAGAAGAAACAAGTATACTCTAGTTGTGGTGGATGATTATTCAAGATATACATGGGTGGAGATGATGATTACAAAAGATGATTGTTATGATATTCTCACTACTTTATTTCGACTGCTCCAAACCCAAAAAGAAGATGACATCGTTAGTGTTCGATCCGACAATGGAACATAATTAAAAAACAACGGTGTTGCTCGATATTGTGAAGATCATGGGATAGATCACAACTTTTCAACCGCCGGAGTCCCTCAACAAAATGGCGTTGTTGAACGAAAGAATAGAACGTTAATTGAAGCGGGAAAGACGATGATAGCTGAAGCTAAATTGCCTAAGTACTTTTGGGAAGAAGCTATCAACACTGCATGTTTTACTCAAAATCGTTCCCTCATCAACAAACTTCACAACAAGACTCCATATGAACTTTGGCGTGGTAGAACTCCCAACATTGCATTCTTCAAGATCTTTGGTTGCAAGTGTTATATCCTCTACAACGGAAACGAACATAGAGGTAAATTCGATGCCAAAGCCGACGAAGGTATTTTTGTTGGGTATGCCAAACACTCTAAAGCTTTTCGAGTTTTTAATAGAACTACATTAGTGATAGTTGAATCTGTACATGTTACATTTGATGAACATTCTCTCCTTGAGCCACATTTGGCTCCAAATGTTGCTGATGATTCTATTGAGCTAAATGATACAGGTGCTATTTATGTTGCGCCCACTCAAGATCAGAATCTATCAACACAAGGAAATCCATCTACATCAAATGCGCCTAATTCAATGAATAATGCGCCTGGTGAATCCTCTATTGCGCCTCACTCAATTGATGCGCCTCATGATTCCTCTCATGCGCCAATTTCTACTGCTGCATCTGGTGTAAACCCAAATTTCAACTCTGAGCCAGTTCAACCCCCAAATTTTAATGACCTTGAATCTGGTGAAGATGTACCAATTGAAGACCTTCAAATTTCTACGACTCAATCTAACTTACCTCCTGAAATTCGTGAAGTTAGAGGTCATCCAATTGCTAATATCATCGGTGATCTACAAGTTGGTGTTCGTACAAGGAGAGCTACAAACTTTGATGCTTACACTGCTTTTATCTCTCAAATTGAACCAAAGAAGGCTGATGAAGCGCTCCAAGATCCTAATTGGGTTGTTGCAATGCAAGAAGAACTCAATCAATTTGAACGATGTAAGGTCTGGACTCTAGTTCCAAGACCAAATGATCATGGAGTGATTGGTACGAAATGGGTGTTCAGGAACAAGATGGACGAGAATGGAACCATCACGAGAAACAAAGCAAGATTGGTTGCACAAGGCTATAGGCAAGAAGAAGGAATTGACTACGATGAAACTTTTGCGCCCGTAGCAAGACTTGAAGCTATCAGATTATTTCTAGCTTACGCCGCTCATAAGAACTTCAAGCTATATCAAATGGACGTGAAGAGCGCGTTTCTAAATGGTGAACTTCAAGAACAAGTCTATGTTGCTCAACCACCTGGGTTTGAAGATTCACAATTTCCAAATCATGTGTACAAACTCCAGAAAGCTTTGTATGGACTCAAACAAGCACCAAGAGCATGGTATGATACACTATCCAAGTTTCTCATCGAAAAAGGCTTCACTCGCGGTAAAATCGATACAACTCTTTTCATTGCCAAACATAATGGTCATAAATTACTTGTTCAAATTTATGTTGATGATATTATATTTGGTTCTACTAATGAATTGTTGTGCAAGCGTTTTGAGAAACTAATGAAGAGCAAGTTTGAAATGAGCATGATGGGAGAACTCACATTCTTCCTCGGGCTTCAAATCAAGCAAATGAGTGAAGGCATCTTTATCAATCAAGGCAAGTACACAAAGGACTTAATCAAGAAGTTTGGACTTGAGAACGCTAAAGCATACGATACTCCAATGGCCACCGGCAACAAACTCGACAAAGATTTAAAAGGTAAACGTGTTGATCAAACGCTCTATCGAGGTATGATTGGCTCACTCCTTTATCTTACTGCTAGTAGGCCTGATATTATGTTTAGTGTTTGTGTTTGTGCTCGTTATCAATCCGACCCTAGAGACGCACACTTAATTGCTGTGAAACGTATTATAAGATATCTCTCTGGCACTGTTAACCTTGGACTTTGGTACACCAAAGATTCAAACTTTAAACTTGTAGGTTATTCAGATGCGGATTATGCAGCGTGCACAATTGATAGGAAAAGCACTAGTGGCACTTGTCATTTCCTCGGATATCGACTTGTGTCATGGGCAAGTAAGAAACAAGCTTCTGTATCTGTTTCAACAACCGAAGCCGAATATATCGCTGCGGGAAGTTGTTGTTGTCAAATACTCTGGATGAAGCAGCAATTGGTGGACTATGATATCATCGAAGAAAATTGTCCCATCTACTGCGACAATACATCAACAATTGCAGTTTCTGAAAATCCTGTCATGCACTCAAAAACCAAGCACATCGACATCAAATATCACTTCCTCAAAGACCACGTGGAGAAAGGCAATATACATTTGGAACACGTGGGAACCGACTATCAAATCGCCGACATTTTAACGAAAGCACTCGACGCGAAACGGTTCATGTTTTTGAGAGGTGAAATGGGTATGCTTGAACTCAACTAAATTCAATATAGTTTTGTCAATACTCATGATTTTATGTTTTGTTGAATTATGTGAGTATATTAGGACAAAATGACAAATCATTTCAAGTTTCAAAGAAACTTTGCGCGCCTAATACTTCTGCGCGCTCAACTCTTTGCGCGCCAAATTCTAGCGCGCGCCTAGCATTCAATGCCTCTTAAGTCATTTTGCGCGCCTAGATGAGTATGCGCCTTGTTAAAGTAATGCGCCCCTTCATGCGCGCATTAACTTTTGCGGCTCAATCAATTCTCAAATTTAATTCCAATGATTGAACGTATTAAATACACAAGTACCAGGTATGTTCATTCCGTTCATTTATTATAAGAATCTTTGTCTTTTGACATTCCTTTAATTGTTCGAGGGTACTTGTGCAATTAAATTTTTCCCTCGTTTTACGTTTTTCAAAAATTTTATTTTATGGGGATATATTTCTTGCACCCCAAACTTACACCAAAATATATGTTTTTGGGGTTTGTGCAAAAATTAGTCAAAATTGCTCATACACTTAAAGGGAAAGTGGAGCAGTTTTTTTTTTACCCAAAATGTCACATCATGACACTTTATGTCTTTCTGCATTTAATGTGTTTCAAATCACCAAAATCCCTCATTAATGAGCCGTACTTATGTCATGATGAGCCGTCTTTTTCAAAACTCCTCATTAATGCACATCTTTTCAACTTCCCATCTTTTTAAAATTTTGATTGTTTTTTTCCTTATCAGTGCAAATTTTAAACCTAACCTATAAAATCTATTCAAGACGAAATGGTATGGATTCTTACACTCTGAAAAAAAAAAAAAAAAAAAAAAAAACCCGAAATTGCATTTCTCTTTATAAATCTTGCTTCGGTGATCCGTTTTCAAAATCGTTTGTTAGGTTATGTTCATTTTACGATTTCGAGTCTTTATAACTAACTTTTTCAACGATCAATTCGCTATTTGGTGCGAATCTGAAAAATCACCATTTTCGACTTTTCGGTTTCTCAGATCTTTGAATCTATTTTTTGGATTCATTGTTGATTTTTACTTGTTTTGATTTACATATTTGTTATCCTTGTCTTCGTGCGGTCATTTTGATATATTGTATGCTTGATTTGGTGAAGTTTCACGTATTATGTGTTCTTGGTGTTCTTGGTGTTCTTCGAGCACTCAAGACATGTTCTTCGTGTTCTTCATTATTCTTGCTTGACTTGGGTCTCATAATTTTCAAAACTTGTTTTTCAAAATTTTCATTTTTTGATTCTGAAAACTTGCATATGTATGTTTGCATGTGTTTGTGAGTTTTTATACCAAGTTTAAATTTCTACTTAAGTAATGCGCCTAGTATGATTATGCGCACATTGATATTATGCGCCTCAAAGAGATTCTTGCGCTCACATGCTTTTGCGCCTCAATCCTTTATGCGCCTAATATCATTATGCGCCTACACTTATTATGCGCCCCAATTCATACTTAGTCAATTCTTATGTTCAAATTTTTCTTAGTATATTTCATAGAACCATAAATATGCGCCTTGTATTTCTCTGCGCCTCATAAATTTCATGCACCTACCATAATTATGCGCCTAGATTCATTGTGCTCTCTTATGTGCCTATGACTCTTTGCGCCTAATTATTCTATGCGCCTCCAATTTCATGCGCCTGATATACACTTAGCTTATTTATGCTTCTATGCGCCTGATTCACACTAATTCCTTTAAATGTTTAATTTTTCAGGATCTATCTAACTTCAGACCTGGTGAAACATTTGATTTAAACGAGCTATCTGCTGATCCTATGGGTGTCGAAGTTATGGATTATATCAGACTGGCTGGACTTCTCCCTTTGTTCACTCTGGAGCAACCTTTCTACTCTCCGCTCCTCGTTGATGAATTTTTCTCTACAGCTGAATTTGTGGAAATTCCAACAGACGTTGAAGGGATGGTGCGCTATCGCATTCGCGCAGTAGTTCAAGACGTTGAGATAACCATGTCTGCCGGCACTATAAAGAACATTGTCAACTTCAACAAAACTGGCCCCTTGAGTGTAGCTGGCAAAGTCAATTCTTATTCAGCCGCCGCTCAAAACATTATGGCGCGTACTCTTCTTCGTATCCCTACTCTTCAAAACAATATCAAAACGGTGGAAATTAGAGATGGTGGTGATTTATTGGCGCATATTGCGCATCTTGTTGGCACTTCCATTATCTTCAAAACTGGAAATGTCAACAGATTTACTATGGAGCAGTGGGAATTCACAGCTGCCATCATGGCAAAAACCATCCTCAACTGGCCTCAGATCTTATTTACTAATCTTCAGGACCAGATTGACAAGTACAATAAAAACAAAGCTGACGGCAAGACGAAGTTCAAGACTCACTGCCGTATTCTCACTAAAATCTTCCTTTCCTACCCCGCGCTTGCTAATTTTCTTGCTGAGAACCCAGCCTACCAGACCACTGATGTCCCTATTTTTGGTAAGGACAGTTTAGTGATGAAGAGGCGCAGAAAGCGCACGGCCAAGCGCGCGCCAAGGGTGAAAGGCGCTCAGTTGGTAGATGAAGCCACTGAGTCTGATGAAGAAGCAGCTGGCGCAGATGGTGAAGAAGAAGCTACAGTAGCGCCACGCGCAGAACCTATTCCTGGCGCAGTGAAAGGCAAAGGCAAAGGGATTGCTGAAGAACCAAGCAGACCTGCTAAGCGCCCCAGAACCGACACTGAAGAAGAAAAGGAGCTGAAACGCGTTAAAAAGAGATGAAGAATTCAGATTGAAACAGGCTGCTGATTTATCTAAATCTGAAAGGCGCAAAGGCGCAGGGTCTAGCGCTGATGCACGCGCGCCTGCTCATGATGCGCCTCCAACCGTTCATGCGCCTACTCCAATACCATCTTTTGATCGTCAACAAGTTAGAGATAAAATTTCTGCAGATTTATTTGGTGAAGATATTGAGGATCAACCTCAGGGGGAGCCAGAACAGTTAAGGCGCAAACCATCATCTGTGCGCCCAAAGGTTCCTGCGCCTCATCCTGAAGAAATTTCTTCAAGTGCAGAATATATTCCATCTCCTCCCCGCGCTCCTACTCCGCGCCCTTCTACTCCTGCGCCTCCTTCTCCCACTCCTGATATGAGTGTGGTTATTTCTCTTCTGAAGCAACTCCAGCAAGGCCAGTCCCAAATGAACTCACAATTAGAGCTTTATACTTCAATGCTTACCCAGCAGGCTGATGAGATTGCTGCCATTAAGGGGGAGATAAAGCGCATAGATGCCAACATCAAGGACAAACACTTCCTGACCCCTCAACAGTGGAATGATGCTATTGATCAGATGAATGATTTATTAAAAGGTACTCTTGCTTCTCTTCACGAGCGAATTAGCACTGGCATCCAACTCACCGATGGCCAAGATTTTATAAACGCTATAAAGGAAGTAGAGTTGAACATAGCGGGGGATATAAGGAAATTGTTTGAAATGGTGGCTGGAGATAGCCATAAGTTATTGAGCGTTGTTGATAGGCTCAACGAAGTTAAGGATGAGCTACAAATCCTGGGACTATCTGTATATGGCGCAGAACCAAATGATGAACCCAGCGCTGCTCCAATTGCTCCTGATGCACATGCGCCTGGATCTAATGCGCCCTCTTCCAGCTCTGCTCCTGCTCCTAGCGCGCCTGTTGATATTAACTCCCTGCTTTCAAAGATTGATGTCTTGAAGGAGTTAGTTGTCACCCACTTCAACGCCGCACACTCCAGCGCAGACAGGCGCTCAGATAGGATTTCCTCTGACATTATTTCAGCGCAGGCTGCTATTGAAGCTAACTTTCAGAACGTTGCAGAAAACGTCGCTCAACAGCAAGCCATTACTCAACGCACCATTGATGAATATCAAAACATCAATGTTGGTCATTTGCGCTACCTCAGAGACGGCGTCACAGACACTCATGGTTTAGTGAACCGCGCCTATCAACTTTCCAAACAAATCCAGCGCTCCGTTTCTGAAATTGAAGAAGGTTTGAAGGAAGATGACGCGCCTCCTAATCCTTAGTTTTCTTTGAATGTAAGTTAAAATTTTTGTTGTTAGTAAATCCTTTTTGAAGATAGTGATTTTAGTGCTTACTTGTTTTAGCACATCTTTTGTCTTTGTTCTATTCGAAACTTGTAATTTGTAACTCTTACTTCCCAAGTTTTAATGAGAACAATGCATCACTTATTATCAAACTTTGTTCACTCAAACTCCTTGTTTGTAGAACAATGAATATTGTTTAAATTCATATGCATCATATTGAATTGTTTCATACTTTCATGCATTGAGTTTAAACTTGGTTTAAACACTTTTCAAAACTAAAATTCATACATCATTTTGAATGGGTTAAACTGTTATTTCTATCTTTCCATATGTAATGTGTTAACCTTATTGGAATAGATTAGAAATCTATATCTTGGACTAGTGTGTACATTAACTTGAGACATGATTTACCAATTTCATTCATTTGGACATGTTTTTATCAAGTATAATGTTTGTCCTTGATATAGTAGGTAATGGCATCAATCAAATAGGGGGAGATTGTTGGGTATGCCCACATATCTCAGTTTTAATGTAATAGGATTTATTAGATTTGATTGATCCATCACCTAAGCTTTTATTTCATGGACTTTAGACCCACATGTAAGAAGTATTTATACTTCATTTTTTAAGATGTCCATTGTTATAGAATAGGCTTAGAAATAGGGCAGAAGATCAAGATTCAAAGAAAAATCACTCAGTAAGTTTGAGCCGCGCATACGCGCCATGCGCCTCTCTTCATTTGCGCCATGCGCCCTTCATAGCGCGCGCAAGGACTTATTACTAGCTATGCTACGCGCCTATGTGCCCCTTGTTTTAGCGCACATCATGTGCGCCTCTTGGCTCAAACGCGCCTCAAAGTGTTTATTCAACACTCAGTGATTTATTGAAGATTCAAAGACTTGAAGAGAATTCAAATTACGCCAATGATCCAACGGTGGTTAAAAGATGCATATGCGCCTAATCTATTGACACGTGTCCACAACGGTCACATTTATGTTGAGTGTCAAAATGGCCATAATATATGCATGCTCCAATCAACGAGTGACAGCACATCTTATCCACAAGGATTTCCAACGGCTAGTTTTTTAAAGTTCACTATAAATACCCCATAACTTCAACATTTTGAAGTTGCTGAGTTTTGCTAAGAATTTCAAGAATTTCTCTCTCAAAGCATTTGTTGAAGATTTGAAGATTGCCTTCGTTTTTCCAGATTTCTCAAGAACATCTTCATACCTTCATCCTTAGCCCAGATCTTCAAGCTATAACACTTTAGTTTCTTGTGCTCTCCATCTCAAAGATCTAAAGAGCCTTGATACTAAGAACACACACGCACCTCTTTAAGATTGATCATTTAGATTCTTCTTTAAGAGATACACCGGTTATTGTTTTGGATTTGTTCTTTCATAGTAATAGATCTTGAGTTAGTGTATAAGCTCAAACATTGTAATTTGTAACACTCCTCATTATATAAGATCTCCATTAGAAATCCAAGACTAACCATCTTGGTAGAGGACGTAGATCTTTCATTGATCGAACCTCTCCAAATAGCTTGTGTTATTATCTTGTCATTTTCTTTCAAGTTATTATCTTCACTCACTATTTGCTTGTTTACTCATTGTAGATTGATTGAACTGAATTGTGTTGTGTTTGTTATATCATTTGCCTTAGTTCCTTATTTCACTCACTTTGAGCCAAAATACTTTGTATGTTGCGGTCCCTTTATCACTTTGCGCCTATTTTCATTACTAAATTCCGCTGTGCTTTTCACTCACTCACTTAGGCGCATTTCATTACGCTTACTTGATAAAGTGCGCATTTGCAATTGAGTTTATCAAGGGTACGAAAAGAATTTTAAAACAGCTATTCACCCCCCCCCTCTAGCTATTTTTCATACCCTTGTTGCCCTTTGGGACCAACAGCGAAGATTGTGTGTTTGGCAAACAGGCGAGAAGTAATTTCTCGAGGATAGGTAGGGCTTTGAGGGAAGCAAAGTTGGATTTGGTCCACACGGATTTGTGGGGGCCGGCCCCGGTAACTTCTCTAGGTGGTGCGTCATATTACATGTCGTTCATTGATGATTCGACAAGGAAAGTCTGGGTTTATTTCTTGAAACACAAAGATGAGGCATTCGAGGTGTTTAAGAAATGGAAGGCTTTGGTGGAGAATCAGACGGGACTTAAGCTTAAGTGCTTGAGATCAGATAACGGAGGGGAGTATGAGCTCGGGGAGTTTAGGGAATATTGTGCAGCGAATGGGATTCGTATGGAGAAGACTCCAAAGGGTACACCACAACACAACGGGGTTGCAGAGAGGATGAACAGGACTTTGAATGAGCGGGCTAGAAGTATGAGGTTGAAGTGTGGACTTCCGAAGACGTTCTGGGCATATGCAGTTGACACGGCAGCTTTCTTGATCAATAGGGGACCATCGGTACCGTTGGGGAATGAGATTCCAGAGGAAGCATGGAGTGGCAAGCAAGTAAATTTGTCCTTTCTTCGCATATTTGGCTGCGTTTCATATGTTCATATTGATTCTGCTGATAGAACTAAGTTAGATGCAAAATCTGTAAAATGTACGTTTATTGGGTATGGTGGGGATGACTTCGGGTATAAGTTTTGGGATGACCAAAACCATAAAATTATTCGTAGTTGAGATGTGGTATTCAATGAACAGGTATTGTACAAGGACAGAAAGGGGGCATCTGATGATATTAGTTCGGAACCGGAGGTTGTAGAGGTGGATATTCCAGACTCGGGTGGGAGCATGACGGTTCATGATGACCATGGTCAGGGGGTCACTGAAGATGAACCACATACTCCGAAACCGGATATTCCGCTGCGTAGATCCAACAGGTTGCGTGGATCACCTGACAGGTATACTCCTTCAAATTACTATTTGTTGTTGACAGATAGTGGTGAACCGGAATGTTATGCGGAGGTTGTTCGTAGTGCACTTTGTGATAAGTGGAAAGCTGCGATGGATGATGAGATGGACTCATTGAAGGCCAACAAAACTTGGGAGTTGATTAAACTTCCTAAGGGGAAGAAGGCATTGCATAACAAGTGGGTTTACAGGATCAAGGAGGAAGCAAACGGCAGTAAGCGCTACAAGGAAAGGTTGGTTGTAAAAGGGTTTCAGCAAAAGTACGGTATTGACTACACCGAGGTATTCACTCCTGTTGTGAAGATGACCACTATCAGAATGGTTCTGGGGATAGTAGTGGCGGATAACTTGTTGCTGGAACAGATGGATGTAAAGACGGCCTTTCTTCATGGTGATTTGGAGGAAGAAATTTACATGGTACAACCAGAGGGTTACTTGTCTAAGGGTAGCGAGGAACTGGTTTGCAGGTTGACTAAGAGCTTGTATGGCCTTAAACAAGCTCCTAGGCCTGGTACAGGAAGTTCGATGGATTCATGCACGATATTGATTTTATCAGATGTGAGGCGGATCATTGTTGCTACTTCAAGAACACGGACAATGGGTATATAATCTTGCTGTTATATGTGGATGACATGTTAATAGCGGGCTCTAACAGTAGAGAGGTAAACAGATTGAAGGCTCAGTTGTCAGAACGGTTCGAGACGAAGGATTTGGGGGAGGCCAGAAAAATCTTGGGCATGCGGATTGACCGGAATAGGGAGTCGGGTAAGTTGGCTCTTTCACAAGCAGAATACGTTGAGAAAGTCTTGGCAAGGTTTTGCATGGAAGAGGCGAAGCGAACAGGGACACCATTGGGTATGCACTTCAAGCTATCCGAGAAGGACTCACCTAAGGGCAAGGAGGAGCGTGACATGATGGAGAGGACTCCATATGCTTCGGCAGTGGGGAGTCTAATGTATGCAATGGTGTGTACAAGGCCGGACATTGCACATGCGGTGGGAGTAGTCAGCCGTTACATGGGCAATCCAGGGAAGCAACATTGGGAAGCGGTTAAATGGATCCTGCGTTACTTAAAGGGTACTGCTGGTAAGGCTCTGTGTTTCTCAAGCAAGGATGTCGTGTTAGCGGGTTATGTTGATGCGGATTTAGCATCAAGTGATCTAGACAAGAGGAGAAATACTACGGGTTATGTTTTCACATTGGGTGGTACGGCAATCTCCTGGGCTTCTAAATTGCAGAAGATCGTAGCTCAGTCGACTGCAGAAGCAGAATATGTGGCAGTGACCGAGGCAAGTAAAGAGATGGTATGGTTGCAGAACTTCTTGGGTGAACTTGGGAAGACGCGAAGTGGTAATGCTCTCTACAGTGACAGTCAGAGTGCAATACACTTGGCAAGGAATCCGGCGTTTCATTCTAGGACGAAGCACATTGAACTGAGGTTTCATTACATCAGGCATCTCTTGGAAAGGAAGATCTTAAGGCTGGAGAAGATATTGGGATCGAAGAACCCGGCTGACATGTTGACAAAGGTTGTAAACCTTGATAAATTGAAGCTATGTATAGCTTCAATTGGGCTTGGAGAATAGGAGAGGAAGAAGGCACTACCATGATCGAGGTGAGCACTAGGACGACACCAAAGATGAGTTGAAGACGGACACGGGGCTAATATACGCGGTTGATCTCTAGGTGGGAGATTGTTAGAATAGAGATCATCAAAGAAACAAAGAGAAGAAAATCTGCCAGCATTCCAGGCGGGCGCTCGGTTTGATCAGTTGGTCCGATTTCTGGAGGAGGCTTGTAAGCGGGCGCCTGTGACTATCCAGGCGGGCGCCTGGTGCCGCGCACAGTAAATTCGGGAATAACAGTATTTTCGGGATTTCTCTTATGTTTAGGCTTAGGTCTTATTCTAGGGTGCCTATATAAGCAATGTTCCGCCCCCATACTCATTGTAACATCAAGATAACATATTATAGTGCAAGATCCTGGCTTGGTAGTGCCCCCAGACGTAGTCAAACATATTGACGAACTGGGTAAACAATTTCTGTGTCTTTTCTGTGCTTTGATTTCTTGTGCTTTGTTTTGTGTGCTCTTATTGTTCTTGTGGGTTTGCTTGGGTTTGCTCTTATTGAAGAACCCGGCTGACATGTTGATAAAGGTTGTAAACCTTGATAAATTGAAGCTATGTATAGCTTCAATTGGGCTTGGAGAATAGGAGAGGAGGAAGGCACTACCATGATCGAGGTGAGCACTAGGACGACACCAAAGATGAGTTGAAGACGGACACGGGGCTAATATACGCGGTTGATCTCTAGGTGGGAGATTGTTAGAATAGAGATCATCAAAGAAACAAAGAGAAGAAAATCTGCCAGCATTCCAGGCGGGCGCTTGGGCCATACCAGGCGGGCGCTCGGTTTGATCAGTTGGTCCAATTTCTGGAGGAGGCTTGTAAGCGGGCGCCTGTGACTATCCAGGCGGGCGCCTGGTGCCGCGCACAGTAAATTCGGGAATAGCAGTATTTTCGGGATTTCTCTTATGTTTAGGCTTAGGTCTTATTCTAGGGTGCCTATATAAGCAATGTTCCACCCCCATACTCATTGTAACTTCAAGATAACATATTATAGTGCAAGATCCTGGCTTGGTAGTGCCCCCAGACGTAGTCAAACATATTGACGAACTGGGTAAACAATTTCTGTGTCTTTTCTGTGCTTTGATTTCTTGTGCTTTGTTTTGTGTGCTCTTATTGTTCTTGTGGGTTTGCTTGGGTAGTGGAGGGCCATATCCACAACAAAGAATTCATGGTTAAGAAACCCTAAGGATAATATGATCAACTAGGGTTTGGGGTTTTAAAGGAAGGAGATGATGTTTGTGTGTGTGTGTGTGTGTGTGTGTGTGTGTGTGCGGGTGACAGTGTGTGCGTTTGTGTGAGTGTGCGCATGGAAGGCAGTATGTGTGTGTTGATCGTGTGTGTGTGTGTGTGTTTGGTGTGTGTGCTGTGTAGGTGTATTTAGTGTGTGTAAATTGAATAGTTGAATTTAAAATGAGGAATTGAAAATAGTAAAATCCTAGATGTGACTTAATGAAACCCTAGGGGTATTTTGGGTAAACCCTAGGGGTATGTTGGTAAACCAAAAAAGGGTATTTTGGGTATAAATTTAATGGGTAGTACAAACCCTAGAATAGATGTTAACCTTAAAGGAAGTTAAAGAGAATAACTCATAGGTTAATAATAAAGAAAATAAAGTATTTTGGGGACGGAAAGTAAATAGTAAATACTTGTCCTAAGAATATTTTGTGCATGATTGTAGATCCGTGCGCATGGTTTTGCTAAGAAGATTAACGCAAGCCAATGTAAGGGATTACGTTCCTAAGTCTTTCGAGTTTCATCCTTTGAAATAGGATCCTCATAATTCTTTCTAAAGTCTAGCTACCCAGTGGCCGGTAGTATTTGAACTATATGACCTGAAACGTCTTTTGAATGATCTTACCCTTGATGTGTATTGTTCAATGGGTATCTAAAATGAATTGAAATTGCTTTATGTGTTCTTGTACCTTGAACACTATGTGGAATGTTACTGTATCTAATTGAAACAGGTGCAGTTAGCTTTGTCTGATTGAAAAGGACTTAGCAGGAATTAGTCTGATTGAAAAGGACTAAATGAACTTGTCTAGTTTGATTGAAAATAACTTAGACATTTAAATTGCTACTTGATGAAGTAGTTTGATTATCATGATATATCATAATAAGGGAGCACCCTGAAAAGGTGTAAGGTCTCTTATTCTCTTAACACCCTGAAAAGGTGTAACACCCTGAAAAGATGTAACACCCTGAAAAGGTGTTTGAAACTATGGAATTGACGAACTCGTGATAGGGCCACAACTTCTTAAGTATTGTAACTGTATTTTGAATGTGTACAGTTAAGATTATTGATGATTAGCCTTTCATTGAAATATATTTGTTTGGCTCCGTTCTTTCGGTCATCTCTTCTTAGTACCCGAAGAGATCCCGTATGAACTTACTGAGCATTGTTCGCTCACCCCTTCTTATATTATTTTTCCCAGGTAAAGACTAAGGATCTAGAAGGATTTCGAGGAAGGGCAGTCCGAGGTTTAGAAGAGTTTAAGACATTATTTTTGTTTTGTGTTGAGCTAGTGGGTTGTACTAGCCGTTGGGATTTGAATATTAGTTACGCTTCCGCATTATTCTGATTTATGGTTAGAGTAAACTAGCCATTGAAGTTTGAATTATAGTTATGCTTCCGCACTGTATTGAATTATGGTTAGATTATAGTAGCCGTTACAAGTGAATGTTGGATTTGAATTGTGCTTGACGTTTGGGATTTCCTAGTTTATGGAATTTATTTATTTTGTGAAAGTTTGGGTCGTTACATTAGTATTTTTATACTTCTTTTTAACTTTTGCGCACGACTACAATTTTTTTTTTATTTGAAAATGAGAAGAGAGTACTTTGAAATAAAATTTATGATAGCTGTTTTGAATAAACTTTTAAAATAGACCACACTTGAAATCGTGGCGATTGCATTGATGACAAAAACTTATATGAGAACACTATAACCCGTTTCATAGTAGAGACGAGTCATTTTTTACCCATGACCCAGACCCATGACCGGCGGCCAAAAAAATTATTTATTTATTTTGCTTTTTTTTTTTAGTTTTTATATTTTTTTTCGGTTTGCCAAAAGTAATAGTTACTATAACTAAATGTAACAAACGTGTTACTTATATGTAACAGTTTGTATACAGAAAAGTAACACTGTTTTTTTGAATGAATTTTCAAATAATAGGTTTTAAAAAAAAGTATATATCAAAACAACAACCCTAAAAACTTATATACCAAACTAACACTTTTTTGTAAAACCGGAAGGGGGAGTTCCGGTTTTAGTGTTGAATCCGGAAGTCCCACTTCCGGAATTGACCTTTTTTTTTTTTTCGCGAAATCTGATCTTTTTTTTTTTTTTTTTTTTTAAATCCGGAACTGGTATTTCCGGTTTTGTATTTTTATTTTTTTTAAACTGCCGACAGAGTACAACTTTGACCAACCATAACTCATTCAATCTAAGTTCAAATTAACCAAATAAACATCCTATAGAAAGATCATACAGAGTACAACAAAATTTGTTTTAACACTTTTGCCAAATCGTAGTCTAAGTATATCAAAACCAGCCTTCAAAATCATGAAAAACTCAAGATTTTGATTAAATACTCAACTTTGACCAACCATAACTCATTCAATTTAAGTCCAAATTAACCAAATAAACTTCCTATAGAAAGATCATACAGAGTACAACAAAATTTGTTTTAACACTTTTCATCAAATCCTAGTCTGAGTATGTTAAAAACAGCCTTTAAAATCATGAAAAAATCAAGATTTTGGTGATAAAGAAAATTTGACTTCATTTTACTTAAAAAAATAATTATCATATTAGAATTGAAAAATCTAGAATTCGGACCTCCGGTTTTAAAATTACAAAATATAAAATAATTAAAAAAAAAAAACTTGCAATTTTTTAAGAAGATTTTCCTCCTTCTTCTTCTTCCTCTTCTTCTTCCTCTTTTCTTTTCTTCTTTTCTTTCTTTTTTCCCCCTATGCCTTCTCCCTTTCTCTTTTCTTGCACTGAAGGTGGGTGGGTGCGGTTTTTATCCAGATTTCAAAAAAAATAATAAAAAAAATTGCAAAATCGGAACTGGCACTTCCAGATTCAAAAAAAAAAAAAGGTCAATTCCGGAAGTGGGACTTCCGGATTCAACACTAAAACCGGAACTCCCACTTCCGGTTTTACAAAAAAGTGTTAGTTTGGTATATAAGTTTTTAGGGTTGTTGTTTTGGTATATATTTTTTTTTAAAACCTATTATTTGAAAATTCATTCCTGTTTTTTTTTATTATGTTTTCTTCATTTGCCAAAAGTAATACTTATTATAACTAAAATGTAACGAACGTGTTACTTATATGTAACAGTGTTTATACATAATTGTAACACATATGTATAGAAAAGTAATAATTCAACCATTTACACTTTAGAACTAAAAACACTTGTATTAGTAACATTGTAAAAATAAAAAAGTAACAATTTTTATAAACGAATGTTACATTGTACTTGTATAATAACATTGTAAAACAGTTACGTTTACTTGTATAATAGTATATCCATATGTTTTCAAATAATAAGTTACAATGGGTTCAATTTATCATGATGTAAAAGTATTACATTATCTATAAAAATCTGTTACAATTTCATCTACTAAAGTGTTACATTTACTTGTACAAATAATTACATTCATGTATATAAGTTGTTATTTTTCAAATGTTACTTTCTTTCTTTCAAAAAATAAAATCAAAATACTCAAAAATAAAAAATATTATGGAAAAACACTATTACATTTCAGTATAACGATAATTACATTTAGTTATTGTTAGTGTTACACGTATTTATAGTTAGTATTACAGTTGAAAGATGAGTAAAATGAGCTATTTTTTTTTTAAAAACTGGTGTTACGTTTACTTATAAACAATGTTACTTTATAAGTAACACAGTTGTTACATTTAGTTATACTAAGTATTACTTTTAGCAAACAAAAAAAAAACAGTAGAAAAAATGAAGGAAAAAAAAAAACAAATTTTTTTCTGGAAAAAAAACAATTGGGCCAATGGGTCACTGCCACATGGCAGATTTTGAGTGGAGCATGGGTTGGGATCCTACGCTTCGCGGAGAATGTTGTACACGGGTCATGGGTCGACCCGTCTCTTCTATGAGACGGATCTAGGTGTTCTCACAAGAGACCACCTCTGCACTGATTTGGTCAATGGTTGCGGAATGTTGTTGGCGGAAGAAATAAATGTTGGTGTATATGCCCTAGGCATGTTATTTGACACGTTGTTTGACAATGCTTGTTATCAATTTTCATTTATATAAAGAGATGTTTTAGATTATTATTTATTGTTACATGTTTTATTATAATAATATCCGTCCCTAGTACTTGTGAAGAACTAGTATAAGTTTAATCCGATGATCATATGATGATCATGTGTATGGGATACACGTTAAACTTATGGGTATGTGTTGGGGAACACATACTGGACATATTCAAACGTTACTCTTAACCAAGTAATTATAAAGGATATGATTGGCATGATCAAAGCTATGTAGGGAAGTGTAATAAGTCAAGATAGAATTTGTCCCTCTACATGAGAGATGTCAAGCTTGGGCCCCTCGATGAATAGTGTTGATGAAATGCATGGTCGTGCTCAAATGAATTGATATGATCAATGTCATTTGTATTACCAAACTATTTGGAATCGAGAAAAGTATTGAGCATTGTAAGTTGACCATTGACCATGGCTTACGCTCAATGACATCGGGACATAAGGATTGTGATATGATCTATAAAGGATAAACGAACTTTGATAAAGTTGTATCATTTGGGTAATCATGATGGCCTGTTAGGGTTCGCTCATGATTTATGAGAACAAAATGTGTTTGGACTCATTGCCAACTTGATATAATCCTATGGAGTCACACACAATAGAACGAATTGTTAAAAGGCAAAAAAGGACAGAATTTTGGTCTGGCACGACCGTGCCATTAATCGACCAAGGGAAGGCGTTGGCGGACCAATTGGCACGACCGTGCCAGTTTTAGGGCACGACCGTGCCAGTGCTGTCTGGGCCGAAAATTGCTGCTTAATTTAGGTGACGGTATTTAGGTTTCTAGGTCTTTAAGGGGTTAAGGACTAGGACTTATATAAGCATCTTTTCACCAGCCATTAAGCATATGAAACCTAGTTGTTTGAAGAAACAATATTTTTGATCAAGATTGAGAATCAAAGATCAAGAACCCTAAAATTCATATAGCCCTTTTGGATCTAGCATTCCAGATCAAGAAGGAGTTCTTGATATTCGTTCAAGTGTGGATATCAACAGAGGGTGATTGCTTAATCATATTCTAGTTCATGTTCCTGCGGATCAAGATTTGAAGAAAAGCTTAGAGAAGATCAAATCTTGAAGAATGAAGTTTTCAAGATCCGAAAATTTTTAAAGCTCCATCACAGTTAGTATTCTAAATTCAACCTTGTATTAATATAATCATCTTGAATGGATCTAGGCTTTTGGGTTTATTCCGTTGCGCATGATTGTGCAAAACCCAACAATAAATTGTAAATATGGACCATATAGCCCTTTGACTAGAAATTGACTCACCAATTGTGGTGGTAATTACTATATATCCTCACAATTTCATTTTGTAAAAAACAACAATTTACTTTAATTTCTGTTATGAATTTTAATTTCTATAATTAGTTATATAAAATTTTGAAAATTAATATTGCTTCACCATTAAAAATATTGTTTTTTTTTTTTTGAAAGACATTAAAAATATTGTTAATAATAATATTTTTGTAGTTCATAAGAATAATTAGACTTTATTTAACCTGATACTCCTTCTGCCTTGAAATGCAGGGGCGGATCTATGTACAGGCGGCGGCCCACACTCAAATTTTTAAAATAATTTTTATTTTATTTTATTGGTATCTTTATAATATACTTAATTTAATTGTTGCTGAAAGACACAGTATAGCCTTATCTGTCAAACTGGTGACCTTGGTTTGAAAGTTGAAACCCAGCATTTGTTTCTTTTTTCTTTTTTTCTTTTTTGACAAAACCCACTGCATTGCAACCATATTTTAGTTGTACAGTATGATGAGTTTATGAGTTTCAAAATAAAATAAAGAATTGATATAAATGTAATTTTAGATGAAATCGTTAAAATTAAATTATAATCTTTTCATTATTTTTTCATAATAAAAATAAGGGGTATTAATTATATACAAAACGAAATGAATTATATAGACTATAATAGCAAAAAAAAAAAAATTGTGGAAACTTGTTTCATTTTAACTAAAAAATTGATTAAATGAAGTGCTTTTTTATGCTTATTTGTAAATAAACGAAGCATAACCGCAATGAAAGATAGTAAATTTTACACATATTTTAATTAAGAGATTGAAAAAAAATTAAAACCAAATTTAAATTTTTTAGGACATTCATTTTGGAACAAAGCGACTAATGACTATAGAGCTGTTGCAACAGTTCCAATTAATTGTTGCATTAATAAAATGTTTTACGATGCAACTTTTTTAAATATATTTAATATTTTACACTTTTATCATGTCATTTTCTTTTATAAATTAAATATCATTAAAAAAGGGTGATTAATTTGAATAATGTTGGTGAGAAGAAATTTTAGGAGGTTTGGACCCTAAGCCCCTTGAGACAGATCATAAACCCATAAGAACCCATGTTGAGATGAAAATTCCATTTAAGCCCATATCTAGTTAAAGGACAGAAATAGCCTCTACTATTCCACACCTATCCTGCCCCAACCCGTTTATTGATCCAACCCAGCTGCTATGTTCACACATTCCTAAAAAATTAAAAGAAAATACCAATTAAAGCATGAAAAGTGTGAGATTTGAACTTGGAACCAACCATGCGTACACTAAACCTTAACCACTAAACCAACAATTCTTTTATGTTCACTTTTTCCATGTTTTTTAATAAAAACATATGTAATATTATTTTGTCAAATCCGATCATACTCTAATAACTGAAGTATAAGACCATTTTTCTTCTACTAATTAAACAATAAGAGTCTTTATTTTAAAATTTTCCATTTTTTTAATAAAAAATTAATTTTATTTGGTCAAATCCGGTCAAAATTCTCATAACTGACGTACAAGACCAGTTCTTCTCTTATAATTAAAGTATAAGAGTCATTTTTAAAAAAATATTTCATTTTTTTATAAAAATAATAATAATAATATTAATTGGTCAAATCAGGTCAAACTCTTATAACTGACGTATAAGACCATTTCTACTCATATAATTAAAGTATAAGAGTAATTTTTTTTTTTTTTTACTTTTTCCACTTTTTTTAAAAAAAATAATAATTATAATCTTATTTGTCAAATCCGGTCAAACTCTTATAACTGACTTATAAAACCATTTCTACTCTTATAATTAAAGTATGAGAGTCTTTTTTTTTCATTCTTTCCATTTTTTAATAATAAAATAATTATATTATTTGGTCAAACTCTTATAACTGACGTATAAAACCATTTATACTTTATAATTAAAGTATGAGAGTCATTTTTTTTACTTTTTCCATTTTTATAAAAAAGTAATTATATTGTTTGGTCAAATCCGGTCAAACTCTTATAACTGATGTATAAGACTAGTTCTCCTCTAATAATTAATGTATGAGAGTCTTTTTTTTCACTTTTCCATTTTTAATAAAATTATAATAATATTATTTGGTCAAATCTAATCAAACTCTTACAATTGACGTATAAGACCAGTTCTCCTCTCATAATTAAAGTATAAGAGTCATTTTTTTCACTTTTTCCTTTTTTAATAAAAAAATATTATATTATTTGGTCAAATACGGTCAAACTCTTATAACTGACATATAAAACCAGTTATCCTGTTATAATTAAAGTATGATAGTCTTTTTTTCACCTTTTTTTAGGGCCAATTGCAATTCGGTTACCTGAGTTTTATAAAATTTTGCAATTGGTTACCAGGTTTGTCAAAGTTGCTATTAGGCTCCTCAGTTTACTGAACCAGAGCAATCAGGTGTAAATCCCGTTACCTAGTTAAGAAACTAACGAAATGGAGCCCATGTGCGAAACATGTGGGATTTTAAGAGGGCAAACTTGCCATTTCATCAGGAAATTTAACGAAACTAACCAGGATGGGAAAAAATTGATCAAATGTGTTAAAAATTTAACAAATTTCGTTACTCAAACACCATTTCCATCAACATTAACACCACCATCTTCAACACCCTTACACCACCAGCCTCACCACCAACCACCATCCCACTGCCTAAACACCACATTTTACCTCAATCAAGAACCATTACATCAAACCCAAATCCAATTTCAGATCTCAAAAACCAACACAAAACCTAACAACAGAAAACTAATAATTAATATGATTTCTCTAACCCCTCCGACCACGTTCTCTCTGCCTCGCCGCCGGCATCATTTCCAACAGCGACTCCGGCATCCTATTCACATTGAATCCCTTTACCGGCAGCGCGTTTCCCGATGAACCCCCTTCCGAACTCCCTTCAAAATCAAAAAACCCACAAATATAAACCCCAAATCGCTCAATAATTATAAAGGAAATAAAAAATGGAGATAGAAATACCATTATCGAAGCAAATAGGGACAAAGAAAAAGAAGAAGATTGAAGATGAATTCAAAGTGGGGAGCATCTCAATCGGATCTTCCAGATGACTAATCATGACTTCGCCGTCTCTAATTTCAGTCAGGCGGTCTCTATTCTGAAACGGACCGGCCACGCTCAGTTCCGGCGTGGTCCTTCAGATCCACAGTCGACGTCTTCTTCTTCCAATTCTGAATCGGAAGCTCTACGAGAACGACCGTCGGCTCCGGCCGTCTCTTAAAAGGAATGCGCGAGTAAATCTATTGCTACCATGTCTGCGTTTGATGAACAAATTATAATACCTTGCAAGTGCACGAGCTATCGTCATAGCAATATGCAAAAGACAAGGGTCGAACCACAGAGACTTGGATTAATTCGAAATTATTTGACTATTTAAATAAAAAGATAAAATATAAACAAGTGATCAACATGAACAAGCAAATAAATGATAGAACTCGCGGAATATAGATTCACAATTATCTCTCATATGCTTATTTTAATAATCAAGTCATCAATCTCAATTCTAGGGTTCGTTCGCTTAATTAAAGATTGGGACGTTTTGGTGTGCGATTTGCAATCCTAATATCCTCTTTATATTATACTTTCAGTTACGTCCGCATAATATGCCAAGAAATCATGAAGAACTCAAGAACATATGAACCTAGATCCGTTTGATTTCAGTTACGTCCCCAATTAGATTTAATCATCAAAATAGAGGTCAATGTATCAATGCCCGAGTTACTGTAGCAATAGATACCCAGAAATTCTAAAGCCAATTTATATCTTAACATATAATTGAAACTAAAGAATTTAGAATGAAGAGTATTTTGATAAACAAGAATGAGAAAGAATTAAAATTTAAAACATAAAGATAAAAGTTACCTCCAATTCGTAGTTGGTGAAATTGTTCTTCATAGACAAAGAACAAATTCTCCAACCTTGCAAACCTTACAAAGTATTTACTAGCTACATGATTGATCAAAAAAAAAAATACTAAAAACCTAGTCTTGTATTTATAGGAGAAAACTAAATCTAAAACCTAAACTAAAAAGGAATTGTAAAAGAAAAAGGAAATCAAAAGGAAAAAGGAAAATCAAAATCCTAAAATAAAAAGAAAACTACATAAAACAATCTTCTGCTTGTGGCTGATTTTCGGCTCAAAATAGGGCTGAATTCCGAAATTGCACTTTAGTCCATGTAGTTTCATGATTTTGCAGTTTAGTCCCCATACTTTCAGATGTTACAGAATAGTCCCTAGACTTTTAGATTGCTGTAGTTTGGTCTTGAAGTTTCAGAATTGGCATACTAGTCCCTGGATCCTTCAGATTTTTGCACAGCAGTCCTTGTCCTTCACAACTTTGATCAATTAAGTTCATTTTCTCCCCCTTTCTTCTAGATTGAGCACATAACCACCCTACACAACAAAAACACAAAAAAAACATAATCAAATAACAAAAGCTTGAGAACTAAACAATAATTAAACCTAAAAGTATCCAATAGAATGAGTAAAAACCCATTCATCAAATACCCCCAAACTTAATCATTTACTTGTCCTCAAGTAGAAATAAAGAATAAAAATAAAACTAAACTACTAAACAATAAACATAAATAAATACTACTATGACTAAATAAAGAAAACTAGCACAATATTTTTTTGGTCTCTCCCGTAGTTAACATGAAAAACATACTACCATACGTCTCAACACGGATTAGGAACAAAACCATGCAAATGACTATATACTTGGAATAAATTACATATTTTTCTTAGGCAAAATGATCAAGTTATAAATTTCTTTTGCATATAGAATATAAATACAATTCCTTAACCTATCAAGATATGAATAACTTTATAAAGCATAGTACCTAAACATTCTCTTGTTTACTCAAATATTAAAGCAAGGCATAAGAAAAATTCAACACGTGATTCTCCTTTGATGAACTCTCACACAATTTATCGCTTGATTCCCCTTTATATTTATTTATTTACATATGATTCTCCTTTGATGAGCTCCCACACAATTTATCGCTTGATTCCCCTTTATATTTATTTATTTATTTATTTATATATATATCCATATTATTTATGGCCATTTATGTCTTCGTAGGTACAAGAATTTTTATTTATTCTTGGAATGGGGATTGGCACCAAGGATTGGGAATTATCGTATTATCACATATCCCTTTTATTTTGGCCTTTATCGCATTTTGCGAGCATTCGATTCAATGCTTTCACTCCTTGCCATTTCTCCCACTCTTCTTAACTAAGACCTTTTCTTTGGGAATTTTTCCACTTAACTAGGACTCTCACTTCAAGGAGACTCACGGTCCAATTTTACTCACGCCTACCCTTTAATCACACAATCTCACATAAGATAATGCCAGAGTGCTATAACTCGATAAAGATAAGCAAAGATTTTAACACCCAAAGATATGGTATATATTGAATAGTGCACTAGAGAGTTATAACTTAATCATGGAACCTAAGTTAAATATTTCATAAATTCCACATGTATAGAAATTCACAAGCTTTTATCCATATTTGCAAAACAAATCATTATTGGAGGTAGTAAACTAGTACTAAGAACTACGAGAGAGAGATTTTTTTTAATTTTTTTTTTAAAGCAATAAATGGTTTGACCGCACCGAAGTTGCCTACGTTCCCCCTAGGACAATAAAGGGCTCAGGTCACCGTAGTTCGAACCCGACAAAAAAAATAAATAGAAAAACAATTTATAACAAAACAAAACAAAACACAAAAACAAACAAATTAAAAATGCTTCCCACCCCCAAACTTAAAATGAGCAATGTCCTCATTGCAACCATAAAGTAACAGGGGACAAAAAAAAATTGACAAGGTGATTATAGCTCCTAATTACGCCATCTCCAAACCAACACTTACTAAAATATACCCAACAACCAGTGAAACTAAACAATGGATCTACACTCCCCATTAATATGTCTACGCAATTCCCACAAACATAAAGTCAGTAATTGCCAGTCCAACAATTATGAGCACAATTAAATTCATGGCAAAAGAAATAATCAAGCAGTTTATTGCATACCGACAAACTGAAACGTGTTACCTCTTGTCGGACAAGTGCTGTCGTGAGAGAACAAAAACTGTTGGTGAGTGCACAGACGCCAGAATTTGAAATTGGATGACAGTACTAGTGATTTGTGCGGCACAGTGATGGAGGTCGACGTTGGGTTCTGTGATGGGTTTCCAATTCGGGCAAACGGGAGATGGAGGATAGCTGAGGGATTTCTGGATTGGAGGTGTGCCGGCGATTTGAGGACTGTAGGAGAGAAGATACGCTGCGCCGGCGGCGGTGAAGGAGACCGGAAAATTAGGTGGACTGGACTGGCGATTGTGTCGTCCGTGTGAAGGAGAGGGAGAAGGATAAATGGTTTTCCTTTTGATTTGGGGGTTTCATTCCTGACCTGATGTTAACCCTTCCCATTTTTATTTTTTTTCTCTCTTTTTTTCTTTTCGGGATTTGAACAATTAGAACGCCTAGCCGCTGTAAATAAAGCGTGCGCATTGTGCGAGCGTACAACCATTCTGTTCCACACGCTGGTCTCTAAATTTTCGTATAACTCCCCCTTGATCCATGCCTCATATTTCAAACCGATCCAAACTGCGTTCTCTTTACTAGGAAGCTGCAATCACAACCCAAGATATCCACAAGCATAATATCTTTCGAGAAAACAATAAACTAAAAACTAAAAACTGAAACCTAATTTTGTATTCACTAAAAAAATAGTAAATAAGCTGCAAGGTTTACAATTGGAGGCATTTTAAAAGTAAAAAATAAATAAATAAAGTCATCAATCTCAATTCTATTGGATACTTTTAGGCTTAATTATTGCTTAGTTTTCAAGCTTTTGTTATTTGATTATGTTCTTTTTGTGTTTTTGTTGTGTAGGGTGGTTATGTGCTCAATCTAGAAGAAATGGGGAGAAAATGAACTTAATTGATCAAAGTTGTGAAGGACAAGGACTGCTGTGCAAAAATCTGAAGGATCCAGGGACTAATCTGCCAATTCTGAAATTTCAAGACCAAACTGCAGCAATCTAAAAGTCTAGGGACTATTCTGCAACATCTGAAAGTCTAGGGACTAAACTGCAAAATCATGAAACTACAGGGACTAAAGTGAAATTTCAGAATTCAGCCCTATTTTGAGCCGAAAATCAGCCACAAGCAGAAGATTGTTTTATGTAGTTTTCTTTTAATTTTAGGATTTTGATTTTACTAGTTTCCTTTTTCCTTTTGATTTCCTTTTTCTTTTACAATTCTTTTTTAGTTTAGGTTTTAGATTTAGTTTTCTCCTATAAATACTAGACTAGGTTTTTAGTATTTTTTTGATCAATCATGTAGCTAGTAAATACTTTGTAAGGTTTGCAAGGTTGGAGAATTTGTTCTTTGTCTATGAAGAACAATTTCACCAACTACGAATTGGAGGTAACTTTGACCGAGTCAATGAGAGGTTGGGTTTTGATGGAATATTGATCTGAGCTTAGGGTATAGGTGGACTTAAGCAAATGTGATGGATTTTTATAACATTTTGATCTGAGTCTAGGGTTCTTGTGGAATTAATCCGAAATTTTGGCCCACACTGGTCAAAATTCATGGATCCGCCACTGCTGAAATGATCTTTTTTATTTGTCATTTTTCATTGTCTCAAGTTCTTCCTATTTCTTCAATTTTGACTTAATTGTGTATAAAAAAAAAATACATGGGCTAGTGAATTGAATCAAATATTTATGTTATTAAAAAGTTTGAATAGCTAAATGAGATATTCAGATGGATGGAGTATAACACGGGCGGAGAGACTGTTAGTGGCCGGACTTCCTTTCTGTTGGGTGGCACAGAAATGACAAGAATAAAGGGCAAGAACAATGCAAAAATAAGGCTAAATGTGAAAATAACAATGAGAATAAACAAATTTAAAGATAATGTATGTTCATAATATAAAAGGTGGAATTGTGTTAACCATACCACCAAGACGGCCATTCATTCCTATCCTACCCCATAATTCCAAATATGGTGCCAACTCAAATTCACATATACTTATATTCTCCTAGTCCACTCAAGAAGAAAGTCTGATCATAACCTAGTCTGTAAATAAGGGCTTAGAAGTTTGAGGTCGTTTGTCGAAAAAAAAAGTCTGATGATAGTCTAAAACTCGCAGATCAAAATCTCTAAAAATGACAGCAGTTAAAAGCTTTCTGACGGAAATGTGAGATTTTTTAGTTAAATTTATGATGGATCATCACGGAAAATGCCCACTATCAGATCCCTCCCCTCTCCCGCTTCGATAAATACATGAATGGATGTGTTATAGCTAACATCCTCATCAAAAGTCCCCTGTGTTCATACAATCCCAGTTCCTTTTGTTACCTAAACAAGTAATTGGAAGTGGTGTCATCTATAGAGTATTAAGGAATGTATTCAAGGCAATCTGAGAAAACTACTATCAATACAACACTGTTTGTCAAACCAAAAGATGTTAATAAAAGCAAAATAATCCCCCCAAAAAGGAAGTGAAAGTGTTTGAGAGACGGGCATTGTACAGTGATAACCGAGTTGATGGGTTTTAGTTTGGTGCAGATCTTCCATTTAAGTTGTCCTGTGAACCACTCTCGGGAGGGCTAGGGTTAAGGGGTGTTGCCCCCGAGAACATCTGCATTACAGATCTCAAAGCCCCTGAAATTTCTTCTGGCATTTGTTCTCCAAGATTGACATTGATGTTTCCACCTACTCTTATTTCCGGTTCGATAAACGTTTCTGCGGTGTTGGTATTGTCACCTACCTCCGCCTCCTGTCCTCCGGGGTACACATTTGCAGTCATGTTCCTTAGCATGCTTGCCATATCAACTGGTATGCCATTCACATTGAATGGCATGGATGCAAACGGTGGAGGCGAACCATAGCTCCGTGATCCTCCACCAGAATGTTGATTTGAATGACTAGCCGAACTAGGGTTCTGAAAAACAGGAAAAATAAAATGATTTATTTCAGAATTTGGACATGTAAAGAGTACCACGGAATGAAACATCAAACCGTAAAACCTCCCAAAAGTTCAATATACTCCAGTGGTGCTCATGCAACAGAGAGAGCAAGAAATAGTCACTCTTGTTTGATACTTTTGAAACTTACATCAGGACATACAAATTATCACCCGACCCACAATGAAACCATAAAACAAGCTACTCCCATTTAAAGGGTCCGACTTGTACAAACTAACATTTTAAGATTCAGGTCATTTCCTTTGTGATAAACAATCCAATCTCAAGAATATATCCTGTGGGTTAGAGTTAGATATCCTCTACAAGTTTTAACCTAGAATATTAAATTTTTCGAAAAAAGTACTCCCTCCGTCTCAAATTGAATGTCCGAAACTGCTCTTGATCAAGAGCAATTTCAGTACCAAATGGTAACACTGGTAAGAAGGATTACCAATCATTCCCACCAAATCATGGAAGGCTTTGGTCTTTCATACAACCTAAATGAATATAGTTTGAACTAATGTCACTATTCATCGACCTCATGGTACAAGGATTTTGAACCATACTTGGATGACAGTAAGACTGATAAGAGGTAGTTTATGCACCTTCCACATACTCATAGGGTCTGCCCTAAAATAAGACACCATAGCATATTCTAGTCACTTCTTGTATGAAGAATAATTATTCTGAATAATACGCACAATCGTACACACATGAAAACTCAGATAACCACATTAGAAAGCGATGTTATTTGTCAGATACATCCATCTGACACCTCAAAAAAAGAAAACGAAAAAAAAACGAAGATGGAAACTTACCTGATTATGTCCTGCTCTCTGTTGCTCCCTCAACTTTTGTTCTGCAGCCTACAAATCAGTACGAATGATATTTAATAAACATATTTGTGAAAGAGCAACAATAAGAACAAATACTTTACAAAAATGCAGACCTGAATATTTTCTTTGACGGAGTTATTATTTGGATCCAAGTGCAAGGCTGTAGAAGTAACAACAAAAATGAGGAAACGGATACTTTCTTTTACATGGAGGCTGTTTGAGAAGGAGTCAATCTAAAGGAAAATCGAGAAGAATGCATGAATTAAGAGAATAAATTTAGAATCTACAATGTTGTAGATAGCAAAATTAGCTTTCTGCAATGTGTTGAGATAGTTTCCTGTTTTCTTATCTTGACAGAACTTCCTCGGTTTAAACTCCCTTCTATACACTCGAAGGGTCCATGTCCAAAAGTCCCCATTTTGGGATAAACTTGACTATCATACTCCCTCTATCCTAATTGAAACTACACACTTTGGCTTGGGCACAAGAATTAAGGAAAAGTGTGGAGTGGGTGTTGTGAGTATGAAAAGTGAGATAGGAGAGAGAGAGAGAGAGAAAATGGGGTAGGGAATAGTGAGTGGTAAGCTATTGTGAGAGTGGGAAAGTGGGTCCCACTAAAGAAGTATTATTAACTTTCCGTTTTTGGAAGTGTGTAGTTTGTAATTGGACACCCAAAAGGGTAATATGTGTAGTTTCAATTGGGACCGAGGGAGTATATAACTAGCTTGACCTAACTCACGAATATAAAATTAGCTTTCTGATAAGTGATAACATTGATTGTCAGTTTTTTTTAAAAAAAATGGTGTCCTTATATATACTCCCTCTGTTTCAAACTACACATTGTTTGGGACAAATGCACAAAGATTGAGCAACCAACCAGAATTACTAAGTTACCCTTCATTAATTATGGAGATGTCCTTCATTAGTTATGGAGATGTGTAACTAAAAAGTCACGTACCCCAAAAAATGTGCTACTGTAGTACTCCTTTGCTCGGAATACTACTCCAAAGTCTCCTAGCTTCCTCATAGTCTACGACTTTCACTTTTTTCTTTTTGTCTATTTACTTTTACACTCTCATCACCATGAATTATGAAGATAACATTGAAAAAGAAAGAAAACATGCAAAAGGCAACCCTTGTCTAATTAATAAGGGTATTTTCCGTAACCGTAACAAAAATTTATAGAAACCTGTAAAGCGTCAAATATTTTGGAACAAATTTGAACTCCTTAAACGTCATGTATTTTGAAACAGAGGGAGTACAAATACAATAAATATGAATAAAAGTGCCACTCTGTTACTTGCATTCTTAAGATATTCGTAAACATTTCTTGAACTGAAAAATAATCCAAAATTCGAGTGATGAGGACCCAAACTTGGAGTAGATATTAAGTGCTATAGTGATACCATAGTTGTCAAAGGCGTCCGCCCGCCTCGCCATTTTGGCGCCTTGCCGGGTCAGCCGCCTTTGTGAATTCTGGCGGTCGGTTTGCGTAATCCTTTTTTTTTTTTAAGGAAACCTCGTCGATTTAGGCAAGGGTCGGACTTGTTATAAAATAACGGAGACCCTAATTTGTTTGACGATAAGCGATAGAATTACCGTGAAACTCTCGCCGACTTGAAATCCCAAATTGACTTGAGAATTGCGATCTGCGTGCAACGGCAACCTCCAAGGCTCCACCCTTCAACAAAATCTGCTCTTAATTCTGCGTGGTACAGTCCTTCTGTTCTCGTCTCTCTGTTCTTTGTCTGCGTCTTAATTTATGTCTGCATCTTTTTGCTGAGTGCCCTAATTTCTGTGCTGGTCTTTTTGTTATTTAGAAGACAGCATGTGCACCATTAGTTTATTCTTATTTTTTCTGAAAAATTTGTGTTCATTAAATTCCACCAAACCAGCAAACTTGCTAATGTCCACATCAGCAAGTTTGCTGATTTGGGGGACTTTAGTAGATGATGACATAAATGACTCCAGTCGCTTTTGCACTCTATTTTTTTCCATCACATGAAGCAAAAATTCATCCTCTCTAAGAATCCTGATTTCATGTACTGATCTGATTCTGACCTAAGTCAATATATGCCTGACAAGGCTATATTGCACAATTTCCCGTTTCCCCGAACTCATTGGATAGTAACTTAATATTCGCTGAAAAATAAATGTAATACCACCTTCTATCTAAAGTGGGCATGTAAGTTAAAAAAAGTAAAGATCATGAAAACTGCAGGAGAAAGTAATATATGGACAAAGTATTCTTAAAATGCTTACGTACTTGAGGAAGTCAAAAAGAAGCAGGGGGTAGGGGTGGGCTGGGGGAGAATAAGATAGTAATATAGGATCCAAATTATAGTTACTGATGAAAGATTAAAATTTCCAGGTTATCGAAATCAACTTGCAAGTAGTATGGTCTAAATAGATTGTGTGTCAGACAAACCTCTCATAAATCCTTTATCAATAGCGTCCCTGTAATTTCCTTGAGCGTAATAAGCAAATCCAAGACGACTATACGCCTTGCTGTAGTTTGGGTCTATTACAATTGATTTGTAACAGTCTCTGATTGCTTCTTCATAATGGTTGATTTGGGTGTAGGCAGCTGCCCTAATAAGGAAAGGCCATAGACAGATCAGCAAGGCAACAATGTGAAGAATCCCACAAAAACTGAGAATGTGGACACTATTGCAACAAGGCAGAAGATACAAGGCACTAGCTCCCCACAAGCAACATTGATGCCAACTCAACCAAAAATTGTTCCAATTATCATTTAGTCAACATCATCCAGCTCCACTATTTATTTTTTCTAAAATTGGGGATGATACATACACGTGTAAATATCTATTAATATGGAAGAAAAAAGTTTCTATGATGATAATAGAAGGAGAAAGTACTTCCCCCAAGACATGTAGCATACCTTAAAACAAGCACCAAATAAACATTCTTGAATACACATATCTGTTTAGTTTCCATAGTAAAATTCATTATTAAGCAAGTTACCATACTTCCATGACCCATTTTCAGGATGTTGATAAACTTGTTACTTGACATGAGAAAAACAACTCATACCTAGGACCATCCACTATGTATGCTAAAGAGGAAAACACTGCACTACAAATTCCAAAACTACTAAGAATTGGTGCTACTCCAAGAGAGCTATATTATGACAACGGAATTACAGAACAAAAGAATGCATCCTGCATATGAGGCTAATAGTTTTATTTTGCTCTTTATTGATAGCAGGTGATGCTGAAAGCCAAGCAGAAGCTTTTAGAAAGAAAAAAAGTTAAAAATTCTCCCTTCGTCCTATAATAAATGTCGCACCTCGACTTTTTTGTCAACTTGATTTAATTGTGACCAAGCAGTTAAAATATAATTATTCTCGTGAAATATAATTATGCTTCTAAAGGAGAAATTAGTCAAATGATTCAGATTACTAAATATGGAGTGATTATATAAAAAAGCATAATATCTTTATGATTTCCCATTTCCAAAAATAATTTCTAGGAATATAGCAGTTTCTGGCAAGTCCAAAAAGGAGTAGCTGCTCAAGAACTCCAAACAAAATAGAGAGAGAGAGAGAGAGAGAGAGAGAGAGGGAGGGAGACCGACAGGGAGGGAGGGAGGGAGGGAGAGTGCCACTCAAAGAAAAGAAATGAAAATGGTAATAAGAGCAAACAGAAGTGGCCATATATTTATGCAGCTTACACTTTTAATGCTATGCAGAACTGATGTCTTACAAACAAGAAAAGAAACGTCAGGCTACACACTCCAAAATACATGAAGGACTGTACCTGTTGCAATAATAAACAGCATTATCTTCACGAAGTGCTATAGCAATAGTGTAGAACTCCATAGCGTCTAGATATAGGTTTGATTGCATTGCCTTGTTTCCTACATGAAGTAATACATCACATGCTAAGCTAAGTCATGCATAATATAAGGTTAGATCAATTATATCATCAGGTTACATTAACTGAAACAAAGATTTAAGCATTAAATGCAGATGCAAGCATGTACTCCTTCCGTCCCAAAATGAATGTCCAAAATATTTTCAAATTTGCTATCGATAAAGACTAAATTTGAAAAAAAAAATGGATATTCATTTTGGGGCAGAGGTAGTACTACACAAAGGCACACAACAAACAACTACATGAATGATACAGAAGATGATAGTTGCCATGATAAACTTTGTTCATAAGAAATTCTTTACTCCACCCTCACCACCTACTCAAAAAAACATATATAAATAAAAAAAAAATGTAGAGAAAAATATTGAGAAGGTTTAATTTAAATGCAAAAACCACATACTAGTTTCCAAATCTCAAATTTAACCTAGTGTTCTTTTTTCAAACTTTCGACTAGTTTTAAAAGTTCAAAACCCTCCATCAAACAACCATCGGAAAACTGACAGATGTTCACAGTAGCTGTAGACTGGGTTGTGACTTAGAATAGGAGGGAGCTATAAGTGTATGCTGACTATTGGAGAGTTTCTCCTCCTTTTTGCAGTAACATCGCACATCTTATTGCAACAACCCAAATTTAGTTTGTTTACATTAATCTCTGACGTTTTTTCCATCTTCTTTGGGCAACTTCATCTCATCTTTTCCACAGATTGGGAAAACTACCCATCATATGGTAACGTGATTTGTTAATATACTTTCCCAGGCCCACCCATCCAACCCTTAATCTGAACTAAAATAAATAAATAAATAAAATAAAAATAAAGAAGAAAATTAATAAGCATATAATATTTTTATCCATACATGAAATTCATGTATCGAGAATTTGCTAGCATGTATCCTTGTGACACTTGATAGAAATTTCACTTGATGACAAACTGTATAAAAAATGTCTCCAATTTACTGATAATGGTTAAATTTTCTATTTTTCCGTATGTGTTATGAAGGAATAGTAAAGAACACATTTATCTTTTTTACATTATAATTATCATGTTATCTTTTTGAATAATTAAAAAAGACTAAAAAAAAATTAATTATAGACAATGATGAAAACATGTACACCCACCGTCCCAAAATACGAGTATCCTTTAACCGCACACACATTTTAGGTACTGCATTAGACTCTATTAATAAAAGTATGGGTTAAGGGTAATATGTAAATTTTCTTTGTCTAAAAGGTTGAGCCCACTATGGATGTGCAATGTCCACCAGAGGTAAATAAATAAAGTTTGTATGCCAAAAATGATACACCATCCGTCCCAGAGTAAGAGACCCACTTTCCTTTATAGGACATCTCAGAGTATGAGTCTCATTCTCAAAATGGCAAATGACGAATAGTGTTTTGGACAACTTTGTCCTTGTCATGCTTGTATAATTACAAAAAAAAAAAAAAAAACACTCACTCACTTTTTATCCACTTGCATTTTAAATACAGAGTAGTGTTTTGAACAGTTATATCCTCAACCCATTTTCTATTGTCTCATTAATAAGCGTGCAAAGCCAAAGTAGGACTCTTACTCTGGGACAGAGAGAGTATTTTTTAAGAAGGAAACACTTTTTTGGGACATCTTAAAAGGAGTAAGGGACTCTTATTATAAGAAGTGGAGAGTAGTCGTTTATTTTATATAAAAATTCTTTAATATCTTTTCTTATATGCAAAAGATACTCTGATTTAAGTTTGCCGGGTGTGCATCATGTGCTTGTGAGCAAAATTTATATCGTCAATCAAAGTAAGGTTATAATAGTTGATTTGTTTTTATATATTGTTTTTTTAAGCCAAGCCATTACTCCGTCCATCCCATTAATAACTGCCCTTTGGATTGAGCACGGGAATAAATGAAAAATGTTATAATTTTGGTAGTGGAGTAAGTGTTGTGATTATGAAAAGTTAGGTAGGAGAGAGAAAGTGGGGTAGGAATAGTAAGTAGATAGTTGTTGTGAGTATGACAAGTGGGTCTCATTGAATAACGTAGTATTTCCATTTTGGGGGAACGTACTAAATGGGGTCCCCATAGGAGAAATATGTGTAGTTTCTAACGAGACGGAGAGAGTATATGATAACTCAATCCACAATCATTAATCGTAGAGATAGTTATATACAGGTTGGTTGACAAAGATACCGCTCACTCCAAGTCAACAGCCCCTGTGAACATCCATCAGTTTTTAACGACATGTTGACAGATGGTTCGAATTAAAGGTTTGAATTAAATTTTCATATCTAATAGAAGGTTTGTTAGGTGGAAGAAAAAAGACAAGGTTTAGGAGATATAATCTTGTACGAAGATTGTTAGTTAATTATCTCTGAAGATCAATACATAATTTGTCTTGCTATTAGAACGGTAGAACCACCAAGTTCTCATACCATGTAACCGCAAGAAGAAGACTGAGAGTGTGGAATTTCAAATAAAAGTACCTTGCACTTTGAAGGCCTCAGCCAAGTTTTTCTGATCAAATGTCTCGCATCCAGTTTTTTGCATTTCCTGATTTCGAAGATGATTTCACAGATCAATGGGATATATATGAATACAAAGAGTAAGAACATGGAAGGACTATGACGGCGTCAAAACCAAATATAAGGACCAACAAACAAAGACATGAACAAATAAAAAATAATAAAAAGGAGAAAAATGACCATGTTATTGAGATCTTAGCTTTATAATTATATGACATTTAAACTTAATCCAGAAAGTAATTACCAATACCTAGCACGACTTGACACAGCAAACGCAAAAGAGAATAAAATGTGCATACGCGACATTCTCTGGTATTGGAGTCTAAAGGAGCTCAACCAATACCAATTGTCTCTAATTGTTTCACTGAAAAATGAGGCTATATATATAGACACCCTATCGACATCGTACAACGTCATGCCATTCTCGACGCAATCCTTAGTAAGTTATTAAAGGCGCAAGGCGCAAAAGGTGTGCCTGGAGCCTAGGCGCGCTTTTGATAACTATGGTGCGTCCCATAGTCATTAAAGGCCCAAGGCGCACCAAGGCGCAAAAGGTGTGCCCGGAGCCTAGGCGCGCGCCTAGGCGGACTTTTGATAACTATGATCCTTACCATTTCTACACTCAACACCCCGAAAAGAGAAAATAATGACAAAGCCTATGAGTCTTAGAATGTGCCATTTAGAAAAAATGTTCCAACAAGAGTGTCTATATTCTTATGCAGCTACTAAATTAACCTTGTCCAGGTGCCAGCTAATTTATCCCTATGTTCACTTTCAATTGCAATGTATGAAGTCTAACATTTCTTAATAGTCAGCTCCCTTAATTTTTTAAAAACTCAAAAATAGTGGCTCATTCTGGGATAAAGGAATAAAATTAAGCAATTCCTTTTAATTCAGCACATGCACACTCTCCACGACTTGGCTGATTATTTCTATGCTACACAGAAAAGGACTTGGCACCAAGCCAAGTTCTTTCAACTTGACAAGAACCACCTCCAAACCCTCACAATATTGCAAGGTACCTGCATAGGCAAAAACCCAGCTTGTTACACTCTAGTGCGTCCTGGCCACTATGGCAGCACCCAAACATCCATAATCAGTAAATCAGCCCATCGAATGAAAAGTGATGCCCAAACTTCTATCCGCTTAACAGGCTGGTTTAACAACACTTCCGAGCCCAGTCTAACAAAAACAGAAATCACATCTGTTCTAACCTGACACGAGTTTAGCCGAGATTTCTTTCTAGACCTCAAACTAACACATTCCTTAGTAAATCAATCCACTCTGACTATTTAAGGAGCCAGTCTATAACTGAACCAGTAATCAACCTGGACCTTCTGAACCGGAAAGAACGAAAAACAATAAGAATTAGAGTAATTTAGAAGAACATAACTTTTTCTTTCCTTCTTTTTTCTTTTAAAAATAAATAAACTAGTCCCTTACCCCTCCATCTCTACAGAGTATTCTACCTTCAGCTCAGCCATGGTGGATACCACTGAAGTTGACAAAAAGATGGAATGCATTACTGAAAACCAACAGCTATAAACAAAAGTGTGGTAGATGGATTAAGTTTGTTGAGGAAGCATGACAGGCAAAGATCCTATCTTGGATGTTGATTCTTCTGCAGGTATCATATTGAGATCTGAGGAAGAAGAATCGAGAACACTGTCGATACTTTTAATTTCTAGGAAGCTAATTGAGTTCTCAATAAAATGCTGTTTAGGGCATAATCAGAAAGTTAAGAGGGGTATACTCGGTTACTACAGGTCTAATTGGCATATTCCACGTTGTTAACACACCAACTCCAAAAGTTTAATCCGTTAAGATAATTTATACTTTCTCCATTCCACATTCAGATTCCACTATTTCTATTTTGGATGATTCATTTTAAGAGTTCACTTACAAATATTTAGTTTTTTTCTTTCATGTTCAAAATATGATAAATCTTACAATTGAACTGGCATTGAAGATGTATTGCATAAAACCAATAATAGAACTCAAATCAAATTCCTTCCTATTGTGCTTGCAAACCTCAATACCCAGCATACAACAAATTAGTACTGAGAAAGAGATGCCTATATTTTAAGAGGCAGGTAAATATGATGTAAAACTTGCATGATCGCCTTCATAGAACATGATGAAGTGGATGAGAAGCTCATGTGCTGCCAGTGCCACGCAGTTTGCTTTTTAACAAAAGTAGCGTGTGGTAAGGTATTTTAATATTAAGCTTTCAGCTATTAACAGAGATCAAAGACAAATTACTTAGATTGATGAAATGACAATAATGAATTCTCATGTTCTATCATCTGTACAAGCATTAATTACAATTCACCATTCACATTGCCAGAAGAAAACTTTAAGCACATGAGTCATACCATTAAAGCATTGTGAAATAAACTTGTTGCTCTATCCAGTATCTCCTGGTCCTCGTGCTCATCAGGGGAAGTCCCAAAATAGTGAATCTTTTCGAGCGCCCCAAAGTACTGCCCAAATAGTTCATCCCTAATTCCTGCCAATGTAAATTTAATTTCAGACTACACCAGTAGGAATAGAGCTTCAGCAACGAAAAAAACATAGTTAATGTCTAAGAGTGGCTCCTTAAACAATACAGTAGCTAGTGCCTTTTGGCCTTAAATAGTCAATCAGATTATATGGCCTTCTTGGCTAGGTCGTGAATCCACAGTTCACACAGCCCAAAGGTGCAGCACATTATGCATGTCTCCAGTCCGTACCTCTCATTACTCTGTGTACGTCATTGAGGGAAAATGAAAGAGAGGGAGAGGGGCAGAGGCAGAGAGTGAGGGTGAGGGTGAGGCCTTACCTAGGTTATGAGATTCTTTTATCCGATCCTCGTCCTGTATACGAAGAGAAACACAAAATCAGATTAAAAAATATAGTCATGCCAAGTTAGCATTACATTAAGAATACAATTATGAAGCAGCTGCAACTTATGAAGTGATTTAACATCACATTATAACGCCCCCTAAGAGTGCCGTCATAACAGAAACCTACCCAAAACAGGACAGTTATCAGACAAATCTACAGAAGATTGTGTCTAAAGAAAATCAATGACATGTAATGAGTATACTTCCTAACAATTACTGTACAGAACATATCTCAATTAAAAATGCATATTTCTTGTGGAATCTTCTCACTGGAGAAAGTTCCCTGTTTATAGATTATAGAAATTACTTCAATAGAAAGAAGTTACTGATTATATCTCTCTTAAATATTTCCCCATCAATAAATCCTCATGGTAACCCTTGGAAACAAGATATCAGCCATCTCAAAGGAACAGTCAACGTAAACATAAAAAACAAAAAAAAATGGGCAACCACACACGTGGTAATACGTCATAAACACCAAAAATATGAAAATAAGGAGCGACTGCACAGGAGAGAACCTCTTTAATGCTAAAGCAAAAGAATCAACTCATGAGATAAAAGAAACATTTGCGAATTACATCAAATACGAACCTAAAGAATGCAATGATACCTAACGCAACAGCCAAAAATGAATTCAAGAAAATGAGCAATAAGCAAAATATGAAGGTAACAAGAGAAAACCAGAGGATGTGAGGCATCCACATTATTAGAATCGGTATGTGTTGATGATGTACTAGGCGGATCGGCTGAATTATCCTCATGATTGATATCTGTCTTGATCTCATGCTGCTCTGTTGCTTTAAGAGAGCTGAATATATCAACTAAAGAATCAGAATTTGCTTCCCTGTCAGCAGATAATGATTCAAGTTTAAAAGCCTCTGATAAGCACTCCTTTGCAACCTCAATACCTTCAAGATCTACATCAGAAGCCGGTTCAACTGAAAGGAGGAAACAAGTTTCACTAAAATTATCGATCTACAGCCAAAACTGGCGTGACAAGCACTTTACTAAAACCCAAACAAGGGAAAAAATCCTCTTGTACCGTCAATAGACCAAATTTTGAAAAGGAAAAATGATAAAAAGATACACTGGCAATTCCAATGAAATAAAGCTATAAACAATGATGCCACCCAAACTACAAATAATGCACAAGCCTTCATGTTTGCTTTTGGTGAATCGCAGGTTGGATAATGATTCCATATCAAATGCTCACCCAAATAACCACAAGGTGCCTGCCATGTGATAAAACAATGCAGGAACAGGTAATTTTGAAGACTCTCATTATGGCTAATTATTCTACCACATGTCTTTGTTATATTGACGTACAATAGATCCCCCAACAAACCCCTAAATTACTAACTGTCTCATGTAATTGCAAAAGTAACAAGAGTTTGACACTCCCCTTTGCTAATGAGAAAGTAGATATTAAGGTCCCATGAAGAATTGACAAGTGTAATTACAGGAAAAGTGTAAAGGAAGGAACATACTCATTCCAATCCTTTCCCTAAAACCAAATTGAACCCAATCCCATACGCGACACATATATGCAACTCATTCCCAAATATGAAAGAAATATGATAGTCTCTCCATCCCGAAACAAGTAGTCCAATTTGATAAGACAAACTTTTTAAGGATGTTTTTATACGTTTGCACCTTCTTGAAAATTGCACTAAATGACACTTTTTTGGGGATAAACAAGAAAAAAAAGAGGCCCTTTTTTGTTTTTTTTTGGAAAGTAGGACCAACAAATTCTAATTGAGTTATAAGGAAGTCGAAATAAAAGGGATCCATTATATTTGCATCCCAACTATTCGCATTCATGCTGAATTTGTTGATTTTTGAACTGTATGGTAGAGGGGGTGAGATGGCCAAGGGAACCCCTACACAAAAACCTTCTAGAAAGTGGATGCAGGTAAAACACCCAAAGTCGTTGTTACTGAGCTTAAACACAATAAAGAAAAAAGAAGAGAAACACTCGATCTTATTCAACAAGACCCACACACAATAAAGAGTAATAAAATATTAGAGCAAATCAGTGCCTGTTCAGGCAACTTTAATCGAACTAACACCCCCTCCCCCACTAAAAAAAATGTTGTCGCCCTTCTAACCACTCAGAGAAACTCTCGCAGATGTGAAAGCTCTGAAGTTCCGATAAGGATACAAAAGTATATTCCAACTAGTAAGCTCGCGGTATACAAATCCTATTCAAAGCACGATATTCAACACACAAGTCCATTGCTCTCACTGAACAGTAGCACATTTACTAACAGCAATCTCAATCAGGTTTCAATAGATGAAGCACAAAGTATCCTCACTGCACCATGAGCTAAGCTAATCCAAAACCTGACCCCAGATCCATCACCAATTCCAAAATATGTATACTGACAAAAGAGCCGACAACAATAGCGATCCACATTATGACTCCATATGTGAGTCCCTACACATTAATCAATCCCAGATTTTCAAGCCTAACCTACCAAACATAACACTCTTTCAGAGCCTACAGGTCTCCATTTCTCCATCACCGCCACATCTTTTGCTATAATCTAATGTAGTTGGCAATAGAAGATTCAGCTGACATAAGGACAAAAATGCAGCTTGAGTTAAGTAGTGAACGAGGCCAATTAGAGGAAATGCAATAGTTCAGATCAACCAAAATACGCTAATCGATTGCCTTGTCAAACTATCGTTTAACTCTCGAGAGAAATACATATCCCTCCTCATTCCTATTTGTTAGGTGAGAAAGATCCGGGCATTCCGCTGCGGTAGAAAGAGATGGATTCCGGGATGGACAAGAAAATCAACAAGTCTTACGGGAAGAACAGGTTTATTATCTGATAGAAGATTATGCATTGGGCGTGCAGATCGCAGGGCAGAAAAAGTGCAGATCGCGTGCAGAAAAACGTGTTGTTCGCGTGCAGTCTTGGTGCGGGTCGCGTGCAGTTTTGGTGCAGATCGCGTGCAGTTTTTTTCGTGCAGTCCGCGTGCAGTGTCCGTGCAGAAATCTGTGCTAGAAATAGCAAATCTGGTAGATCCGAATCTGAAAGTTCGTCTGGTGTTCGGTGGTGATCCAAGAACGCATCTAGAACGTTTCAGTGTCTAGTATCTACATCTGAAGACGGAGATTTGAAGCTAGGGTTCTGTGATCAGAAGTTAGCTGTCTGGTATAATCTGAAGATCTAACATCTGTTGTAGTCTATTCTAGTGATCTAGAAGTAGATACAAAATCTGTGTTGCCCGAGGCAATAATCTGGTTAGATTTCAGAGTTGTACATCTGACTCCGCGTCTGAAGAATTCTGAGTCGGCTGCAGCAATGGCGAGCAGTGACAATCTGAATGAGGATGGTGACTATGCCCTGGTGACCGAAGAAGAAGCATGCAAGGAAGTTGCATGGGTTCTAGATTCGGGAGTTTTTTATCGCATGTGTTCGTGCAAGGAGCAGTTTACAACGTACAAGCAGAAGGATGGAGACCGTATTTATATGGCTAATGGATCTATCTGCGAGGTAGTTGGCATGGGCTCCGTAAGGGTGAGAACTTCTGGTGATAAATTTCTCACATTGAATAAGGTAAGACACGTTCCACAAGTAGCAAAGAATCTGGTATCACTTAGTCGGTAGGACAAGAAGGGATACATTTTCAAAGGTGAAGGTGGAGTTCTGGATGTCTACAAAGGTTCGGATGTGATTCTGAAGGGCGGAAGAAAAGATTCCTTGTTTATCCTCCAAGGTTCTGAGATTGGTGAGGGTGTTGGCGAGCAGGTGGAGCATCGTTTTACTCTAGGCCGGAGTGAACTGGGCAAGCCACGGCTAGAAGATCAACACATACCAATTGTGTCAGTCATGGTTGGCAAGATCCAACGTCGACTGGATGGGCCACGTCTGAATGACTGTTAATTGCCCGTTGGGGTGATTCTGGGTGTCCGTAGGATACATTGCATGCAGAGAATCTGATTGTCCAGAGGACAAGGTTGTTTGCCTGGTGAGGCAAATTCTGAGTGTCTTGAAGATAAATGGCGCGCGCGGAAAATCTGGTTGTCCGGAGGACAAATCTAGTGTCTTTGACGAAAGACAGACTGAGGCAAAGGTTGAAAAATCTGGTACGAGGGATGTGGCTCAAGGTGGAGTCTATGTCGGAAGCTCGTGCATCTGAATTATTAGGGGAGATTCAAAGTCAAGGTGGAGATTGTTAGAGTATGACTTTGAAAAAGAAGTCAAATTTGAGAAGAAAAAGGAAAGTAATTAAATCCTTTTAGGATTTGATTTATGACTCCTTCTGTCTTCTGGTTTAGGTCTCTAGCCTATAAATACTAGTCATAAACTAGTATTTTTCTGTGCTTGATTCAATTGACATGGAGAGAGAGATCAGTGATTCTAGATCTAGGGATTTGCATAGCTAGGAACTTTGTGATCAAAGTTCATGCAAACATAGATTAGTGTGATTATCCTCATGTAATTGTTTCTCCGCCATAATAATATCTGTTTCTCTTTGCCCGTGGAGGTAGCCAATAGAGATTGGTGAACAACACGTTTTTCTGCACGCGATCTGCACTTTTTCTGCCCTGCGATCTGCACGCCCAATGCATAATCTTCTATCAGATAATAAACCTGTTCTTCCCGTAAGACTTGTTGATTTTCTTGTCCATCCCGGAATCCATCTCTTTCTACCGCAGCGGAATGCCCGGATCTTTCTCACCTAACCCGGCTCTGGTGCCAATAAGAGAAATCGCAACAAGAAACTCCAAACGCATACAATCGAAGACAAAACACCAGCAGCTTCTGTCCGGATACAATTGCGGATGCTACGGACATCAAAATCCAATCTCCACCGTTCAGATCAAAGATCTATGAGTCCCGAAGCTACTCACCAAAAATCAGCACGATCCAACGGTGAACGAATGCGCTACGCCTTTTTCTTCACCGCTGCGCTGGATAAAAACGGACCAGAAACTGCTACCTTATTTTTCTTCGATCTTGGATCTCTTCCGTCGATGCTAATTCTCCTTTTCAACCAGGCTCTGATACCACTTGTTAGTAAATCAGACCCAAGAGATAGCAAATAACAATGAACTCAAATCAACACAGAATATACGTGGTTCACCAATCTCTATTGGCTACCTCCACGGGCGAAGAGAAACAGATATTATTATGGCGGAGAAACAATTACATGAGGATAATCACACTAATCTATGTTTGCATGAACTTTGATCACAAAGTTCCTAGCTATGCAAATCCCTAGATCTAGAATCACTGATCTCTCTCTCCATGTCAATTGAATCAAGCACAGAAAAATACTAGTTTATGACTAGTATTTATAGGCTAGAGACCTAAACCAGAAGACAGAAGGAGTCATAAATCAAATCCTAAAAGGATTTAATTACTTTCCTTTTTCTTCTCAAATTTGACTTCTTTTTCAAAGTCATACTCTAACACTATTTATAAGCGCTTAATATTCCATAAAACTCGTGTAAACTGTAAACAGTTAGATAAAGAGATGGAACCACAAAGCCGTTCAAAAACCATACCGAGGGTAAAGACAAAAACTGCAAGTTTCTCATTTATACTTCCAAAAACTGAATTAGAAATTTAGACTAAAAGAAGATTTTCAACTCCATAGTATTCATATTGATAGGATTTCACAATAGAAGTAGAGTTCTGATGCCTGGAATGTTCATGGAGTTTACTGAGTTTTAGAGTTGACTTCTTGATTAATAGTAACATGTTGAGATAATGACGAGATCCTCAAGATCTCGGCATATCTCTTTTCCTTTTTGTATGTATCCTTAATTAGTTAGTTACCTATTTGAAAAAGATGTAAATATGTAGGATATATTTTGCTTAGCTATTTTGTAGGAATTAGACTTAGTCTCCAAGAAAGGGTCTTTGTATATATGATGTATGTACTCGGCATATTGACACAAGGGAAATAAATTGACTTTATTTTCCTCCATATTCCTTCTCTATATACGGTTTTAACTTGGCACCAGAGCACTGGTTAGAGGATCATGGCCGGCGATGAACAGAAACCCGGTGAGGAGAACTCCGGCGAAGGGAAGGCAATTAAGGAAGAGAAGAGATCTCCATATTTTCTTTCCTCTAGTGATAATCCAGGAATGATTATCACACATGTTCAGCTAAGAGGAGAGAATTATGAAGAATGGGCACGAGTTTTCAAAGGATCGCTTCGAGCGAAGACGAAAACTGGATTCATTGATGGCAGAATCCCATGTCCTGACGATGCTGATGAAGCGGACCAATGGTGGACGATGAATTCCATGATTGTCTCATGGATTTTTAATACGATTGAGCCGACTCTTCGCTCCACTATCACATATGTGGACGAAGCGAAGGTCTTGTGGGATGATCTGAAGGAACGTTTTTGGGTAGGGAATGGACCGAAAACCCAGCAATTGAAGGCCGACATTGCCAATTGCAGACAAAGGAAGAACGAGAGCGTGACTGCTTATTACGGACGCATATAGAAACTGTGGGATGCTCTTAATGATTTTGAGACGTTGCCACCATGTTCCTGTGCGGGCTGCAAGTGTAATATTGGGGCTGTGTTAGTAAAAAGGCGTGAGGAGGAACGGATTCATCAATTCGTCATTGGGTTAGAAACTCCGAAGTTTGAGAACGTGAAATCCTCTATTGTAAAAACGGAGCCACTGCCTTCTGTGAATAAGGCATGCTCTAATGCTATAAGGGAGGAACAAGTGCTGTGAGGCGGACATGGAGAATTCCCAAATCCAGCCAGTTTTGCTCGTACAGTTGATAGACCAGTAGTGAGCACAGATGGCTCGTCAGGTAGCTTGACAGAAAAGAAGGATATGAGCAATGTCACTTGCTCTCACTGCAAGAAGAAGGGACACAGTGCAGATTCGTGCTTTAAGCTGATAGGATATCCAGAATGGTGGGGAGACCAGCGTGGGAAGCCAGAAAAAGGAAGCGGAAGCCAATCCTTTTCGGGACGAAAAGATCAAGGGAAGCTGAGCACGAGATCCAACAATGCAGAGGTCAGTATCGAAGGGACAGGGGTTCCAGAGCAGGGTAGAGCACTGGGATTCTCAGCAGATCAATGGAACAACTTCAAGAATTTTATGCAGACAACTGTCAGCACAACTGGCAAGGCAACTGGTAAGATGAATGATAAACGTTGGCTTGTCGATAGTGGAGCCAACCGACACATAACAGGGGACATCTCTTTGCTCAGTGATGTTCATGATATTAAGGCGAATCATATTGGTTTGCTTAATGGGAGGTACATAAAAGCTACGAAAGAAGGCAACGTTGAGATTGCCACGAATCTTGTTTTACAAAATGTTCTATATGCCCCAACTTTTAACTGCAATCACTTATCTGTCTCCCAATTGCTTCGAGATTCTAATTATTTGGTGCATTTTTCTGACAAACAATGTGTTATACAGGACCGGGTCTCGAAGATTTTGATTGGAGCGGGTGAACTGGATGGGGGTTGTATTACTTGAGGAGGTCACCGACAACGCAAGTGTGCAACGTTAGAGAATCTGGCAGTTTTCAGTTGTGGCATCAGCGACTCGGCCATCCCTCAAGAAAAATAGCGGGTTTGTTACCTTTTATTAATCGTAGTAGTATTAATAAAGACGTTTGTGAGATTTGTTGCAAGGCTAAGCAAAGTAGGGACAAGTTTTTACTTAGTGAAAGTAATTCTAATGAACTTTTCGATTTAATTCATTGTGATATCTGGGGTGATTATCGGAAACCTACTTTGTGTGGTGCTGTTTATTTTTTAACTATTGTGGATGATTGTTCCCGTGCGGTGTGGGTTTATTTGGTCAAGTCCAGGGTGATGTTTCCCAAATTTTGAAAAAAATTCTTGCCCTAGTAGAGCGGCAATTTAATAAACGAGTTAAGAAAATTCGGAGTGATAATGGGACGGAATTCACTTGTTTGGAAAAATATTTTCTTGAAAGTGGAATTGAACATCACGATACTTGTGTTCGTACGTCCCAACAAAATGGAAGGGTTGAAAGAAAGCATCGACATATTTTAAATGTGTATCGTGCTTTAATGTTTCAAGCAAAGTTACCGGTCAAATTTTGGGGGGAGTGTGTGTTGGCGGCTGGGCATTTAATTAATCGAACCCCCTCAAAATTGTTAAACGGGAAAACTCCTTATGAAATTATTTTTGGGAAGCCTCCTTCTTACACACATATTAGGGTGTTTGGGTCTTTATGTTATGTACATTATTCCCGACGTGACAATGATAAGTTTGCAAGGTGATGTGTGTTCTTGGGATATCCTCTTGGCAAGAAAGGATGGTATGTGTATGATCTTGATGAAAATAAGTTGCTTGTATCTCGGGATGTTATTTTTGTGGAAAATGAGTTCCCTTTTGCTCACAGTCGGACTGACCAAGATGGGACATACACGGATTCTGACATTTTTCTTTGTCCTTCCAATAATATGGAGGATTGTGAAGAAGAAAGTCTACATGTGACTGGGGAGTTGACTGCACAACCCACCGCACAAGTGACCGAACAGGTGGCAAAGCAGACACCAGCTACTGATGAAGCTTCTGATATAGTTTCTGACCAACCGACTGACCAGGTGACTGAACAGGTTCCTGCACAGATGTCTGAACAGTTTGAACAGCCTACCGAATTGATTGAGCCAGAAAATTTGGGACGAGGTCAGAGAGTTAAGGTTCCTTCTACCAGATATCCAGCTTTTGAATATGAGTTGGGTAAATCACAGGCGCATGTCACTCAAGCTACACCCCCGTCCCGTCCATCTTCTCAATCCAAATCTTCAGGTACTCGTTATCCCTTATCACATTTTGTCAATTGCACTAACTTTTCGTCTGCACATCGTTGTTTTTTGGCTGCTATTGACTCAGGTGTTGAACCAAAACATTTTAGTGAGGCGGTTAAGCTTCCTCAATGGCGCGAGGCTATGTCTAAAGAGCTTAATGCTCTTGATCAGAATGGAACATGGGAACTGGTGAATGCTCCTCTTGATAAGAAGGTGATTGGTAACAAATGGGTCTATAAAATAAAGTACAATGCTGATGGGACAATTGAGCGTTGTAAAGCTCGGTTGGTGATCTTGGGAAATAGACAAGTTGAAGGTGTTGATTTCAAAGAAACATTTGCACCCACCATCAAAATGGTTACGGTACGAGTTTTTCTTAGTATTGATGCGGTCAAAGAATGAGAACTTCATCAAATGGATGTTCACAATGCCTTTCTACATGGTGATCTTAGTGAAGATGTGTATATGAAGGTGCCCCCTCCCCTCAATATGTACACTGAAATTATTCCCATTGGACCTGGAATTCATTTTATGGGTTCGGGATCCTAGTATTTTAATCCAATTCCAATTCTATATCATCTTTCATCATCCTAACAGAGGTATTGGCACTGATGATCCAAGTTTCAATGCCCATTTTCGGAATTGTCGTTCCGAACGGAACCTTAAGAAAAATCATATTTTCTAGGTCTAGGCCATCTGATTTCTAACACTTTCCACTTCAAATTGAATCATCGTGGCCCTTAACATAATAACCAAACGAGGATCAATGAAAAAACGTCCAAGAAACCCTAAATTGTCTCATAAATTACATTGCATTGCTTTTCAGAATTAACTTGAGTTTCAACTTATAAAATATGAAAGGGAATTTTTCTTGAACAAAATTAAATCGATTGCTCGATCTCTCAAGGTTAATTAATGGATAGAACATCAACAAGAACGAGTTGCAAGAATCTCGGTGATACTGACAGTTAAATATACTTAAATTTATGCAAAACACAGAGAGAGAGAGAATAAGAGTACCAGAATTGAGAAAATCGAGGAAAGAGAGAACGATGCGACGACAGAGGGGAGAATCGGTCTTCAAAATCGCCATTGTCGGAGTTCGAAGCCAGAAATGATGCGCGTGATAAAGCGGTTGCGCACCAACGCGTCAAGAAATGTTGGTTTGGGGACGTTTCTGAGTTAAATAAGTACTCCTCCGTTCCGGAGTTAGAGTCTTACCGCTCATTTGCACGTTTATTAATAAATATTGGAAGTGATGTAAATATTGTGAGTGTAAAAGTAAAGTAGGAGAGAGAATGAGTGGGAGAGAATAGTAAATTGATTGGAGTTGTGAGTATAAAAGTAAAATAGGAGAGAGAATGAGTGGGGTGAATAGTAAAGATTCTTTGCCATTTTAGGAATTGGACTCTTACTCTAGGACGTACCAAAATGGAAAGTATGACTCTTACTCTGGGACGGAGGGAGTACTATTTTAGTCCTCATCCTATTTACCTTTTTCTCTAGATTTGTTGGGGGAAGTGTGTAGTTAGTTTAATATAATAATAATAATAAAAATTGTCTATTTTGGGAAAGGGGAGTTATCAGCGGGACACCCAAAGAGGAAATATGTGCAAGGTGTTTTGGGACGGAGGGAGTACATGGGATGGGACGGGACGGGATATTTTAATCCCAAAAAAACGCGGGACTATTCGGGACATCCCGTTTAGGACGGGACACAACGCGGGATGAGACGGGATGGGACGGGACGTCCCGCATTTTTTTGAAACTTTAGGCCCAATCCCAATTTCTACCCAAGCCCAAGCAATCCAAACTCAATTGATCTCTCCCAAAACAAACTCCCCTCTTAATATACTCCCTCCGTCTCATTTTAAACTTCGAAATTTTTCATTTTGGGTGTCCCATTTTAAACTTCAAAACCTAAAAGGGAAAGTTTTTATACTTCTTTATTTCTGGGCCCCACATGTCATACTCACAACAATTACCCACTAACTATTCTCTACCCCACTTTCTCTCTCTTACCAAACTATCTACACTCACAACACATCACCTTTTTCTTAATTCTTGAACCCAATTTTTTTTGAAGTTTAATGGGACGGAGGGAGTATTGATCTAACAGAAAATGTGATATACTCCCTCCGTCCCACTTTAATTTACAAAAATAAACTTAAATGAACTTCATATAGACAAATGCTTCTAATGTACTCAAAATTTAAATTGTTGTTGACTTTTGTTGCTGCTGGTTAATCCAGTTTTTCCATGGCAATAGTTGTTGCTGACTTTTGTTGTTGCTGGATTGGCACTCGGAAAATTGGTGGAGAGTGGAGTGTGCTGGGACTTGAGAGTAGAACCGTCCATTCGGGACCGTCCCGTCCCGCCATATATATGGGACGGGACGGGACAGCATATTCCTATCCCGAAAAAATGCGGGACTATTCGAGACGTCCCATATGAGACGCGGGATGGGACGGGACGGGACGGGACGTCCCGCATTTTTAAAACCCAACACAGCAGGCCCAAGCCCAATTTAAAAAACCCAAGCCGGCGGCCCAAGTTGAAAGTTGAAATGAAAATCCAGTTCCATTTGCACCATTTCAATTCAATAGAGCAAATCAAATTATCAAACCCTAGCCGACGAGACGAGCGACGTCGCCGCCGCACTCTCTTCTCCCACACCGACGGCGACGGCCGACGAGGCGATACCACTTACCTACCACTTCCGGCGATTACCAAGTACAACTTTGCAATCCGCCGCCGCACTCCCTCTCTTTTTCTTCAGCAGTTCAGGTCAGCTCCTGATCCTCTTCTCTTCTCATCCTCTTCTCTTCACTTCTCTGTACTGTACCTCTTAAATATTAATTATGAAAGAATTGGTTGGTTGAATTGCTGCTTATTTCTTGTTAATTTCAGTTTGATCTTCTTTTCTTGTTTTCATTCTGTTGGATGAACAATTAAATTTCAGTGAGTTGCTTAATCAATTGTTGAATTCCCCTTTCCTATGCATTTATCAGTCAATAATTATCTATGCATTGTAGTTATGGGATATTGTGTATTTGTGTTTGTTTTTCATTACAGTTATGGAATCTAATTCTGTTAAACCGAGTACAACAGTGGATGTGGATGATAGTGAGATAGACATAACACAAAAGACTAAGGGTAAGGCTGAGTCAAAAAAAAAGGGCAACACATATTCTGAAATATGGAATTTTTTCAACAAAACAACTGATCATCCAGATGGGGTTCTAAGAGTTGAATGTAAAGGGTGTAAAAAACCATTTTTGCCGGGGGGGGGGGGGGAATGGGACTTCGGGGATGAAGCGTCATAACCCAAAATGTCCCATGTTGAAGTTTCATGACGTAGGACAAATGATTATCGATAATGAGGGGAAAGTAGTCCATAAAAAACTTGACCAAAAGATTGCACGTGACTTGTTAGCTAGTGTGGTAATTAAACATGATCTCCCATTTTCTCTTGTTGAATATAAAGGGTTTAGAAAGTTTGTGAAGTATTTGAATCCCGAGTTTTCTTGCATTTCTAGAAATACTCTTGTTTCGGACATTGATAAGATCTTTTTGAGGGAGAAAGATAATCTTAAGCAAGTTTTGGCAAATACTCCTAATAGAATTTGCTTAACTTCTGATTTGTGGACAGCATGCACTAGTGAAGGATACATTTCTTTGACTGCTCATTTTGTTGATGTTGAATGGAAATTGAATAGTAAGATACTCAATTTTGATTATATGCCTCCTCCACATTCTGGAGTTGAATTAGCTGCTAAATTGTTTGAGTTTTTGAAATATTGGGGGATTGAGAAGAAAGTCTTTTCTTTGACATTGGGTAATGCCTTTAGTAATGACAACATGCAAGAATTCTTGAAAGAGAGGCTTTGTTATCAGAATGATGGTTTATTGTGCGATGGTGAATTTTTTCATATTCGTTGTTCCGCTCACATTTTGAATTTGATTGTTCAAGAAGGTTTGAAAGTTGTTAGTGGTGCTTTGCATAAGATTAGACAATCTGTTAAGTTTTGCTACAGGTTATGAGAGTAGGGTTAAAAAATTTGAAGAGTGTGTAACACAAGTTGGTGGTATTGACACGAGGATTGGTTTGCGATTGGATGTGTCTACTCGTTGAAATTCGACATATATGATGTTAGCTAGTGCCATCAAGTATAAGAAGGCTTTTTCTCTTCTTCATTTGAATGACATGAACTATAAATATTGTCCTTCAAATGATGAGTGGCAAAGGGAAGAGAAAATATGTGACTTCCTTGAACCCTTTTATGACACTACCAACTTGATCTCGGGCTCTTTTTATCCTACATCCAACTTATATTTTATGCAAGTTTGGAAAATTGAAGTTTTGTTGAAAAAAAAACTTGTGTAATGAAGATAAAGTGATAAGTGATATGTGTAAAAGGATGAAAGAGAAGTTTGACAAATATTGGGCTGAGTATAGTGTAGTTCTTGCATTTGGGGCTATTCTTGATCCACGAATGAAGCTTGGGATGTTGGATTATTTTTATTCTAAGGTTGGACAATCATAAAGTTGAAACGGAAGCAAAGATCTTACTTGTAAAGAGACAGTTATACAAGCTTTTTGAGGAATATTCTAAAGATCACATGAATTGTGATTACATGACTGGCTCTTCACAAGCACCTTATTCTCTTGTCACATTTTCATCAACATAAAAGAAAGGAATATTTAACAAAGGCAAACGGATATTTGATGCAAGTATTTATTTATTTAATTATTTATTTATACTTTCTTTTTGTTGTGTTTGATATATGTTTTGTTTCATGTTAGGAATGTATGGAATATGAGAGTAAAACTGTATTCAGTGCTGGAAAATCTCAATTGGATCTCTATTTGGAGGAGCCAAATTTGAATTTGCATTTTATGAAGAGTTTGATGTCTTGGAATATTGGAAATCTCAAAAAAACCGATACCCAATTCTTGCTCGTTTGGCATGTGATGTTTTAGCTATTCCCATTACCACCGTTGCTTCGGAGTCATCATTTTCTATTGGTGCTCGTGTGCTCACCAAGTATAGAAGTTGTATACTTCCTAAGAAAGTACAATCTCTTATTTGTGCTAGGAATTGGTTACATGGCTATGGTAACTATAGTTTTAATCTCGTTTTAATATATTGAATTATTGTTACTTCTTATATTAACATTTGTTTTTTTATTTAAATGTAGATGCTTGTGAGACCGATAATGAAGCGAATGAGATCATTAAAACTTCTTTATCAAGTGAAGGATCCAATGTCCAAGTTATTGATGATTGATAGGGTTTGTTTTCTTTCACTTTTCCTTAATGGCAGTTTCTATATTAGTTTGGAATTTTGGATCATGGTATGTATTGATACAAGTATGAAGTAACTAGTTTATGGTTTGATACAAGCATTTATTTCCCTGTTATTGTTCAATGTTCATGCAGAAGATGTCCAAGTTATTGAGACTTGAGATTGAGAGGCTGAAGTGAAGTTGCTGAAAAAACTGTAATGCTGAAGTGAAGTTGCTGTTGCCTGTGGCTGTGGCTGTTGCTGTTGCTGACTTGTTTGTGGTGGCCTGACTTTTTTTTTCTTTTGAACTGCAATGCTGAAATGAAGTTGTTGTTGCTGACTTGTTTGTGGTGGCCTGTTTTTTTTTTCTTTTTTTTTTTTTTTCCTTTTGAACTGCAATGCTGCCTGGCTGTGGCCTGTGGGACTGCTTAGTATTAGAAACTTGCTGCCTTTTTTTTTCTTTTGAACAAACTGCATTGCTAAGTATTAGTATTAGACTATTAGTATTGTTATAATATTATGTAAGGACTAAGTATTAGTATTTGTATTGGTTGGATTTATTTCAAAATAGTTATTTTGTGATCGGGTGATCACGTTAACCTATCCCGTCTTTGTCCCGAATTGTCCCGCGTCCCGAGGTAGGATGGGACGGGATGGGGTATTCACACCCCGCGATAAATTGGTCCCGTCCCGTCCCGTATAGTTGGCGGGACAACATAGTTTTGTCCCGTCCCGTTGTCCTGAATTGACGGCTCTACTTGAGAGGAGCAGGGAAATGCTAGCTTGTTGCCTTCAATTTTTTTTTGGAACAAACTTTCTGCCTTCAGGACATTAGGATTAGTATAGTTGGTTTTTGTTTTAAACTATGATCATGACATTTTCTAGTATTGTTATGATACTTTTGTAAGGACTAAGTTGTTGAATTTTATGTTTTTTTGTTATAAATATTGAATTATGTTATTTCGAGAGATGGCTTAATGCTCACTTCAACTTGAAAAATTGTCATTTTTTGTGATCGAGTGGTCGCGTCAACTTATCCCGTATTTGTTCCGCATTGTCCCGCGTCCCAAGGTGATTTGGGATGGGACGGGGAATTTCAGTCCCGCGATAAATTTGGGACGTCCCGTCCCATATAGTTTGCGGGACATCATAGTTTCGTCCTGTCCCGTTATCCCGAATTTACGGCTCCGCTAACATTTTAACGTTATGATTGTACTTGCAATTTAGTCTCTCTCACAATCAGCAATCGATTTTATCCCATTTCTATTCAGTCTATTTACTTTTCTGAGTTTTTTTTTTTTGAACGATTTAATGGTGCGGGTGTTAATTTGTTCAGCCCAACCAAGTTAGCTTTTGTCTTTTTTAAAATGACGTAATTTATTTTATTATAAAATGTAACTCATGTACAATAAAATTCTATAAATTTATAATATCAGGACCGGTGAAAATAATTAATTTATAGAGTTATTAATTTATCGATAAATTGATAATTGTTAATTTTAAGAGCTTTAACGATTTGATGCATTTCAGATTTTCATATAAACTAAAGTCATTGTACATAATAAGGTGAAAGACGTTGGAAGTTGATGATAACTTTGAATTCATTATACACGAAAAGAATGGTTATATTCAATGTATTCTTAAAACAAATCCGGTATATAAACAAAATGGAGACTTTAACATACTCAACCGTATCTTATACAATGGCTTCTAATCTAAAAGGTGTTTCTATATTTTCACTAAATTTTAATAATTATTTTTTCAAGTTTTAAGAATTACTAATTGATGCAAAAAATGATGGGCATGTAAATTGTCAGCGATATCAATAATGATAATCCGTCCGTTTTAAAAAGTTTGATCCAATTTGATTCCAAATACTATATGGGATGATGTTTAGATTGTCAATACGTAGGAATGATTCGGAAAAGTAAAACTTATGGGTGTTGATGATTTAAGGGTTGATTGAGAGTGTAAGCTAATCAGAGATAGATCATTTATGATTCAGAATTGGTAAACAAGTGAAGCTGATAACTGAGAACGAGATCTTAAGATCAAGTGAGGAATTATTTGTAAAGATAGTTGACTCAAACGATCAAGTTTTAAGTAAAATTATCTCTTGTGAAAGTACAAGGAAAATCGTGAAATTGAGGTGATTATAGGAGAAACAGACAAGAAGTGGGAAAATAAACACTCACAGTGGTTTGATGGATTTCATGAATACTCTTGGGCATGTTTTCTCTAGTTAAGAATGAGAGTTTCTGGGTTTGTGAAAGTGAGAAAACAAATAATTGAATTTAGACTATTTTGATTATTGGATATTGGGAAATTTGTTAGGAAGAAATGAAACGAAAGTATCCGTGGTTGTTTGATCGTCTTGGTAAGTAACTTTAAAATTCGGGACGAATTTTGTTTTTAGGGGGAGTGAATGTAACGACCCCAAACCCCGGCACTATTTTAGTCATAAGTTGAGCACATAAGTGTGACAACCCGTCCCAATTTTATATAAATTTTACGCAGAATATTATTTTATAATTTAAGTTGTGTTAGTTTGATTATTTTAAAGACTTACTTGATCTATTAAAATATTAAATAAAAGTATTTGAGTTGCAAAAGAGACTAATTAGCATGAGTAGAAGTTAAAATAGTTGAGTTAGTAATTGTAAATAATGATAAAGGGGTTAAGTGTTAAAGTTGAAACCTTAGGGGTTAAATGTAATTGATTAGCTTGGAGGGGCCTAAGTGTAAATTTCCAAGCATATAACCCATCTTCTCGATCACTCTCTGCGTACAGACATAAAAAGCAAACACTTTCCCATTTCTTACTCCTTTTGTTCTACGAGAAGTTCAACTAAGTTTCCTTCAATTACTCCTTAATTATTCTTCCGTTCCGAAATCCGACTGCACCAAAATGTTCGGGGCGTCGAGTAGATCAAATCTAGCCGATCAGAAAAATATGTCATCGGTACTATTTTCGTAGCAAGTAAGTTACTACTCCCCTTTATATTATAATATTGCTCATGCATATTATATGTGATACTTTTCTTGATAATTGTTGTTTTGTGGGAGTATTGGAGCTATTTGTTAATTGAGCTATTTTGTGAGTATTCTCACTGTTGGAATCATTTCTTAGGTTTATATACATAAGATAAGAAGTTGTAAAAGTACTTTTGAGACGGTGAATTAGAGTTAGAATGTTAAATAAATATTTGAGGGAAGTTGTAATAGTACTTTTGAGACGGTGAAATAGAGTTAGTGTGAAAGAATTAAATATCACTGGCGGAGGTGAGTGGGCGATCGCCCAAATAGGGCCGGCGACTGCACATATTTCTGGATTGTTTTTTAGCCTGGGAGAGTGTATTTGGGCGACCGCACAGACTATTGTGGGCGGCCGCACAGTCTGCTGGAAAAAATGATGTGTTCCAATTTAAATGATTTAGGATTCGGTTTATGTTCAGGTCTTGAGTCCTATTCTAGGATACCCAGATAGGCATTGTGGAACACAAGGGTGTTAGGAATTGGGTTCGATTAGGAACGGATACAAGGTGTGAAATGGTGTTTAAGTTGCCCTACGGATTTGTTTAACATCTTGATGGTGTCTTTATTCGGATTCCCTACTTGGGAATCCTAAGTGTAAAGAAATGGTTGGGTTCATAGTCATCGTACTCTTTATGAGTAACTCATGGTTATCATATTTATGATGTACTTGGTATGGTTCCCTACTTTGGAATCATAATGTTTTAAATGTTGACTGTTGTTGGGCTCTTTATGAGCAACTCCTGTTTATCGTTGTTGGGCTCTTTATGAGCAGTTTATCATCTTTATGATGTACTTGGTATGGTTCCCTATTTTGGAATCATATACTGATTGTGCTTTCGTTTAAAGTCTAGCTGGTCTTACTTGGTTGAGTCGGGTAGTGGTGGAGATTATAATAGCTCCCGAGCCAAGTCCATTATAATGTTCCCACTGGTAACCTCTTTTTACCCCTTCCATGATGGTGTTGGTTGGGATGAGCTAGCTCCCTTGTGTCAGTATTCTAGCTACACGTTTTGAGTTATGACTTTGTGTCATTTTCCCCTTGTTGTTACTGTTACTGTTTGGTTCTGGAACCCCTGCTTCAGCTCTTTGATGCTGCCTTGTTGATGCTGCTCTTCGATGCGGCTCTGTTGATGATGTTCAGATTGTTATATCCTTTTGGGAGAACCTTGGCTCAGTATCCTTTGTTATGTGTTTATTTCAGCTATGTGTGCTGCATGATGAGTTGGTCGTTATTTCCAACCGGTATGAGACGGTTGGCGATAGGGAGCCTCTCATTTGTTGTGTAATATGTGTTATTCAGTTATTCAGTTTATATGCATAATGTTATGCCATGTAGCTGCATTAGTAACTTACTGAGATTTATCTCACCCCGTTCCTTTCAAATTTGTTTTCCTTAGTTCACAGGAAAACTAGAGGTTGTAAGCTGTGAGATCTAAAGTTATGGGACTGTTCTGAGCAGGTTATACTCTATTGGGGTAGCTGCTCTACGGAGCTTTTGTGTATTCTTGTTGTGAGGCCGTGGTTGTACAATGTACAGTGTTATGTAAGTACCGTTGTCTTTTGGGTATATATGTTATTAGTTATTGTTTCTTCCGTATTTGTAGATAGTCTCCGAGTTGTAATCTCGTTGAGGTGTAGACTTAATAGCTGATGTGGTTTGGTCATCGACATGTTTATGGTATTATGATGGTTTTATAGCAGAGTTCTCGCGCCTGGTTCGGTATTTAGCATTTTGGAGATGTATATTATGCTATTTTAATATTTATGAAATTTAGAATTTTCGGGGCGCGACATTTCTCGTCAACCCGGATTCTGCATATGAAGAGCTAAGCGCAACATATTACCCGTGGGGGGATTTCTTGAATGCCGATTTGAGGCAGTGTCCATGTTTTGCTTGGAATGGAATCCGAACGTCTCAATATTTGGATCGGACATATCATTGTAGTAGGTTAAGAGTTGATATGCTATTGTAATTTGGAGTGAGCCTCCGGCCTTTGTGGAGTGCCATCTCTATTTTAATCGTGAATGATATAGAATTTATCGTTTGCTAAAAAAAAAGTATTACTAATTTATGATTTTCACGGACCTAAAATTATAAAGGGGTCTCTCAAAAAATTATTATCTTATTATTTTATCGATTTTTGTAATTTTTTCAAGTAGCCCAAGTAGGGACCGAAAATTATTATTATTTAGAGAGTTTATTAATTTATCGAGTAATAATTTGAAGAGTTTCTACTGCATCATAAAAAAATAAAATGCAACTCACTATGCTCAATGCACGTGCGATAAGATGCTACTAATTTTGCTAAAAAAATATATTTGGTATGCTATAAAAATCCGATTATGTGCATAAACCCGGATCCGAATGCCCAAAGTGATGTCGCCAAAGATAAAATTATTTATAAGTTAAATGTTGTATTATTGGGCACGGCCCAAGTGCTTTCTTTTGGTAGTTAATGTGCCAAACTCATGAATACGGCAATGAGAGCGGAAAGGATCTTGCGATTAGTCCATTGAAGGGTTAGATCGGGTGTGAACATAACTCCAACAAGTGCGGCATGAGAGGTGATTTATATGTCGCCCCTACCTCAGGAATTATTCCAATAGACGTAACAAAATAGCATGGATGTGGACCCACCAAATCTGTTTCAAGAATAACAGAATATGTCAGAGTTAATGTCCTCCCTTGAAAATCGTGCAAGCCAATCATATTTGGACAGCTGGACTAAATTAACGAGCAGCACATGGGGATACATGTGCAAGGCACATGTCGACATGCACGTGACAGGCACCTGGGTCAGAAGTATAAAAGGAAATTTACATTCATTTGTGAGGTATATTCAAGTACACACATAGAGCACCATTCCTTCTTTCTCTCTACTTAGTGAGTTTAAGTTGGTACTTTCGTGAACTGATTCTCACGCCGGAGGGGCTTTTGCCGGTGAGCCCCCGACGCAGTTTACGTTTAATTTCGTGTGTGTAGGTCAAGTACAAAGAGAAGGCTAATTTCATGGCGCTAGACTCATGATTTAGTTGCTGCCTCACGAAGCCATTTTTTTCGGTAGCATCAGTTGGTTCCATTGCCGGGACTCGACTCTCTTTGTTTGACCATTACTTGAACTCTTTCCGATTCATTCGATTTGCGGAGTTTTTCAATTGATTGATTATGATTCCTTTTGGTCTGTTATTGTTACTTGTTTGGAAAGTTTCCTTCGATAGATATTTTTTCTTCGATTAATCCAAGGCAATGATAAGAATGGTGCAAGTTACTCCGGTGAAAAACATGATAGCCGGTCTATTGTCAAATCAATAAACAGGCGTCGGTGGTTCCATTCCGACCGGCACTAGTGGCAATCAGCGTATGGGTGAGGAGACGGGCGAAATTATTCGGTCAAGAGCTGACAGAGAAGGAAGGGAGAGGTTAGAGCTCTTAACAGAGATAGATGAAGGGGACAACCGACAAAACCCACCGGTGGAGGAAAACACGGCGGTTGCTGAGATTGAGCGTTTGAAGACCCAGAACCAATTGCTATTACAGTTGATAGCTAATAACAACCGGCTAACGGAGCTTGGCCACGCCCCTACTACTATCCCGCAAACAGTCACGCACCCGGTAGAGAATGAGCAAGGGAAAGGAAGGCTCGAAATCATCCAGGAAGGACAGAGAAACATAGGAAATGAAAAAGAAAATCTATTATCAACTAGGAAACGCGGTGGAGGAGTCGTTTTATTATGAGTATGATGGAGATGAGGATACCGCATCAAATCAAGAGGGTGGAATCATTTTGAAGATAGTCAGCTGGGAGGAAAAGCCCAAGGCAAAACGGAGGAAGCAGGATAGTTGCAGGAGTTTGCCAGGCGATTAGGCAAGTTAGAAAGGGGAAAAAGGGAGGAGGATAAGGATTCCTATCTTGCCCCATTTGCCAAGTATATCCAGTAGGCAAACCCTGACCCGGATTTCCGGTTGCCAAATTTGGAGAAATATACCAGTCATACGGCGGCGAGTACTCACATTGGCGGGTTTGAGGTTACCATGACTATCTTAACTAGAGATGAGGCTATCCTCTGCAGAACGTTTGCCAGCACTCTGACTGAGCATGCTCTGGATTGGTTTCTTTTGCAACCCACAGGATCAATATTGGGGTACCAGGATTCCAAAAGGAAGTTTCTTAACAAGTTTGGAGCAACTGGAGCACAACCCACGGTCAAGCAAGAATTATGCGGGATAAGACAAAAGGCGGGGGAAGGAATTGCTGGATACACGGATAGGTTCATGAAAATAGTCAATCACATCTCGGATATCGATGATAGTAACATTATCATGCTATATATGGCGGGTATGGCATCTGGGCATTTCAAGAGGGAACTAGGGATGAAATTGCCACAAAGTTTGAAGGAACTCTATGAAAGAGTTAGGGGGTACTGTGGAGGTGATGATAATGATGACATATTTGTGACACCAGGGGCGGCTCCAAAAAATAATGTCAAAGATATGATTGAATACGTCAAACCAGAGCAATTTGAGCCAGCGGGAAGAGGAGGTAACCAAGTAGGTCGCGGCGGCGGACGTGCATGGGGGAGAGGTCCGAGAAAGGTAATTAAGTTTGATAAGTTAAATGCGCGACCAAGTGAAATGTTGCGCGCCGTCCATCTCCCGCCAGCCTTTCCGATGCCAGAAAGAGCCAAGCAGGATCAGAGTTGTTTGTGAATACCACCAAGAGAGGGGACACATGACCGATGACTATTACAATTTGAAAATAGTCATTCAGATGCGGATTGATAATGGAGAGCTGCGGGAATATGTATTGCAGGAGAATCAAGCACCCCGCCAGGATGGACGAAATGTGATCCCGGTTATCCACCAATCCATAACTATAACTCAACTCAATCAGCAGATTATGACATTCTCACATTCCTTCAATATCCCTGCATACCCCCTCAGGAAGAGAGAGTCATTAGCATCACAAGGAAAGAGTTAGCCGTAACCGTTACTCACGAAAACCAACCCCTAGTTATCACAATCTATCCGGGAAATAATATCTTGCATAGGGTATTGGTGGATTCAGGGGCTAGCCGCAATATTTTGTATTATGATGCTTTCAAGAAAATGAACTACACTGAGGCTAACCTAGTGCCTTATAAAGGGTTTTTGGAAGGATTCACTAATCACACAGTCAAGGTGAAGGGTACCATAGCGTTGGCGGTGGAAATAGGAGAAGGGGAATTGACCAGAACTGTGGATTTTATGGTAATTGACTTGGTCTCCCCATACAATGCCATCATTGGCATACCATTCATGCAAAGTTTCGAAATTGTGATATCTATTCCCCATCAAAGGGTCAAATTTCCAATTTCGAAGGGGATCGGATGCATTACTGGCAATGCCATGGAAGTTATGAGGAAAAGGTTGGAAATTCAGAAGGGAAAAATGGAAAGCACAAGTTCGCTCACGACGGCTTTAACCATTAAAGGATCCGGGATCAACATGATAATAGATGCAGAAGAAAATGCCAAGTGGGAAGAAACCCCAAGCATACGGGAAGTAACAACAATCATTCCCATTAACAACGGTAATCTAAGGAACGAGGCAAAGCCGGATGATTCATATGTGGTGGAGGAATTTGAGGGGGAAGGGATTTATAGGAATGATGAAGTGTTGTCGGAAAGGAACCAAATAGATTTAATCCTAGTGGAGGCAGAGATAAACTGGTCTAGGGCAGTACAGTTTGTTCGGGTTGATGAACCCATCATTGAGGAGGTCATGTCGGATGAATAATGTGAAGAAATAGAGATGGAAACACCGGATGATTGGCCAATCGGTAAACCCATAGAAAATGATAATAAAGACAAGGGTTCAAGGAAGAGAAATAAAGGTGGCAAGATAGTGGTGGATACTTTACAAATGAGGGCTGAGCCAGACATTCAGGCATCAGAGGAGTTAGAAGAGGTGGTGATCAATGACGAGTTCCCAGAGCTGAGGATCAAAATTGGAGGACAGTTGAGTCCAGATAAGCGGGAAAACTTGGTTTGCTTTCTGAGAGAGAATGTCGAGGTTTTTGCATGGAAGCCGGAGGACATGAGTGGGGTGGATGAGAATGTGGCTATGCATTGCCTCAATGCAGATCCCGATGTTGAGCCATTTAAGCAAAGAGTCAGATACTTGTCAGCTGAAAAAGATAAAGCAGTTATAGAAGAAGTGGAGAAATTATTGAAGGCGGGAATAATAGAGGAAATCGCATATCCTATTTGGCTTGCATGCCCCGTTATGGTAAAAAAGGCTAACAGAAAGTGGTGAATATGCATAGATTTTACGGATTTAAATACTGCATGCCCCAAAGATTGCTATCCCTTACAAAGAATTGACAAGTTAGTTGATTCAATTGCCGGCCATAAACTACTAAGTTTCATCGATGCGTATTCGGGTTACCATCAGATAAAAATGGCAGAAGTGGATAAAGCAAAGACAGCTTTCCGCACCCCCCATCGGAAATTTTTGCTACATAATGATGCCTTTCGGATTGAAAAACGCTGGCGCTACTTTTCAGAGAATGGTAAACAAAGTTTTCAAGTCACAGATAGGGTGGAATGTAGAGGCGTACATTGATGACATGGTCATAAAGACCAAAGATGGGGATCATCTTGTCGCTCCCCAGACCCGTGGTCCTACTTGGCCCCACGCTCGGGACACGATTGGAAGACGTCATAAAACACTTTTAGAAAAAAAAAAATCGAAATATACTTTCATAAAGTTTAACAAAATCCACACTCGAAGTTCAAAGACTTCCATTTAACTTTCAAACAGACTCTTTCACAAACGAAAGTACTTAGCCCGAAGGCTTACACACTCTTATACAAATGTACAATTACCACGCTTTAACAAAATAAGAGACACACGGATAAAGTCTCGGGTACACTACCCCAAAGGTTTTACATTTATATAATGTAACCATTAAACCACACTTACTTTCCAAAATGGATTCTCAACCCGACGTCCTCCCTTGTGAAGTGACCTATCCCCTGGACTCGCCTTTATCTAATACAGTCAACAAATAAGGGGTGAGAATGAATCTCAGTAAGCTACTAAAATACAACTACGTTACATGCTGAAATGATACTCGTAATTGAACAATATCAATAAACATTCATTTAGCACATAACATGAGAGGCAAAGCCAACTCATCACACCACACATAAGGCGGAAATAAACATTCATAAGTGGATACTGAGCCAAGGTTCTCGAATCAAACATATAACCATCTGAGAGGTATCAACTGAGCAGCATCAAAGAGCTGAAGCCGGGATCCCGAAAACCAACCATAACCATAAGAACCAAAGTAACAACGGGGGGGGGGGGATATGACACAAAGTCATAACCCAAATGCTCACACGAGGGAGCTAGTTCATCCCATCCAATGCCAATATGGACTGGAGAAACAGAAAAGGCAACAGTGGAAAACCTTATAGTGAACTTGGCTCGTGTGCCACTATAATTCTCCCACTACCTGACTCAAGGTACCAATGGAAAACCTTATAGTGAACTTAACTTATGCCACTATAATTCTCCCACTGCCAGACTCAACAACAAGTACCAGCTGGACTTTAAACACGAGCATAGTAATGAATACTTGCTTAAACAACAACCGGTGGCAATGATTCCAAAGTAGGGAACCAAGCCAAACACATCACAAAGATGAACAAATCCAAACCACATCAAGAGAAGTTCAACAATATCCAATTAATATTTAGTTCAATTCCACAACACATATGTTCACAAATGAACCGTTTCCAATACTCGAATGTTCCACAACAACTCTCTAGGTACTCTAGGATATCACCTAAGACCTAGACCAAAATTGAACTCTAAATCACTTGGATTGAAACAACTCAAACTTTTCAGCAGCCCTGGGCGGTCGCCTACACCAGCCTGTGCGGCTGCCCAAAATGCCCTGTTCCAAGACAAAAACCTTCCAGATAAGTGTGCGGCCGCACGCCCTATTTGGGCGGTCGCCCAACACACCCGCCAGGCCCAAAACTTGCTAATTTTAATCCCTTCGTTTCACCGTCCCAAAAGTATTAACACACTTATACTTCTTACATAAACCTTAGCCAAAAGAACCCAAGAAACACTTTTATACTTTCCTTACCATTTCAAAACCAACTTTCCAAATACTCCCTTTGTCTCAAAATTACAAGTATCACAAAACTTATTCAAAACATAATTTCACAACACATATAGCACATATAACATATTTATGACCATTTTAACATTTAAAGGGGAATTAGTAACTTACCTATTTCGGGGAAAGTATAAATGAAATATATTTTGATCGGGTAGAAATGACCTATTCAACGCCCTGAACATTTTTATATAATTAGTTTCTAAAACGGAGAAGTAATTAAAAAGAAATAAAATCAAAATGAAATGAACTTACCATTTTCTTCGTTGACACAGAGAGAGCAATTTTTTTAGGAAAGTAATGTTTGTGTGAGTATGAGCTACGCAGAGAGTGAAAGTGAAGATTAACATGAGTTGATATTTAGAAAGTTTCACATAGGCCCTTCTACTTTCATTTCTAACAATTAAACCCCTCTAGTTATATTTTCACTTATAACCCTATAGTTTCAACTACTCCATTTAACTCTTTTAACCATTATTGCTACTAACCAAATAAATAACACATTTAATCATACAATATGTGCAAGTCATAAAATATGATGCAACACATAAAATGCACATATAAATTCAAATTAAAATCCCCAAAAATATAAAATAAATTGGGACGGGTTTTGGGGTCGTTACAATCACTCCCCCTTAAAGAAAATTCATCCCAAATTTTAAGGTAATTTACCAAACAAATCAAATAACCAGGGATATTTCCTTTCCATTTTCTCCCGAAGTTCCCAAGTAGATTCTTCCACATTATGGTTCCTCCACACAACCCTAACAAGAAGAATACTTTTAGTTCTCAATTCTTGAACTTTGATATCAATCACTCGAACTGGATGCTCTTCATAAGACATATTGGGTTCAAGATCCTCAGGTATCTCAGATAACATATAAGATGGATCCTACAAATTTTTACGAAGCACAGAGATATGAAACACGTTATGAATTCACCCAAAGATGATGGCGACACAAGATGGTACGCAAGACTTCCAACTCTTTCTATAATTTCAAAAGGCCCATTATAACTTTTCCATCGAATAGCAAATCTCAATAGGTAGAAAGTGAGCGGGTTTTATCAATCTATCCACGACTACCCAAACTGCATCATGCTTTCAACGAGTACTAGGTAACCCTGACACAAAATCCATCGTGACATAATCCCATTTCCCCTCAAATATCTTTAGAGGTTGAAGTAAACCGACGGGTGTTTGATGTTCAGTTTTAACCTGTTGGCAATTCAAAACTTTATTACATAATCCGCTATTTCCCGTTTCATTTTATTCCACTAGAAATGCTGCTTCATATTATGATACATCTTGGTACTCTCGGGATGAATAATATACTTGAACTCGAGATCCTCACCAAGAACTTGACATTTAATTCAATCAATATCGGTTATATATAGCCACCCTCTATAAATTGATACTCCTTCAAGATTAAAAGAGAGATCTTTAGATTTTCTATCTTTGGTTTTATCCACTATCTTTCTCAACTCGAGGTCATTCTTCTGAGCATCTTTTATCCGTTGAATTAAGGTTAGCAATACTCTATTATTCGCAAACATACTCCATGTCTTGATTCATGTGAACACAAATCTCGTGCATCCTCTAACATCTTCCATTCTCGGGCCATCCTCGAAACTATGTAAGATTTCTGACTAATAGTATCTGCGACCACGTTTGCCTTGCCCAGATGATAAGAGATGGTACAATCATAGTCCTTCACAAGCTCCATCCATCTACGCTGTCGGTTGTATAACTCTTTCTAGAAGAAAAGATATCTCAACTCTTATGATTTGTAAAAATTTCAAACATTGTTCCATAAAGATAATGTTTCCACTTATGTAACGCAAAACAATCGCAACAAGTTCCATGTCATGGGTCGGATAGTTCTGTTCATAAGAAGTTAACTTCCTCGAAGCATCACTGTAACTAACCAAATCATCATTCCCATTAGGTAACGCAAGAATAAGTACAGTGGTCAATCTTTTCTTTAATTCCTCAAAACTGACTTGACATTTTTCATCCCACATATATGGTACATTCTTTTAAGTCCACTAAGTGAATGGTGTAACAATCTTGGAAAACGCTCAATAAATCTTCGATAATACTCCGCTAAACCCAGAAAATTTCGCAAATAACTGCTTCCCTCGGAGCCCAGACAAAACCATTCGCAAATATTGTTCATGTTCCTCTCGAGATTTAGAATAAACAAGGATATTACCGTTAAAAATAACCACAAGGGTATCAAGATAAGGTTTGAAAACCCGATTCATCATATCCATAAGAACAACGGCAGCATTAGTTAACCCCAAAGGCATGACAAGAAACTCATAGTGACCATATCTACTACGAAAAGTAGTCTTAGAGATGTCTTCAGAATGAATTTGCAACTGATGATACCCACTCCTCAAACCAAGCTTCGAAAAGATAACAGACCCTTGAAGTTGATCAAATAAATCATCAATATGAGGAAGCAGATATTTGTTCTTTATAGTTACCTGGTTCAGCTTTCTGTAGTCAATACACAATCTCAAGGACCCATTTTTCTTTTTGACAAATAACACTAGAGCTCCCCACGGGGATACACTAGGACGAATGAATCCTCAATCAAGTAACTCTTGTAACTGAACCTTCAACTCTTTCAACTCAGCTGGGGCCATTCTGTAAGCTGCCTCAGATATAGGAGCTGTACCTGGAAGTAAGTCAATACAGAACTCGATTTTCCGGTCAGGAGGCATAGCATACTCAGAAGAAAATACATCTGAAAATTATTTAACAATAGGCACATCCTCAATATCAGGAACCCTTTTAGTAGTATCTAAAACACTGGCCAAATACCCCACACAACCATGGTGTAACAATTTCCTAGCTTTCACATAAGAAATAATACGAATCCCCCTACCCAAAGGAGCAGCCTCAAAAATAAATTCAGGCACATCAGGAATAGAGAATGTGACAACCCTTTTATAATAATCAACTGAAGCATGGTAATTATTTACCCAATCCATTCCCAAGATAATATCAAAATCTTGCAATGGCAAAACAACTAAATCAACAAATAAAATATGCTCCCAAATATGCACATCACAAGTACGCAACACTCTATCAGTTGCCAAACACTCCCCTATAGGAGTGGACACCTCTAACACATAAGGTAGAGACTCCGGAGACAAATGTAACTTTTTCTAAAAATGCACAGACACATATAAATGCAATGAGCCGGGGTCTATAAGTGCACGTGCCCTCAAACTAGACACAGAAATTATACCTCCAATCACGGTAGAAGAATCTAAAGCCTGTTGTTGATTAGTAGCAAAAACACAACCCTGCACCTTAGGCTTTCCCGAGGCATCCTTCTTCTGACCCTGTGATGATCCAACTCCACTCCCATATGATATATTCCTGGTTCTAAGACAATCCCTTTCAAAATGATCAAACTGACCACAATTCAAACACTTACCCAACTTCTTCTAACACTTTTCTTCAGAGTGCCCTTCTTTCTGACAATAATTACATATCCTTCTACTTTTATTTCCTGAGGTGTTACCTTGATTGTTGGCAATTGATTGCCCCTAAGGTTGTCCTTTGTTTTGTAATGATATTCCCTGACCTCCTCGATTGTCACCGTACTGTGGTTGAGGTCTTCCTTGCCTTCCCGCACCTGATAGTTCAACTTTCCTCTTATTGATCTTCAATATGGTTTTCCACTTGATAAACTCTATCAACTGCATCTTGAACATCCTGTAACTTGTGAAATACTAGTTGAGTTCGGATCACAGTTCTCAATCCTTTCACAAATCGCATTGCTTTCCTCTCCTCAGTTGCAACTAAATGAGTACAGTACCTGGATAACTCTGTGAATTTAGATGTATACTGAGCCACGGACATAACATTTTGCTCTAAGTTGAGAAACTCCATTTCTTTCTTGTCTTGATCCACCCGGGGAATAAAATGTTCTTTGAACTTCTTCAGAAAATTCTTCCAAGTATATGGTACATGAGTCTCATCCCAACAAGTTTTCAAAGCCTTCCACCAGTACTCAGTAGCTCCACTCAGTTTATAAGTATCAAACCTGATTTGATCTTGATCAGAACATCTCAGAACATCAAATATTTTCTCCATCGATTCAATCCACCTTTCCACCTTAGCTACATCGGGTTCTCCATCATAGCCTATTGGTTTCATCATTAAGAACTGTTCTAACCCATATCTCATAGGTACTTGATCTTCTCCTTGCCTTTAATCATTTAAGGTTTTCATGGCTGTTTCAAACATTCCCTTGCCTTGAAGGTCCTGACTGATCTCTTTCTGTCCCAACCATTTTCAATAAGTACCTGCATAAGACTCTCAACGTTACTCACCCTATACACAACTACCCTCCTAGGTCACTTAGTCATTCTAGACCATCTACAACCTAGCTCTGATACCAACTTTCGCGCCCCAGACCCGTGGTCCTACTTGGCCCCACGCTCGAGACACGATTGGAAGACATCATAAAACACTTTTAGAAGAAAAAAATCGAAATATACTTTCATAAAGTTTAACAAAATCCACACTCGAAGTTCAAAGACTTCCATTTAACTTTCAAACAAACTCTTTCACAAACGAAAGTACTTAGCCCGAAGGCTTACACACTCTTATACAAATGTACAATTACCACGCTTTAACAAAATAAGAGACACACGGATAAAGTCTCTGGTACACTACCCCAAAGGTTTTACATTTATATAATGTAACCTTTAAACCACACTTACTTTCCAAAATGGATTCTCAACCCGACGTCCTCCCTTTTGAAGTGACCTATCCACTGGACTCGCCTTTATCTAAAACAGTAAACAAATAAGGGGTGAGAATGAATCTCAGTAAGCTACTAAAATGCAACTACGTTACATGCTGAAATGATACTCGTAATTGAACAATGTCAATAAACATTCATTTAGCACATAACATGAGAGGCAAAGCCAACTCATCACACCACACATAAGGCGGAAATAAACATTCATAAGTGGATACTGAGCCAAGGTTCTCGAATCAAACATATAACCATCTGAGAGGTATCAACTGAGCAGCATCAAAGAGCTGAAGCCGGGATCCCGAAAACCAACCATAACCATAAGAACCAAAGTAACAACGGGGGAGGGGGGAATATGACACAAAGTCATAACCCAAATGCTCACACGAGGGAGCTAGTTCATCCCATCCAAGGCCAATATGGACTGGGGAAACAGAAAAGGCAACAGTGGAAAACCTTATAGTGAACTTGGCTCGTGTGCCACTATAATTCTCCCACTACCTGACTCAAGGTACCAATGAAAAACCTTATAGTGAACTTAACTTATGCCACTATAATTCTCCCACTGCCAGACTCAACAACAAGTACCAGTTGGACTTTAAACATGAGCATAGTAATGAATACTTGATTAAACAACAACCGGGGGCAATGATTCCAAAGTAGGGAACCAAGCTAAACACATCATAAAGATGAACCAATCCAACCACATCAAGAGATGTTCAACAATATCCAATTAATATTTAGTTCAATTCCACAACACATATGTTCACAAAGGAACCGTTTCCAATACTCGAATGTTCCACAACAACTCTCTAGGTACTCTAGGATATCACCTAAGACCTAGACCAAAATTGAACTCTAAATCACTTGGATTGAAACAACTCAAACTTTTCAGCAGCCCTGGGCGGTCGCCCAAACCAGCCTGTGCGGCCGCCCAAAATGCCCTGTTCCAAGACAAAAACCTTCCAGATAAGTGTGCGGCCGCACGCCCTATTTGGGCGGCCGCCCAACACACCCGCCAGGCCCAAAACTTGCTAATTTTACTCCCTTCGTTTCACCGTCTTAAAAGTATTAACACACTTATACTTCTTACATAAACCTTAGCCAAAAGAACCCAAGAAACACTCTTATACTTTCCTTACCATTTCAAAACCAACTTTCCAAATACTCCCTTTGTCCCAAAATTACAAGTATCACAAAACTTATTCAAAACATAATTTCACAACACATATAGCACATATAACATATTTATGACTATTTTAACATTTAAAGGGGAATTAGTAACTTACCTATTCCAGGGAAAGTATAAATGAAATATATTTTGATCGGGTAGAAATGACCTATTCAACGCCCTGAACATTTTTATATAATTAGTTTCTAAAACGGAAGTAATTAAAAAGAAATAAAATCAAAATGAAATGAACTTACCCTTTTCTTCGTTGACACAAAGAGAGCAATTTTTTTAGGAAAGTAATGTTTGTGTGAGTATGAGCTACGCAGAGAGTGAAAGTGAAGATTAACACGAGTTGATATTTAGCAAGTTTCACATAGGCCCTTCTACTTTCATTTCTAACAATTAAACCCTTCTAGTTATATTTTCACTTATAACCCTATAGTTTCAACTACTCCATTTAACTCCTTTAACCATTATTGCTACTAACCAAATAAATAACACATTTAATCATACAATATGTGCAAGTAATAAAATATGATGCAACACATAAAATGCACACATAAGTTCAAATTAAAATCCCCAAAAATATAAAATAAATTGGGACAGGCTTTGGGGTCGTTACACATCTGGTAGATTTGGCGGAAACTTTTGCTAATCTGAGGGAAAATTCCATGCAGTTTACGGGAAAATGCAGTTTTGGAGTAACGACGGGAAAATTATTGGGTTTTTTGGTCAACAGGCGAGGTATTGAGGCCAACCCAGAAAAAATTGAAGTTTTGTTGAAGATGTCGCCCCCTCAGACAATCCAGGAAGTCCAAAGGCTAAATGGGAGAATCATAGCATTGGGGAGTTTTGTTTCTCGATTCGCACAGAAATGCTTGCCCTTTTTCAAGATTCTAAAGGGAAGCAAAACGTTTTTCATGGAATGAGTAATGCGACAAGGCATTCCAAGACATTAAAGACTACGTGGAAAAACCGCATGTTTTATCCAGTCCGGTCGAGGAGAAAGATTGTATGTATACTTAGCAACGAAAGATTTGGCGGTTGCCGCATTGTTAGTGAGGGAGGAGAACGGTATTCAAAAACTGGTTTACTATGTCTCTAAGGCCTTGGGAGAGGTAGAGGCGAGATACTTTGATGCTGAAAAATTGGCGTACGCTTTGATCATAGCGTCAAGAAAACTTAGGGCTTATTTCCTTTCCCATCCTATTACTGTTTTCTCTCATGCACCATTGAGGAAAATCTTGCAGCAGCCTGATTCAGCAGGAAGGCTACTGAAGTGGTCCATTGAGCTGACAGAATTTGAGATAAGTTATGAAAGCCGTAAAGCTATAAAGGTGCAAGCCCTAGCTGATTTTGTCATTGAAACTTCATTTGAAAGGTCAAGAGAGGATGTGGAGATAATAACTAGGAAAAGGAAGGCAGTTTCTCAAGATCCATCAAGTCCAGAACCGGTGGAGAGGCCGGAGGATTGCTGGACGTTATATGTGGATGGTTTGTCAGCAAAGGATAAAGGGGGAGCAGGAATTCTTTTGATCGCACCACAGGAGGAATATAAATATGAGAAAGCCTTGAGATTCAAGTTCGCAGCATCAAATAATCAGGCAGAATATGAGGCATTGATTTCCGGTTTAGAGCTATGTAAATCTCTTGGGTTGAAAAATGTTGTAATCAACTCGAATTCCCAACATATAGTGAACCAAGTTAAGGGACAATTTGGAGTGGTGCATCCTGTATTGATGAAATATTGAGAGATGGCGAGGGCTCTACTGGGCGGCTTTGAGTTGTGGGAATTGACAAGGATTAACAGGCAAGAGAACGAAGTAGCTGACATGATCAGCAAGGCGACATACGAAACAATCAAAAATTTGCCAAGAAATATTGCCATTGAATACTTAGAAGAACCAGTAATCTCGAGGCCAATGATTATAGAGATAGAAAGTGAAGGGGAAAATTGGGTTAACGAGATGAGAGCATACTTGGAGAAGGAGGAATTGCCAGCAAGTGAGGATAGGGCAAGAATTGTGAAAAGAACTGCACCAAGATATACAGTTCAGGATGGAGTGTTGTACAGAAGATCATTCTCTAAACCGCTAATGAGGTGCGTGGAGCCTGAGTTGACAGATCAGGTTTTGTTTGAGATTCATGAAGGGGTATGTGGTGGAAACCCTGGGGCAAGGACTTTGGCGGACAAAATCATGTTCCATGGATACTATTGGCCAACTTTGAAGAAAGATGCTGAGGAATATGTTAAGAAATGTGATCAACGTCAGCGACATGCCATATTCCTAGACAACCCACCACGGAACATACACTGATCGTCACGTTGTGGCCTTTTGATATGTGGGGCACAGACCTGATCGGGCCATTTTTAAAGGCAAAGGGAGGCTGCCAGATGGTCATTGTCGCAGTCGATTATTTCACTAAATGGACAGAAGCAAAGGCATTGTCGTCAACCAAAGTGGGGGATGTGATCAAGTTTAGAGAACATTTGGTGTCGGTATAGGTTGCCGCGAGCCATTATAACTGACAATGGCCCATAGTTTGGAAACAAGTTGTCTCAGGAATGCGAAATATTGAATGTGAAGCATTGGAGTTCTGCGGTTTACAGGCCACAATGTAATGGGCAGGTTGAAGCAGCAAATAAGCAAGTTATGGAAGTTTTATCTAAGAATATCAAGGATAGAGGAGGAGCTTGGCTGGACGAGCTTCCTAAGGCTCTATGGTATGTAAGGACTACTATCAAAGGCTCAACTGGAGAAACCGCTTTTGCCCTAACATATGGATCGGAGGCTATGGTGCCAGCAGAAATGGCTTTGCAGACACACAGTGTGGCTTATTATGATAAAGCGAGAAACGGGCAGAGAAGATGCAACGAGCTGGATTTGAGCGAGGAGCGGCAGCTTCAAGCAAGGATGAGAATTATTAATTACAAACAGAGAATGAAAGCACAACATGATAAGCGGGTAAACAACAGGGCGTTGTCGGTAGGGGACTGGGTCCTTAGAAGCGTTGAAGCGACATGTCCCAAACTGGGTTACTCAAAGCTGGATCCAAAGTGGGAGGGCCCCATACCAGGTGGATAAAATCATGCGAGAAGGCACTTACAGGCTCAAAAAAAGGATGGTAAGGAGATCAAACATGCCTGGAGCATTGACCACCTGAAGCGGTATTATCCATAACTTTAGTAGTTCTCCCATGTCGCAAAATCTATTTTATGATTAAGAAGTTTATGATTTACATGCTTTCCCTAAAAATGGTCATAGAGCTGTTGAGGCCATAGTATGTTAATTTATGTTTATGAAAATTTTATGAATTGTAGTTTGGGGGAATGGAGTAATCTTAATGATGCTGTGATGATATGAGAATTCTTGGTTTAAAGTTATTTTCGTGAAATTGCCATAACTTATAATATATTGATTCATGCGTACGTTAACCCTATGATGTGTATACATATTTTTCGCATAATGACAAGAGAAATATTCGTTCGCCAACCCGCATTTAAGCCAGATCAAAGGTTGAAATGAAGCTATAGGGCTTACGACGAGTTGAAAACTCAAAAGATAAGTGGCATAAGAAGCAAACAGCGGGATACAATAACGGGGTTTAATATTAACAAACAAAAGTGGTGACCCCGCAGTAGGCCAAAGTCACGGCCTCCATAAACACAAAAACAAAAACAACAAAAGCTAAGGAAACACAAAGACCAGAACAATCACGGTGGGATCCCCTCCATCATCATCATCATCAGCAGCAGCAGCAGCAACATCATCGCCTTCCTTCATTTCGTCATCCCTTCTTCACCAGAATCACTCGAACTGCTAGAAGGATCGGCAGGCGGTATTTCCTCATCTTTATCATTGTCCTTATCCTGATCACCATCAACATCATCTCTTTCCTTGTCGCCAGAAACGTCATCTTATTCTTCATTGTTCTCATCATGACTGGATGACTTGCTCTTTGAGGAAGAAGAACCGTCAGAGCTAGAAATAACAATGGGTGAGGAGTGCTCACCATTACTGTCAGTAGGTGACTGTTCTGGAGTAGGAGGAAAAGGAGGATAGGAAGAATCTGAATTCCAACCCCCATGTCACGATCTTCACAATCAGAGAAGCGGGAAGACATTGTTATTAAAAAAAAAAAAAAAAAAAAAAAGATGAAAAGGTTTCTGGAAAGTGGGAAGGCTTAAAGGAAAAATTTGCCTTTTATAGGCCTAAAAATATGAAAGGGCGAATCACAAAAAGTCACCATAAATGTATGTGATGCATACTCATTTCTCGAGGTAATGATGAAAGTGGGAGTTCAAATGGTCACATCATAAAATATATGTCAGAATTCATTGGATTTTTGGGGGCTGAAGGTCACATCGAAGTAATGACTCTCACCAATCAGGCGGTAATCGTCATCCTGACATCACTCGAAATTAAGGCGACCTGAGCATTGAGCATCGTACACGTGTAGGTACGAATGATAATGACAAGACCGTGATGACATCAAGCATTTGCAACATGAATGAAAAGGTTACTTGTATAAACCTTAGCAAATGCTACTTGTATAAGCATTTGCGACATGAATGATAAAGGTTACTTGTATTGCGACATGAACGATAAAGGTTACTTGTATAAACCTTAGAAAATACTACTTGGATAAGCATTTGCGACATGAACGATAAAGGTTACTTGTATAAACCTTAGCAAATGCTACTTGGATAAGCATTTGCAACATGAAGGATAAAGGTTACTTGTATAAACCTTAGCAAATGCTACTTGTATAAGCATTTGCGACATGAACGATAAAGGTTACTTTTATAAACCTTAGCAAATGCTACTTGGATAAGCATTTGCGACATGATAAAAAGTTACTTGTGTAAACCTTAGCAAACGCTACCTGTATGAGCATTTGCGACATAAAGAAAAATCGAGATAAATAGGAAAAGCAAGGTTACCTAAAGACAACTCACATTTTCTGGGGAAAGTATGAACACAAAAGTATGAAATCAAAGTTACAAAATACTAAAGTAAAAGGGAGACGGGAAGCATAATTGTTTAAAAGGCTCGCAGGCCCTAAAATGTGCAAAACGACATGCAAGCCGACAAAACAAAGGTTAACAAAAATCAAAGTTTGATAGGATAATACAACACAATTACAAATCATGCGGCAGCAGCATCCTGATTATTCTTGGAGCGACGCTCATCAAAAGCGGAAAGAGCGGCAGTACGGGCTTGATCAAGAGCGCTGGTTTTTTCCTCACATAAAGCATCCCACAAGGTAACAGCATTTGGTTGGGCAATAGGAGGAGGAGTCCATTTAGGTCGCTTTAGTATGAAGTCCTATTCTATTAGAGATTGAAGTTCGTCTTTGGAGTAGGGCACCAGATGGTGACCGCGGCGAGAATGTTCACTATAAAGATGCTCAGAACCCCATTTCGCCAACCGTTCAACAGTAATGGCGGGAAATTCTTCGTGGTCGGCCGTGGCGGCACACATCACATGTAGTATGGCTTGGTCACATATGTCCATGGCATCGGCAAGGGTCTTCGAAGCAAGCTCTTCCTTCAGTTTGGTTGAAGTTTCAGCATGAGTAATAAGCTCAGTTTTCACCTTTTGATTCTCATTTTTCAAGTGATGATTCTCATGTCTCAAACTTGATTCTCCCCATTTAAAAGGCTTATGCTAGCCGACTGGTCTGTTTTTGCGGCATCAAATTCCGCTTTAATTACATCAAACCCCGTTTTAGCTGTTTCAAGTTCTTTCTGCAAGGCATCTTTGGCATCTTTTAAATCATTAATTGTTACATCTCACCGTCTTAACTTTCTGGTTAAAGTATCTTGAGTCATCAGGGATTTTTGCAACATTGCCTCTGTATTCTCCAATGCGGCATTTAGCTTCTGAACTTTATAATGATACGTGGCTAGAGAACTACCAACTATAAAACAAGTAGAGGGTTCCGTAAATAAGGGGACAGATAGGTAAAACAAGGGGAAAGAAGGGTAAAAACAATAATGGCGACATACCAAAGAAAATTTTATGCTTGCAGCGCAAAAGATATCATCATTATCCCGTGCCGCCATATTATCCACTTGTACGGTGTCGGCGGGTCGTTTTATTGCCGCGCAACCCAGTACAATGTCGTCTTCGCCATGTGTAGCGGTGATCAGGCCTTTTAATGGCGCAGCCCTGTTAATCGCCTCTTCATTAAGATCACCCAAGCCGTCTGGATCGGAGGGCTTCACAAACCCTTCCTGTAGCCAACTAGTTTTCCCAACATTCTTGGCGGCATTCATTGAGGCCAATTGCGGCGTGGGGGAAAGGGCTATTTCATCAGGATCATCGCCAGTCAGGTCTTAAATTATGGGTTGTCCCCTCAAAACATCATCTGTTAAATATTCGTCTCCAGCGGCTTCATGAGCAGTACCAGTGTCATCACGACTACTTGGATCCTCTTCATTAACTCCTTTCTCCAAATCCTCACCAGAGGGCTGATCAACAAACTGTTCATCTTGAAGTTGAGTTTGGGTATTTGGAGCGACTTCCTCCATTTCTTCCCCCTGCCACTTCTAGCACTCTCCTCCTTCTTTTCGAGGGCCTAGCCGGGGTAGCCCTAGCAAGCTGGGCTTCAGCTTTTGCGGCAGCAATGGCCTCAAGATCTTTCCCATCATTCGAGGGCCTAGCCGAGGTAGCCCTAGCAAACTAGTTTTATGTTGATAGCTCAAAAAGAAATGGATGTGAAAAGGAAGAGAGGGTTCCCTACTCAAGGCCCTACAGACCACAATAAAACAAGTTATTATCCTGATGGCATTGGGATGAAGTTCAATTACAGTAGCTTGAAGTTCGTGAAGAACATGGCTAATGAAAGGATCTACGGGAAACCTAAGACCTGCTTCTAATTGGGAAGGGTAGACCACAACATCGTCCTCACGTTTTCTTGCAGTTTCAAGAGAGATATCACCCTGGAATGGTTCTATATGGTAATTTACAATGTCTATCCCATACTTTGTATGCCAAGGAGTGATGGGATGACGCACTAGAGTTGGAGCGGCATGAAGGGCACTGGCGGCATTAGTAAAAGAAGAGCCAGATGGGCCAGCCTCATTATTTCTGGATGAAGGGCCAGGCTTATTTGAAGAAAAGATGTTATGAAATGAGTTTGTACCTGCGGGATCCGAAGAAGGGGCCACTTGAGATCGCCGATCAGCTTGATCAGACATCTCGCCAGAGTCACTAGAAGAAAAAAGAACTTGTTTATAACGACGCCGTTGAATTAAGTCGGAAGGAGCGGGATTATCAACATTAGACATATCATCTTCTAAGGCATTATTGTACAAGTTACAAATATGTTGATATAAATCGTGGGAATTGAAGAAGGTACGCGACATGGGGGCTGCCCTATTAAGAATAAAACGTCCTTTGACCTCAAGAGCATTTATGATAGCAGGATCAGCCTTATGCAAGGTCATAATAGTAACCAAATCGTCCCGGGGAATTCTCATCCAAACACCCCTATCCCTTCTGAAAAACCCTCCAGATTTACTACATTGACCGAACCTAATTTTTCTAAGACAAATTTTAGTCCTCACCATGGGGGAACGAATCAAGGGGCAGAGTAAAATTAAAAGAAAACAGCAAGGAATGGAAAGGATACAAGAGAGTACCTGGAAAGTTGGTGAAGAGTAAGAGATGGGCGACGATCAAACACCGTTAACAGGAAAGGGCAGAAAATCAACGGATATCGGAAAAATAACCGGCGTAATCGGAGACAAAGGGAGATTGTAAACTCGAGGTGAGGTAAAGATGGAGAATTCCGGTTTCGATTCTAGAAAGAATCAGAGAAGATGACAGAGAATTGATTGATTTAGAGAGATAGGGTTTTAAGGAAGAAGTTTATTTGTTAAGAACAAGCAAGAAAGGAGTAAAATGATGCAAGATTTAGTTTTTATAGTGAAGATTTGGGGGCTTAAGAGGCGGCGCAATAATTAAAAGGTAAATTTTTTTAAAGTTTTGTTTTCCCCTTTTTTTTATCGATTGAGGCGCCCGAAACGACGGTTCAGAAGAGTACACAGCTGTTTCCGACAATTATTAATGACCATCCACGTGGCACCTTAGGAGCCTTTGGAAGAAAACTTCGAGGCAAAGTTTAATATTTGGGGCGACAATTTGGTTATTTTCTCGCTGAAACCATGAATGGATCTCGTCTCGAAATAGGGGGCTACTGATGTCGCCAAAGATAAAATTATTTATAAGTTAAATGTTGTATTATTGGGCCCGGTCCAAGTGCTTTCTTTTGGTAGATAATGGGCCAAGCTCATGAATACGGCAATGAGAGCGGAAAGGATCTTGCGATTAGTCCATTGAAGGGTTAGATCGGGTGTGAACATAACTCCAACAAGTGCGGCATGAGAGGTGATTTATATGTCTCCCCTACCTCAGGAATTATACCAATAGATGTAAAAATAGCATGGATGTGGACCCACCAAATCTGTTTCAATTACCAGAATATGTCAGAGTTAACGTCCTCCCTTGGAAATCGTGCAAGCCAATCATATTTGGACAGCTGGACTAAATTAACGAGCAGCACATGGGGAGACATGTGCAAGGCACATGTCGCCATGCACGTGACTGGCACCTGGGTCAGAAGTATAAAAGGAAGTTTACATTCATTTGTGAGGTATGTTCAAGTACACACACAGAGCACCATTCCTTCTTTCTCTGTACTTAGGGAATTTAAGTTGGTACTTTCGTGAACTGATTCTCACGCCGGAGGGGCTTTTGCCGGTGAGCCCCCGGCGCAGTTTAAGTTTAATTTCGTGTGTGTAGGTCAAATACAAAGAGAATGCTAATTTCCTGGCGCTAGACTCATGATTTAGTTGCTGCCTCACGAAGCCATTTTTCCGGTAGCATCACAAAGGTGAGTTGAAATTCCAAGACTGCAGTATAAGGGTTGCATGACGACCTCAAATCAAATCTAAGCGCCTCCGAATTGGAATAGAAATAACAAAATAAATTCCATCAAACTGCGACTGGCTTGGCATTGAAGGCCAAACATACTGTAACATACTTATCCGATAAAAGATTTCATGCTTCTAATAAAAAGCTGTTTTGATAAAAAATATTTACGATTACTAGTACTAAATGCTCCCCTACTAGCATGGAGAGGCAAACGTAAATACATTACTACCTTCTGTCATACACAACAATGAAGCTTTTGCAACAGCCTCCCTTAACTTCAGAGGGTGGTACCACGATATCGCTTACAGATAAGTGAATAGATTTATAAGTGTACATATCAGTATCTATCTATACAAAGATGGAAGGATCTTAAGAGTGATTCTTGAAACATTGTCAGTATGCATTTCATACTGCTTTTGTCAGATGAATCAAATTCAAACTTGCTGGTGTTGGCACTTTCCGGTAACTCAAACTTTTCGCCTCCGAGTCCTACGAGCAATCTGAATCAAATGAAACAAACTTCAGGGAATAGAAACAACGTAGGCTCAGGTAGTAGTGTCTTCTTTTTTACTCTTTTTTTTTGGGGGGGGGGGGGGGGGGGGGTGGGAGGGTTTATATGGGGAGAAAGAGGGATTGTTAGAGGGAAAGAAACATCACGCCCCAATTAAGGTCCATCTCACATATTCTACCTACACCTACACCTCTACACACACACCCCCCTCCACCTCCCTTAATAATGAAAAAAGGGAACAATATTCCTTTTCCCGCCCCAGTAAGAAACAAAAATAATGCAGATATTGTCAGGTGAAAAGCTTTTTCCATGCAATAACTCTACTCTAGACCAATGACAAACAACTATCACAAGTGAGGAGCTTTGTAGTCAGACCAATACCATTGTCTTCTTGTAACATTATACTTTGCTGTTTACAAATAGGCTAAAGTTTATGCTGCCGTATTTATACTTTCTTAAATGCACTGAAAAAACTGTTCAAAAAATGTTTTTATTTTTTTGTATAAATGAACAAAGGGATTATAAACAGGAATCAAATCTTACGCAGTCCACTTTTGTGTCAATGATTTCAGATACTGACGTGTCAACAGAAGCTTTGTTCCCCTTCTTTTCCCTCACTGCACCAAGAAACACTTGTCAGTCAAACCCGGCAAGAGCTTGCTAGCATTAGGGTTGAACATGTTCCCTGCTATAACCTCATCAGGAAGACAGATGTGAAGTCACTCATACATACTCCCTCCATCCCATCACAAGTGAGAATGGGTGGTAGGAATAGCAAGTGGATTGTTGTTGTGAATATGACAAGTGGGTCCCATTGAATAAAAAAATATTAAAACTTTGTTATTTTGGGTAATCTCAATTATGGTGGGACGGATAAAAAAGGGAACAAGTCTCACTTATGGTGGGACGGAGGAGTATTTAAGGGTTTATGCCTAGGGTTATGAAAACAGCTGCTGCCTAATTGGCTGTTCAATGAAAACAGAACTAGCCTAAAGAATTTCAAGGGGCTTTTCCATTAACCATCAGCAAGAAAAAAAAATACCTAACAATCTTCTGTTTTTTTTTTTTTTAATAAAAAATAAAAAAATGACACAAACATTAAGAGTAATTGCAATTGGGGTAGGAAAAAAAATCAAAACATTGTAATATGGATTCCTGACAGCATAAAAAATGACATCATAGCCTTTAATGTAAATGATAACCAGTGAGCTTGGCATGCGGCTTTAGCTAGATATTTTACACTCTTTGTTTGATTAATGTGAAAAAGGTAAGAGAAAGACAGAAAGAAAGATGATAACCATAAAATCAAACAAACCACCAAGGAGCTCTGATGCTCGGACTCTTTGGTTTACCCCGCCGTACCCGTGTCGGACACTCCTAATTTAGTGTAGTCAACACGAGTCCGGCGAGGTCAACCAAAGAGTCCGAGCACCATAGCCAAGGAGAACAAGTGAGCCAACAAGAGGAAGGTATGAGCAATATTCACTGAACCTTCGATGGATGTACCGCTATGCTTCCATCATGGTCAACAGATGATGTCACTTTAAATTTGGATAATAAATCTAACTTGAGAATAAAGTGGCATTTATTGACACATAAGGAATCTATAAACAATTTTGTATTACAATACGGAGTAGAAAGGAATTACCAGCCACAGGAATCTTTCTATTTTGCATATTTATCTCTTCCTTGTGCGGAAAATTTTGTATTAGTAGAGAAGCATCATCTCTAACCGCTTCAACCATTTCAGCTGGGCTACTATCATATGACTGCAGCCCATAATCACTGCAAAAGCGACATGAAAGCTTGTTCTAAAACTGGTTATTTAGCAAGAAAGGGTAAATTACATCTCAACCTTGAAACTACAGCCTCCCGTCTAAGTTACTGATGACAACAGGGCGGTGTAACTGGGAAAACCATCCCATGCTGTCCATAAGAGGGCGGGAACGGGATGGGATAGCAAAAAGACATTTCAATTTCCCACAGGAAATGGGACGGGGATCCGAATGCCATGCCCTATCCCAATTATTCGCATATGTATGTATGACTGCATGTCTTTTTATATGTATGTACATGCCTATATATATATATATATATATATATATATATATATATATGATAGATTTATTGCATGAGCGATGCAAATGGTATACAATTCCACTTTAAAAACATGGCTTGCGCTGCAAGGTCGCTTAACTGGAGGTCAACAGGAAAATCATATGAATAGTCCATGAAGAATCTCTTGCTTAAGCTACAGATTATGTATAAGGTTTGCTATAGACATGGCTGAAATGAAGAACGTAGCAATTGGAATCTAGCTGTACAAAGCAACATTGAAATTAACAAGGTAAGCCAGACAGATTACCAGCTTTGTGAATGGAGAGAACTCGACTCCTGCATCAGAAAAACATTCTTGTGAGACAGAAAACATCTATTCAGTAAAACTGAATACAATCATGATATAACTGGGTAAACGGTGTTGTTCTTTCTCCTGTACATATAGTGGTCTCAGACTATGAAGACGAACATATGAGAGATCAGATGGAAATCACGTTTCTTTGTTCTTTTTTCTTCTTTCGTTTTTCGTGTTTTAAAGACTTCCTATATACCATACTGGAGGGAAGATAAAGCACTCTATTATTCTGATTTAAACTCATCACTGCAGTACCATCTTATCTTTTTATACATGTCTGGAGAAGAGGGCAGTATATTCATTCGAGATTTCCACCAATTAACCTTGTTTTAGTGATGCGGAAATTTGAAGTTGATTCAGTGTTCAATTGGGATTCACCTTTTCTTCCAGCAAATCATGAGTTAGATTCTCCCAGTTCTCATTCTCCAAGCATACGACTTCAGTCTCCCCATTATCATAGGCAATCTAGAGCACAAAATTGACAAAATCAAAGCTTCAAATCAAACAAATTCAAGTAGTATGAACGAATGCACTCACCTCATAAGTACAGTTTCTAGGATCGAACCCATGAACGGTGCCGGAACTGTAGCTAATAAACAGGAAAAAAAAAAAAAAAAGCACTATGATGTTCGACGAATACAATTCATACTTGTTAAATCGAGTATCTTAGGTAACATTTACTTACCACTTTTTAATTGGAGACCACAACTTTATCCGCTGTCCAATTAACACTTTGCTCTTCTTACCAATCTGAGATGTATTTCATAAATTGATAGTAATCGATAGTTTGAAAACATACCAATATTTCACATGAGACAAAATGTACCTGTGTATCTATAGAGCTATTGCACCTTATTATCATCTCATGTTTTCTCAAAGATGAGGAGGCCGTAATATCCTTCTTTGGTACAGAGCCACAAGAAGACTGACCTGCAATAGGTTCAGAATTCCCGGATGCATCTCCACCCTCTATTTCACAAGATGACAGGCCCTGGTTTTTTCTTCCCCTGGAGCTGACCTCATGCTTCTGACTATCATGTGTTTTATATGCATTGTGATTCCCACCCTTTGTAGATTGTGCGCAGCTTTTTACCCTGCAATTTCTGGTATCTGACACCGCAGAAATCTCCACATCTTTTTTGCCACGCTTTGCTCGAGTGCTGCCAAGCTGCATATGAAAGGAATATCATTCAACACAACACCTGAAGCATGCTGCTAAATTATGAAAAGAAAGCTCAAGACATACACGAGACGCCAAAGATTCAAAACCGCGAACCATTTTCGCAGTAGTATTTACTTGAAAATTGCTTGAAGTATCCTGCCAAGAACCAACAGACAGAAACAAGGTTCGAAAATATGCTTTTGAGCAAATTTCATCATTCAGTGAACAGAGATTATCACTTTTTCACACTTGCCTCGCTTTCCTCGGTGAGACATAATTTATAGAGAGATGATGGCAGCAAAACAAGACTTGAGGCTATCGACACTGAAATCCCACTAGTTTTTAATGTACTTAGAACGGAGATACCGAAGTTCGCTAAAGCATGTAGCTTCTGCAAAATAGTGAACCCTATGAATTTCACAGAACAAACTACAAGAAAAAAAAAATGAAAATGAATAAAGAAGAAAGATACATTGGTCAGAGATACAACAAATCTTACACTGGTTTTTTGAGAATCAACAGCATCCTCAGCTCTTTTGATAGCATTAAATATACTTTGTAAACACAAGAAAGCATTGCCGACACGGTTCATGTCACCATCTACAAAACTAGGGTTAACCAATGCCTGCATGGCGCAAACGAGGGGACTACAAAACCGCCCGCAGGGAGTGCAAGGATCAGGTTAACGTAAGTTTGATGTATAAATTCTACCATTAAACAAACATACCTACCTGCAAAACTGGCCATATATTTCTTCTTCTTCACAGTCATCAGGGGGGAAACCAGTATCATGAGCAAGAACGTGAACTAAGAATATCATAATGTATGCGGGTTCATCCGTCATTCCTCCCTCTACAGCTGATGATCGGTGGCTTCGAGCTTCTTTTCCATATTCCTTTATAAATTCTTCCATACAATGCAATGCCTGAGAAGGGAACTGAGTTAGTAGAGAACTAAGAAGTTAGTTCTTTGACATAATGAAATAGATAATCACGAGACTGCAACCTACCTCTTCTTGTAGATTTTGTAATGAATCTGAAGCGGCCAATGCAAAAGCGCAAGCATATCTACTTGGAAGAATGTGCTTCTTCAAAAGTCTGAACGCCTTGTTTATGAATGAGCTCCGTACAAAAGAAGAAGGGTCCTGAAACATGTCGGGGAGGAGAAACAAGTATGACTGAATTTGAAATGAGCAACATAATGAGGAAAAACAAGTATGACAGAATTTGAAATGAGCAACGTGACAATGGAGAAACAGTAACGCCATCACTTCAAACCATAGTTACCAGGAACGAGGGACGTTTCAGGACGCGGGCGGGTAGGGGAAGGAGGAATGTGACTTAGTAAATTTTAGGTATGTCGTACGCCGGGGGTAGGATTAGTTAGTACGCAAGTTGGGAACACGGTACACAATTATTGGATGCATCACTAAGTTATATATGTATGTGTGTATTATTCAGGAGATAAAAGACTGTAAAGGTAGATAACCCTATAAGATTGTAAAAGCTGAGTATGTTTTTTATCTATCCCGCGGCAACCCTAAGTTCTCTGCCTCTTCCCAGCAACTCAAAGCCATAGTGTCTTTTCTCCTTGAAGTTCAGTTCTCGACCTCTTCCCAACGGTAAGTCAAATCCATCAGAATTTCGATTGACCTGTTCCCAGCTACGACTCAAAGCTTGTTCATCTCACTTTCCATCGTGAAAAACAAGCCAAAGTCAGTTTCTACGTTGCTGACCTTTTATTTTCCGGTACAATGGTTTGAGTGATTTGGGACAAGTTCCTTTGTGAACTGGGACGTAAATGATCCACGATCCGGGACGCGCGTTCCGGGACAAAGGGGAGGGGAGTTCCAGGAAACTATGCTTCAGACTAATGGGACTCTGGTGCTTGCAGGAAGAATCTTATGGGATATACAGGGGTGGTTCAAAATCCTCAGGTAAAAGGCAACTCATAAGGATAAGCTAAAAGAACAACAGCCTAGTGATGAATACACAAGCAGAGAGGGGGTTGAGCTGAAGGGTTTGAAGTCAATGTGAAGAGAAACTAGGTATACATTTCTATAATATTTATCCAAATTTCTACTTTCGCAATGCAATCACTTCAATAAGTACCTGAAGTGTTACAAGGTGCTACGGGGCTGAAGAATAGTGCATCCGCGGAATTAACTTACTAGGATTTCGTCGGAACCTCATAAGAGCATCTAAAATGCAACCTTTTTAATAAATATAGGAATGTTGTGCACCGATTCTAAGCTTAGCGAGGTCTGTTCAGCTTGATATCTTTTATGCATGAAAAGCGGAAATAAGAAAAGTACACAAGTGACATCAATGAATTTTGAATCTACAAACGATTGTGAGTGTTAAAATATCTCAATTCATAGCAGGTGTATGTTATTCTATCCCCTAGACAAGTTAATAGAAATAGATTTTTGCCTGATGATAATTAAAGTTCTACAAACCTTACTCTGTTAGACAAGAATATAATTAAAAAAGGGGGTAATTTTACTGTGTAATAACTATATAAAATTCTGAAGAATGCCTGATCACTTTAACTTGCGATGAGAAGCCAAAATGTTCATCATTTACTCAAACTCAACTTTTGATATTACAGCAACAAATAGTGCAAACCTTAGCGACTGAAACTGTAAGGCGGAAAATCTGTGGTGGAATATGCAAATCCCATTTACGGGAAAGCCGGAGAACAGATTTAGCAGCAGCTAGTCGGAAGTGTGCCTTATCAGTTTCACTGCATCAGACAAAATGCTCAGCATAAATAACACAGCATGTAATCTTTACTTACAGAAAATACATGAATGACACAAAATAATATATTGAACAATTATTACTCTACACATAATTAAAATTAAATGAACGTGTATATTCGAAGTAAGCAGTTGGTAAATGTTGAGACTTCTTGTTTTTCATATATTACGTTTATGCTTCAGATTAAGGTGAGCTGCTATAAAGGCAGTGTATTCCATGTTGAATTCGGTGAAGTTCTTTCCTTTTACATAATTTTATAAATACTTCATTTAAATGCACAAATATATTTAGGTGCTTGTGATTCATGCCAGTTCCACTAAAGAACACACCAAAATAACTTAATTAGTCTCTTTTCATTGTTTTAAGATAAGAGATGAGCAACGTCAAAACCAACTCTGAATCTCAAATACTCGCCTTGATAACCTGCTACTAACCCTGAGTTTAAACATCGGAGAATTATGATAAAGTTAAAGAGCCAATGTTTTATGTGAGGTATATTTTAAGTGACAAATATCAGTAGGATATGGTACAAAAGTACCATTAAAGTGCCAACAATGTACAACAACTGTGCTGGAATAGTTTACTTTGCTGATTTCATGCTATTTTCATTGTCTTTAAGAAAGAGTGAAGTTGGTATTTTCAAACATAATGACGTAATAATCCCCCAACCACCCACCCAAAAAAAAAAAAACAAAAAAAAAACACACACACACACACACACAAAGTGAAGGCTAGAATCTACATTGAAAAAGATGACAACTTCACCTATTTCTGTAAAATACATACCACGAGAGTGTTCCATCAGAAACTTCACCCTTTTGAAGCAACTGTGATATGACTTCCAGCAGCTTATCGATCTGATGACTGGCACGAGTATGCCCATGTGGCAAAAAGCTCTTGACAAGTGCTTTCAGCCCGAAAATCTGAAATGGATGAGCAGCTAAAGGAAATGGACATACAAGAACATAATGCAGCAATTTAAGTGCAAGAAAGAGAATTGAGGGAACAAAATCACTATCTGGACATTTTAGAACATAAAGTCTTACTATGGAAAGCACTTGATACCATTCAATGTCAGATCACCATAATACTCATAATCAAGTACCCATGATGTGGAAACATTTATTTTTATCATGGGCCCAAATCATTATGCAAACGCGAAACTAATGAAGTTTTGGGAGAAGGGTTGAAGCAACATCTGACTAGCTAGCATGTTCAAAACCCTTCACCAAGATATGCAAGAACAGCAAGTCACTGATTCTCCCCAACTATCAAATAATAACATGCATTTAAAATTTAACATAAGAATGTAGTCTTGTGATTGAATTTAGTTGATTCCACTTCCAAGAGGATTGACACACATATATACAACTATGGCCTCCAGCCAAACGAAAACGAAGAAAAACATGCAAAGTTAAAGGATCAAGTCAGGTTGTGATCAGTCACCCAATTTCTTGACCTAACAAGTAGCAACCCAGAGAGCCAAGTATGGAATTGTTTTAAACAATTCGGTTAAACCTGAAGCAAGTTGAACTTCTAAATATCGGTTGTGTATATGTTTTTTTCTTTAGGCTTGTGTTGCAAAGCATAGCTCAAATGCAACAGACCATTGAGAAATTCGGCTATTTCAAGTCTGAAATCACAACTTGTGTTAATTGATCTTTAAAGAATGGAACGTTTTTGTCTAACATTTGAACACGGGAAACCAACTAGTTAATAAATTAATCCAATCTCAGCTCTTTATTATATACTCCTTCCCTCCCTTAACAATGTGTACACTTTTGGTTGTGCACGGGAATTAATGACTACATATATTGTTAAAAATTAGTATTGTAGGTGTTGTATGGAAAGTGAGGTAGGAGAGAAAAAGTGGGGAAGGGAATAGTAGTGGATAGTTGTTGTGAGTATAACAAGCGGGTCACATTGAATAAAGAAGTATTATAAAATTTCCATTTTGGAAAAGTGGGACTCGCCAATGGGACCCCAAAATGAAAGTTTGTGCACATTGTTATGGTACGGGGGGATTATGGGACAAAGTATTACGTCAATCCATTTATTTTAATGACTTTAGAAGTGTTGGCTACATTCAATGGATTGATGTGCAACACTAGTATGCCTAGTCAAAACCGACAATCGGTTCGTGGATAACTTTACCAGGACTGTAAATAAAATATATATATATGTATATATATATAGGTAGGTAGGTGCTCAAATGAGAACCTAAATATCGTGAGAACCGTGAGAACTTAATGTATCCAATGATGTGTCCAAGTGCACATCGGATGCATTAGTTTTTACCTAATGTATCCAAGTAATGTATCCAAGTCAAGTAATGTATCCAATGATGTATCCAAGTGAACCGTTGGATACATTAGTTTTTTACCTAATGTATCCAAGTTTTCACGGTTCTCACAGGAGCACGACCCTATATATATATATATATATATATATATATATATATATACATCATATTTATAAAAGGGAATGCATGATTACTAAACTCCAGCTTGCAGGGGATAGTTTAAGATTATGTAGCCTATTACTGCGAGGCTTTTGCTGACAGGTGCTTTTTGGATCTAAACAAGTGCCCAAGGAAACTGATTAGTAGGATCCTCATTACAAATGCTATGCTGCATTCGATGTAGACAAAGAAGCCTATATAATTCAGATTAAAGGTCTTCTCTCTCACTATGGAACAATTTAATAATACATATTTCCATTTGAACAGACAGACATTGTAAATGCTATCCCATATTCCCTTCCACCCCTAACCCACTCACTCAAACAACAAAATTACATAGGGCTATACTGTCACGGTAGTGAAAGTACAGTTAACACTTAATACGCTTTCTTAAGGTGCCATTCCACTATGCTCCCCGAAAAATCCCAAAGGTCAATCTTTCCGAAGTTCCAACGCGGCTGAAAAAAAAAGGCAAGGAAAGCCATCACGTCCAGAACCCTTATCACCTCACCTGCCATGACTCCGGTAGCATCTAACTTCCACCTTAGAAAAGGGTGTCTCCAGCGACTCGCTTTTCTCTCCCCATGAAGCAGACACCACTCCCATCCATCATCACATGTCTACTTGCATAAAAATGAAAGATAAAGAAAAATAAACCCTTATAGAAACAAAAAATGAATCAATGATTGAAAAAGGAGGAATCCAGACAACTTAATTCAACCTTATTAATAACTCATGTACCTCTTATCTAAGCAACCTTGTGAAAAAACATTGAATTGCAATCACCTTCACACACTTAACTCTAGACTTTTTTTTCTCCAACTAATGTCCTTTTACAGAACCTTCTCAAACTAAAGAACTAAATGACTCAGAAAGAGGCTAACCTCTTTCATGCGATCAATGGAAAAATTTCATCTGTGACGACGGTACTTTTCCTAATATAATGTGACCAGATACCTCCTTATTCTAAATTCTAGTTTTCTTCCTTTCCAATCTCAGTTTCTTTATATGCACAAACATTGGCCACCCTTGAACCTCACGCTTTCAACCAAAAACACCTGAATCTAACGGCTGTGATGAGATAAATATATATTATCAAAATGAAAAGGAGATAATGTGGTCATATATGCTGCACTAATGATTACATCGTGAGCAAAAGGCATAGCATCAATTATAGCATTTCAAGTAAGATCGCATATCCTCATAAAGAGAATACACCTGCTTTTATCATATAGGTGTAGGGTTACTGAACAAAGTATCTAAGTTGCACATATGCATATACAAGGGAACGGTAAGGCAGAATACTGCAGTTCCAGTAACGAACTTGATTGATCCACAAGAAGAATCTACACCAACCAATATGCTCTCAGATATCAGTCTAAAATAAACTTCAAGTGAAGTAAATGAAAACCACCTTTAATTTGCATGAAGTGCTGCACTTTGAAGCATCGTTAACTGAAAACAGGTCATCTGTTATTCCAACCTAAGTCAGGATGCATGAGTTAGACACTAAAGGAATAATCTATATTAGGAACAGGAAAAGAAGAAAACTATGAGAAGATTAAAACTCACCTCAGTCACTAGGAATATATTTTCAATAATATAGGTAGTGATCTCATTAGCCTGGGCCTCATAAGTAGAGATGGAATGTTGCGCTATACAACCCAAAGATTGCAAAACAGTCGGTATATTCTGCCCACTTTCTAAAGCATCCACGAGTATCTAGAAAATGAAATAGAATAAGAAATCGGCCTGACCATGTCTACTAACAAGCATTCACAGAAGTTGGGCACATGTAATATGCAATACTGAATATCTAGAGCTTGAATGTAGGTCATGTCCCATCAAGTCAATTATCCCAATCACTTAAAGTAGATATGTTCCACGCCCACATGCTAATATTGTATCACTCAGTAGTGAACCTATATTTATGATCCCATAAAAATAGCATGCCAGAGTTGCACTTATTACTATAATGATGGGACTATACCCCAAGCGCGGCAAGCGGAGGGGAACGGTCACAGATGTATCGGCCTCAGGTTATTACGAAGCCCTGGCTCTCGAAATTACCGTGTTTCGAAACACCCCCAAACATACATATGCCAGCTGGACTCGAGTGCAATGCACAAGTAGATATTTATTTGTAATAGAGTAATAGACCATACATACCATAACAAGACCCAAAAGTAATGGACCTTCCCATAATTTACATGAACAATTTTATCATTTGCTCAACAAACACATAATTGTACGCAATATTGGCGAGCATTAATCGCCATTGGGTCACAAAAGATACAAAATCTCCATCTTAATAAATCTCATTTTACAACAAGTACATATAGCATGCTTTTCAATAAATTCATGATATTTAAAGAGTAAATTCAATAGCAGAGCAATTACTAAATTAAAATACTATGAAAATACGGAACATTAAAGGACGATAGCGTGATGAAAATTGATACGGAACGGACACAACATAGTTTCCCTTACCTCACTACTGATAAAATAATTCAATGATCAAACCCTGATTCTGAACCATACAAATCTACTCGGAGTAACGCAAGACTAACAAATACTAAGAGCTGACTTATCTTGTTCTCTAACTATTTAACTAGCTAATACTCACCACACACACACACACACACACACACACACACACACACACACACACAAATGGCTAAGCAAAATTTTATACTGCCGATTATAGGTGAGTCATAAACATTAAAATTTTCTTTGCAAGACAGGTACACCTAAAGTAAATAATACTCACCAAAGTTACATTGATGTCAACCTTCAATTTCAAAGTAAGAAACATTTGTTTGTATATGGAAATTGATAAGAATATCTAAAATTCTTCTCCTGGTGCTTGAACTCATTCACTTCAATATAAACAAGTTTAAGATTAAAGCAGAAGAAGAGATGAAGGTATCATTCTATGGTCATAGCTAGACATCAAAGAAGAAAATTAAAGGTTTAGTAACCCCCTTTCTTCTTTGAAAGTTCATTCTCCAAATTTTAACCCATAATTAGATTCAGATCTCAAAACCAAATAATACAGCCTTAAAAACATTTCAAAAAAAACAAGCACCCCCTTCAACCTGGCAGCTCAAACATAAAATATAAACTTAAACATTATGTTAATTTAGAACAAAGGCATTTATAGAACCCCTAAAACTGATCAACTCATTCCCTTCCTTTCATAAAAATCCTTTTATATAGCTTTGTTTCCCTTCTTTGATCTAGTTGTTAAGTCATTTCTTAACAGGGTTATGTGACGATTCACTACATCAATACAACTAGACAAACAACTACTTGCACTCAGGTGGCGTTTGGTTCACGGTTCATGCGAGTGAAACAGATAGAATGGAATGGTCAATGGGAATTCAGTTCCATGGATTCGGAATAAGAATGAATTCATTCAATGTGCATGCTTGGTTCACCCTTCCAAATAATATTCAAGCTCCAAAAATGCTAATATGAATACTGGAGGAAGAAACAGAGAGAGAAGGTAAGAATGACGACCGGGTGAAAGAGAAGAATGGACGGAATGGGGAGGGGGGAGAGAGAGAGAGTCTCATAAACGATACTGGACAGTGAAACGATCGCCGGAGGACGCTACAGAAGCCTTGGTCGAGGCTTCCATGGCGAGAAGGAATTAGGAAAGGCATGAAAAAAAAGGGATTGACTAGGCTTGATTTATACTTGTTGGGAAAGGTGAATTCGGGATTATGGTACAGGAAGTGGGGTTTTATTGGGACAAGAAAATCACTCAGGGATTGAATTAAAGGCACTTGAGAAGACCACCCTCCCCCTAGGATTTGACAATTCCTTTATATGTAAGGTTTAGTCATTCCCTGGGAATGATATTACTGCCAAAATAAATTAACCAAACAACAGAAAGGAATAGGTGACGGGAATCGGTCATTCATTCCCACATATTCCTGCAAACAAACACCATCTCAATTTCGTCAAGGAAAATAAAGAAATAACATAGCTACAAATGGCAACAACTAAGCATAACAGTCAACCTAATTTGAATGTCAATCCTCTTGTAACATGATCGACCCATGTATCCTATCGAAATGCGTAAGCACGAAGAGTGTTTGAGAAAATATCATAGTTTTTTATATAACATTCCGGGAGGTAGGAAAGATGTTTAGAAAGTAGACCTTGCACAATTCCGAGAAAATGGATTGCCCAGAAGTACCAGTTAATGCGGCAATTGATGAAATAGCAAGTTTAGACTGAGCACGTGTTCCCTCCAGGCATATTCTCTCCAACGATGGGTATAAATCACTGCATACACAAAATTTGTGGTGCATCCGACTCAAAACCCAAAACGAGGGTAAAACAGAAACAAGATAATATAAAGACGGAAATAGTGGAAAACATCATGTATTGTTGCAGCTAGAAGTCTACAACAACTTAGAAAAAAAAGAGTTGTACACTTGTACTGAAAGCAGCTGTGGCTGCTTTTGTCATTCCACAAATTCCTATTGTTTCTTGCTTATGGAAAAGGTTCGTGGAACCCTCTGTGTTTGGTAAAAGACAAATAAACAATAATTTGGATTTGGATATGCAACAGAAACCATGCAGATAAACAAATATGTCCCGACCAACATAAAATGTTGGTTTAACCCTCTGTGTTTTATGAAGAAACCTGGGTGGTTCTCCTCAGCTATAAAGCAGTACAGCGCGTGGAAACACATGCACCGCTAGATGAACCGCTAAAGTTATCTTTAAATGACTGTAAAAGAAAAACATTCAACTTCCATTTATGCTGGTGTTTTATGTGCTCATATTCTTGTTTATGTTGATAAAACTACCAGGCACAGTAAACTCCAAAAATTACCTCAGATTCAAAGAAATATGAGGACTTGCTTTGACTAGTATATGAATCAGGTCATCATTAAAAGGGTCCTCAGATAATAGAAGGCAGAATTGCTCCTCTGAACCCCTCAGGAGTGAGGGGAAAGCACTAGCGATAATCTGGAAAGGTAAAGGAAGAAACTCACTCAGTACAGCAAAAACAATAATGATACGGTATACTACAGTGTACAGATAAAACAAAGTAATATCGTCAACAGTTTATGAAGCTCTAATCTTAAATGTGGTGAAACTTCGAATTAAACCAATGTTATAAATGAGGTTGGTCTAATTATATTTTATTTTGATAGGAAGTCTAAATTAAGAATAGCAATTTAAGTCATGTCAGTCAGATGTCTTCAAAAGATACATGCCCAACGAAGAACGAAGTGCAGGGAGTTATCCAAGTAAGAAAAAACCGTGTCCTTTTAATGTCAAGACGATCTAAAAGTTATGGCTTAGTTCTTCCTTTAATATGAGAGTTTTAATAATGTGTTCTTTGTGCACTTTTACAAATATAGACAGGGGGCCGTTAAGAAGAAATGATCATATGTGCAAACTAAGTCGTATTCCTGGCCTTTGCCATGATGTAAGTGCATTCCTTCTCTCTCTCTCTCTCTCTCTCTCACTCTCTCTCACACACACAAAGAGTTGTGAGTTCATTTCATAAACAATTAAAGCTTGTCTCTTGATAATTAACTTTGAGCAAATTTTAAATTAACTCACCTCATCAGAGTTCCGAAACTTCACCTAGATACAAATACTGCAAAAATGTAACTCCAGAAAAACATGGCAAGAAGACCTGGCACTGGTTTGAATATATGTTTAATGAAGATGCAAAGTACAACAATTACACGGCGCTGGCGTATTTGAGCAAATGGTTCAAAACAACTTGGTTTCAAATTAATATGTAAGGATCCAAGACAATTAATGTTATTTGAAGACAGTACCAGAGGAAAAAACATATTCAACACATCTACAACTGTAATGCTTAACCAAACAAGTGGTTGCAAGAGCATGATTGTATTCACAGAAAGTACATTATATGTACCAGGACCAATGTCACATATTACAACTATGTTAAACTTGGTATTTCTCTCTAAAGTCGCAATTCCAATCCAGGGTTGATAATGTGAGTCACGCGACTTCTTGTTCCAAATATGTATTTGTCTCTAAGGTCTGCTATTCACATGTTACAATTTCACAGAAAGAAATAGTTTTCAAGAAAAGCAGCAGTGCAACATATAATTAGGGTCGTCGAAGATGCAATTTACCGTACCTGAAGAAGCTTCACGGAAGACTTCTTCAAATCCTTACTTCCAAACTTGTCGCTTGAAAGATAATCCAAGATGCAGTAGACATGATCAGAGGCAAAAATATTAAACAAGCATTTTCCGGAGAGTGACTGTAGAAACTCGATATTTGGATGACTATCCACAAACTTTTTCAGAAATGCATCCTTCAAAGAAGAGAAAATCAAGAAATGTTTACTCATTCGCATAAAACATTATTGTATGAAAGATGCACATTACAAGAAAATGAAATGGAATATCAGTCTAGAGAAATATAGAACAAATAATGTATGCCATAGATTAACTGAATCAAGGTCACTTTTGTGCTTCTTGAACATAGAAGAAGACCAACTCATGATATAACAATAATCTTGAACATGGAAAGAAATGCCAAAGGCACACATCATTTATAAACTAGGAAACAAACACAAGATGGAGACTTCAAGCCTAGAGCTGGTGAACCATAGGTTTGATACCGCATAAAAATCTAACTTGTACTTATAAGCCGCCACCTATTATTATCAGTCATCAGCATATCCATAAAATTTAATCGGCCTCTCAGGTGCTCCTTGCACCTGGATGGACATATGTTGCAGCCCAAGCACTCAACCTCAGGATTCTAAACTGGGCCATGGGGTGTGGGCCATGCCAAGACTGCCTATGCAGTGTGTTTTATTTTCCAAGTGGCAAGGGATTAGGATATCAACACTGGTTGGAACAGAGTAGGCTCAGCATTCTTAGTCTTGCAGTACCCTAGGTGAAACCTTAAGCACCATGGATAAGATGGGAGCATACTTGTCAAAGGCGTCGCCTGCCTCGCCTTTCTTGTCGCCTTTGGGGTTTGTCGCCTCTCCCCAGACAGGCAGGCGGGTGATAGCCTTTTTACCGAAGGCGTCGCCTTTTTGTGTAAGGCGAGAGGCGAAAAGGCGCCGCCTCAGCGTAAAGGCGTGAAAAAGGTAAAAATTGACGAGACTGCGTCGTTTTAGAATAGGGTTACGTCGTTTTGGTTTTCCGATTTTGCTTATTACGTTGGCTCCAGCCCCTAATTCGACTAATCGAGAAGAGAAGAACGGAAAGGTCAAAAGGGTTAGGGTTGCGAACCTTGACGAGTCGACGGCCTACCAGTTGAGGACGACCCAACGAATGCGACCTGCGATCCACTCTCACGAACGCAATGGCTACAGCGAGGCGATGTCAATGAGTTTCAGATAATATTTTTCTACTTCTCTTCTCCTTTATGTTCCTACTGTGTCGTTTTTTATTTTGGTAGAAGGTATATGGTGTTGTCCCCTGTTCGTTCTCACCTTCCAGTCCCCTATTAATACCTTACTTTTTGTTAAACACTCTTCTTATTAATAAATAATAGATGTTGGCTTGTAAGAGTGAAATATTTTATTCTTGTGGCAGTGATTTGATGTTTTATTCTTCTTCAACATGTTTTTAATTATGTTAGGATACAATTTTATATGGAATTGTCACATTTATTTAATGATCTATTTTGTTGATAGCATATTTTAAGCTTTATTTATATGTTGCATGTGAATATATATTTTTCTATTTTTTTTAAATTAATTTTGTTCTATTTTTCTACCTTGCTCGCCTTTTTGCCGCCCGCCTCTCGCCTCGCCTTTCGCCTTGCCTAGGCACGTCTCACCCGCCTCTCGCCTTTCGCCTTTGACAAGTATGGATGGGAGATGAATATATAAATACACGAGACCACCTACTACTACCTCACATCTACATATCTATAAACTTGGATGGACTAGCCGGATCAATATTACTAGGGGCCACTGGATTGCACATACGCTACCACATAGCTGTACTCATGGACTTAAGTTGTGAAAACACGAATGGAACATCCTATATTTGTAGCTAACCCTAGAACGCATACCCTAGTTCTTTGATACAAATGAAAACCATGATAATATATACAAATGATAAACTTGAGCGCAAAGATGCACAAGAAAGAACTGATATACTAAGAGATTCTATTTAGTCAAGAAACAAGAAACAAGAAAACAAAACAGTACTAGCGACAAGGATTTTAAGGTGGGTGCGAATAGTCACAATTTCTTGACAAAATGCGGCCTAAACTACTTCTTACTTGGGAAATAAAATGAATATATAAAGGATAATTTTAGTGCGGTCGTGTTCACAATTTGACACATGTTGAATGATCCATTGGAGAAGCAATAATATTAAGCATATTTAAATATAAATGTAATATAGAGATACCCATAGGTTCCACATTTGAAGGCTTGCAACAAAAGAATGGCATTAATTCATGTGGCTTAATGAAAGACCATGATTTACAGTTTCTTATTTTTTAATGGAGTAAAGTATAGACGTGTTTTCGACTCTGAAAGCCGAGGTTTTTATTAATGATCCCCAGCTGGCTAAGTTGAGTTTAAGCTTTTCTTAGAAGTAAACGGTAACATCCAGAGCTGAGGTCAAGGAACACATAAAGAAAGTACAGCAAGAACCGAGTGTCCTAAACTTACAAGTGACCGAAACTATAAGCAAGCATCTATACACACATATATATATATAAATGGAAAAACAGGCCACCTATCTTTACAAACAATTTAACTTCAAACTGCCATACGCCAGAAAGAATCTCTATGCTGAGCTCGCACGGAAAATCAAATAAACAACCCTCACAATTCCTGTTAACTCCTTGATCTTACCCCTGACGGTTCCTGTTTACATACCAGAACAACTAACTGAACTATACTCAGCCTTCAAAGTTATTGATCAAAAACAAAAAAAATCTGATCATTCCGAATCATAAACGTAAATTACTAATCCATTTACTATATCTGAAGCAAGGTCTTCTCTTAAGCCACATGCAGTAATATCCTTCTTTGGTGGCAAGCCCCCAAACAGCAACAACAACAAAAAGGCCTTAATCCCAAAATGATTTGGGGTCGGCTAACTTGTAGCGTGCTTATGGAATCGTCAATGAGAAGAGGTGAGGAAAAAATTGTAAATTTAAGAAGAAACATATAGGGAGAAAATTTGCAAAAGAAAAAAAATCAAACCCCATCGTCCACATGATTTTTTTCCCTCCATTCCGTTCACTTCAATATCATATTTTCTTTAAACGCAAAATAGACCATATCCCTTTAAAAGTATAAGGGGAATTCTGAGAATTGAACTCGGGACCTCTCACACGCTAAGCGAGCGTGAATCATACCACTAACAAAGCGCAAGTCGGTGAAGGCTGACGATCTCATAACCATCGCCTCTTACAGATGGTCTGCCACCACTAGCCTTATCTTCTTGATGTATACTCCCTCCATCCCAAAACGAACTTCCCATTTTTTGCCATTTTGGGTGTTCCATTGGAAATTCCCACTACCCAAAAAGGAAAATATTACCTCCACTTTCTCTCTCCTTCCCACTCACAACAAATATCCACTTATTATTTCCTACCCCACTTTCTATCTCCTTCCCACTCACACCACCTACTTTCCAACATCTTTCCTTAATTCCCGTTCCTAAAATTCCATGGGAAATTTGTTTTGGGACGGAGGGAGTGTATAAAATCATAGATCACAAAGTATACTAAATCTTATGATGAAATAAGAAAACAGAACAAAATTTCAATCAACGGTGTCAGAAATAAGGTATGCTTAGCACTCTATTTTTCAGATGAATGATTTTTTTCCCACTGCGCTAGTTCCTTTTGTGGATTTTTTGGGGAAATGAAGCTGGGTACTTAACTCTTTTTGGGTTTATTGACTGTGCATTCTCTTGTTTCTTCAGCTCTTAGCTTATGTTTATTCTTGTGTAGGACCTTCTGCTTCTTTTGTTAGGTTGCCCCCTTGGCAATTTTTCAATGCACAGATTGACTTGTAAGAAAAATAATACTCCCTCTGTCCCTAAATGAATATTTTCAAGAAACTTTTGTCCCAAAATAAATCTCCTTTTTGTTTATGAAAAAAAATTCCCTAAATGTTTTTTACCAAGAAAAATCTCTAGCCATTTTATACTTGCAAAACTGAAAGTTTAGAAAGTAGATAACGAGAATATTCATACTTCTTTGTCATTTAATTGTGTAATAAGTAAACATATTCAAAATGTCCCCTAAATGAACTTTGGACATTCATTTAGGGAATGAGGGAGTAATAAAGAGAGGGCACGACCCCAAAATATTTTAGTTAGTGGAAGGCAACTTACATTATAGTTTATCAGCCAATGTCAGCATGATATACGAAATGAAAAAAAAAAATCACGACTACATAACCAGAAAATGTATTTAAGACAAAAAAAACTCACTCTGATGCTCTGCGCAGTTTCATAATTCACTTCTACCAACATCTCCTCCAATGTGCTAAAGAGAGCAGTATCTTTCACTTGATGTAGCTTTTGGAAGAACTCTTTTGCTTCGACAGGGTCAGGAAAGAATGTCGACATTTTCTCAAAGGACATTTCAATCTTGTTTTCCACCTCTTTACAGGCATTTTGCTGCAGAGTATAGTGTTTATCAGTGCAAACAAAAAGAATCACATTAAGAAAGAAAACCTACAAATTTCACTTTGGTGGAAATATACCCATCTTTATATGATAGGGAACAATAGTACACCAAATAGCACAAAATTCTGAATCTTTTATAAGGAGACATTCACGTACCATACAGAGAACAGTTTCTACACTATACTTTCCCAATCCAGTGGCAGAATGTCAATATTTTGTAGGATAAGTTCTGAACAAATATCAGTACCTACTCTTGTCGGATCATAAATTCAGCACACAGCATTAGCCAACCAAACGCAAGTGCAATCATTCATATCCAATGTGAAGTGCACATAATCCGAGTCAGAAAGGTTCTACATTGAAAAGGTTTAATTTCATTTCCAACCATTCTATTTTACCCTTTCACTTCAACGACCACAATACTTCTGTTTTTACACGAAAACCACAATAGTTTTGAGAAACTATCATTTTGACCCCAAATTTGCGGATTAAGGCACAGATTGACTTGTCAGACGGTTATCATGGACCTCATAAACCAGCCAGTTTGGCATGGATCGAGCAGTTCCCACTTTGCAAGTAACATATCCATAGTTGTTAAAGGCGAAAGGCAGGAGGCGGGCGAGACATACTTAGAAAAGGCGAAAGGCGAGGAGGTAGAAAAGCGGTAAAAAGGCGAGCAAGGTGGAAAAATAGAATAAAAAACAAATATTAGAAAAAATATAGAAGTATATATGCAACATATAAACAGAGATTAAAACATGTTTAGCCTTTAATATACCAGCTTTGAACTCAATTCCAAAAAAAATACATAAAAACAATACATGTCGTATTATTTGTTATATTTAAATTTTGCTAATGTCACATACTTCTAACAGGGATCCCTCCATTTAGAATATGCAATGTTTGACGTTGTTAATCACATTTGACTAATATTTTATGCATATACTACTATTTGATAGGGGCAACAACTAAAAAGAAGTAAAAGAAAGTTGAAAATATTGAAATTAAAATAGATATAATTGTTTAAAAGAAACCAAAACTAAAGAAGATGTTGCTGGAATTTAATAAGAAAGTAGAAAAAAATTAAACAAAAGAATAGAGAGCAAAGTAGAAAACAAAGAATACTAAAAAGACTTCAGTTTAGTCAAAAGAACAGGAATAAATAAGTCGATACAAAAACGAAAAAAATACCGAAGTCGACGCAGAGTTCAGAGTACGACGTAGTCGAGTTCGCGTAGTCAAATTCGTTAAGCGCTGAGGCTCGCCGTCGTCGTCGGGTTCTCGTCGCGGTAACTGTTCTTGAATTCTCGCTAATTATCGCTTGGAATTTAGGGCACGGTCGCTTTTTCAAAGTCGCACCCTCTCATTACCAAAATTGACAAAGTTTCCTTAAGAAATAACTTGTCAATTTGAGTCTGCCACGTCTCTCGCTTCGCTTCTGGCTTCTATTCGACGGCATACGACTTTCCCTAGGCCATCGACCGCCCACCGGATTGCACAAAGGCAGTCAACCCCCTAAGGCGCCAATATGGCGAGGCGGGCGGACGCCTTTCACAACTATGAACATATCATAATTGGCATGAGAAAGCCAACCCCCTAACAGACAACCTTGTCACAAGCAATGTGTCACTGTTATACACTCCTTACAGGTTCACCTTGAGCTCTAGAAGAGAAGTGTCTCATCTCGATTCTACTCAATCCTTGTCCCTATAACATGGAGTCAGCTATGAAACCTTTTTGGCCACTTCATAATGTCCAAAAGCAGATTTTTCGGATAACTAAGCTTCGCTCACATAAATCTTAATTATAGGAGCCTGTGTTAGCTTTAGTCTTTTCCCAACCTTATCATTGTTGTCAATATTGATGTTTGTACTAGGTCTTATGGGGCTATGAGGGTTTAGGTGAATATCTGGAGTTTGTGTTGCGCCATAAACCACCGACGAGGAGTGAAATTGGAGCGAGAATAGGAACTAACTAGCTCACAAGAAGACAAGATTCGCAGAATTAGATTACTCAGAGTTACTGTAGCTCGCTACCATGGATGTCGTGAGGTATTTATAGGTCGTGAGGAACGAGCCCTCGTGACAAAGCACGTGGTGTCTGTAAGGTGTTGTAATTTCGTTGGCTGGTCTGTATAAAGTTGCAGACGGGCGTCGAGTTTCCCATGGGGGACCAGTCCACAATTCTCCTATTTGAGCTTGTTAGGCCACGTGTGATCCAACAATTGGGCGACTGGACTTACTTCACTATTCAAGCCCCCAAATCCGCTACTCCCCAGTAGTCCCAATTTCGAAACAAGACATCTAGTCAGCAGCGGACAACTTTCTTGTCCTTCTACAGATTTTCCATAACCTTGTCAAATCATGGAAAACAGCTTTATGCTTTAAGCGCAGGAAGCGCTTCATGTTAACTATGCGGGATGCCTTAGAGCTATCCATGCGGAACATATGGGATATGGTAAGCATCCACATGCGAGATGCCTCACGTGCGGACCACATGTGCAGATTTGGATTATACTGTTCCACGTTTGACAAAGTTATTTTTCTTAAGTGAGCATTTAGTTATCTACATTACTTATACCAAAATCAATACAAAGTGATTTTACATCCATATTCCTTAAATATTTGTTTTAGAAGTTTTTATAAATATATTACTTCCGACATATCCTTAACATGCAGTGAGAAGTGTAGAAGTTATCAGTAAGTCCACAAAAAAAATCCTAAGGTCCAAGTGTCCAACTCATGCTGATCAATTTTCAATGTCATGAACATACTATATTATTATCGAACGTCAAACGACATAAAGGAGCACCAAAAATCATGACATTTAAATGTGGATTCTAGCCAATAATAAGAAACCAATTCCATCAGGAAGAATCGTGTCCAGAAATATTGAAGCTCTGCACGGGATTAGACTAAGTGGTTGAGCATGCAACTAAAGATTTTCATTATCATACCTCTTCTTTTCTTCGAAGACCCAAGTAATTATGCATCTCAATTTGCAACCTGTGACATTATAGAGATTGTAAAATGCCCATTTTACATATTTTCAAGAAGATCATATATGGCAACTGATACCTTCGTTTCTGTAGCAAAATAGCATTCAATGCCTTTTCATGAGCTGGCTTGAAAAGCGGCTTGTCGTTAGCTGAAGGTGAGCACAAGAACAGCCAGTGCCTAATCCTTTCTTCAACTGAAAGAGAAGCTGGAAACATATCCTCTGCAAGCACATGTTCCAAGCTTTGAGGCCTGAAAAGACGTATAAACAAATATCACTTTTTTACTTGAAAAGATTTAAGATGCGTTAACCAATTACACAGTGTGAATAAGCATACCCAAACTCCTTACAGTCTCTGTCATAACAAAGCAGCAGAATTCCACAAGGTATTTTCTCAAACTCATAATTTAATTCCAGGATGCTTTCAGAACATCTGCTGCAATAATCCTGATACACTTCCAGTAGCTTTTGCAAGGCTTTCTTTCTAACTGATACCTTTATGGAGCGAACTAAAGGTTAGAAGCTCAATCCTCAATTTCAGAAGTGAGAAATTATTAACAAATACATATAGATAGATCATGTAAATCTCTTAACCCAAAAGGTTTGCAAAAGAAAACCCTAGACGGAGAACAAAGGATATCTGACTACTTGGTACCAAAAGAACTAATTATGTCAAGAGCTTTACTCAGTTAAGAAAAAGTTGGTTCAATGGATATCAATAGCTGGTAGAAAATATTATCACAATGGTTAACTGCAGTCAAAGAGCTAATGGCGACTAGAGGTTATTCATTCACCAAGGACCTCACACACAACACGCACATCAATTACAGTTTTGGAACTTCGGGATCCCTTCAACCTTTTAGGATCAAGATTTGAAACGTTGCTTGAAGGTATAGTAAGGTTTTTTCCCATTTGTTTGCTTCATTTAAAAATCTTTATTATGCATTCATACCTTTTTATCACGTAGTCGTTCTGCAGCTTTAGATATTAACTCAGGAGGAACAAATTTGTGCTTACACCGGGCCAGATCACACACCACTGACAAAGCATGTGTTCTCACTTTATCATCAAAATCTAATAACCGAGCTTCGAGGGCAGCTGCTCATTGACAAAAAGGGAAAGAGACAAGGGTTTTCTGAGATTTTAAGAAATGGGAGAAATATGCCTAAACAAGGGTAGATAAGAATTTGGGTAACTCACCCAGAATAGAAATTGACTCTCTGCACGATGGATATGACCAAGAGAAGGTTTTGGCACATTGTACAGCACTAGCTCTCACTTCAGCAGACTTATCGGAGAATCTATTTAGTAACTCTTCGAAGAGTTTGGGGTACTCCAGATCTATATGGCACCCAGGCAACGCAAAAAGTTTTCCGATAAAATTGATCGCTTTTATTCTGACATCAACCTGATCAGTCTGCAAAGAGAAAAGCAAGAATTAACGAGAGCGAGAAATAAAATCTACATGTGTGCAAAATAGATAAATATTTTATCTATGTGTTCTGTTTTGTTCTTTGAAGATGGACTTCTTGTGCATCTGTTTGTACTTTGATTTTCTTTTTAATACAATTCTCTTTTCCTATCAAACAAAATATTTAAATCTCTTTTCTTTTTCAAAAGATGTTTACTTATTTTTTAATGATACAATTCTAAGATGATGTGTGTTTAAAGAGTGATATAGGTAGGCTAAAATGTTTTGGTAGTCTTTTTTTCTAGGGAATAATTATGTTCCATAAATAGGTATAAACTTAGATAATAAAAAAATGACAGTCTTTAAATGTCACTACTCATTTCAAGCCCGTCCCTTTTATTGTAGTGTGTTTGTGTGTGTGTGTGTGTGCGTGTGTGTGTGTGTGTGTGTGTGTGTGTGTAATATCCTCCATAAGCTAAAGAGAACCAAATGTAAAAACAAAGCTGAGCACTTAATATTTGACCGCTTTGATACCTTAGGAGTTAGGGCTACAAGGAGCACGGTGTAAGGCCATACCTCATGAAGGTTTACAGTGAATGTAAGATAGCCTAAACTCAAATTAAATGGCAGGAAAAGCAAAAACATGCCTGTAGTTCTTGGGTTAAGTTTGGTAGTACGGCATTAAGCATCTGAGGAGCGCACTGGAAGATTTCGAATATAAGTTCATGATAACATTCTCTGATCTCACTAGCTACACCATTTCGGTCCAATATACAAGATGTTAGAAACCGACAAACAAAAGGCTCAAGAGTCACGCTGCAACTTTGGATAACAGAAACAGCAAGCTGAAACGCAGCAGGAGATGCATCCTGGAAGAGAGGAAACAGAACACATCATTATAGACAAATAGAGGTTACCAAAATACACAAGACAAATTAAATTATTTTTGAAATAAAAAAAAAAACTATATGATTTAGCAAACACATCATGATAGAAAAATAGAGGTTACCAAAATACCACATCTTTTCATGATATGCCTGTTTCTCAGTATGCTGAGGAACAGGGATGAGATGCCTAAATCTACATGTTGAAATGAGCAATGCTAGAGGCACAAAATAAGGTCACAAAATCTTGCTCACAACATGAGGTGGCGATATTTTATTGGTTGCATCGATAAAGGACCCGCCACACTCTAATTAAAAACACCAATAAATTTATTACACCTAGGATTTTGTAAGCAAGTTTTTGTGACTTTTTTGTGCCCCTAGTATTATTCTGTTGAAATACACGATACAAATTAAATTATTGAAGGTGAAAGGAAGAAAAAGAGTAGAGGTAACCAAAATACATGAAAGCTATTAGACACGTTACTTTAAAATCTTATATATGCAGGGTCTCTCAAAAACATGGGGAAAAAAAGTCAATTGGAAACCATAATAGCAATACAAACTTGCGAAAAGAAGGGAACGGCCAACATTGTCAGCATGTCATGAACAATGAGACAGAGATTAGACAGGTTAATATACGGAAAATAAGCAATTTCGTTTGAACAATAGAAGTGAGTATATTTGAAATAAAACTTATTAGGTCAAATTAACTATATGTGAATCCGATTACTTGACAACTTTAAGATGAGAAATACAGCTACCACTGTTTCAGTATGTAGTTGAATCGAGCACATTTCACTAAGCATTTACCTTTGCCTCCTTCAAGAGATTACGCAAAATGACATCTAAAAGCATTTGTGTAACTTTCTCCTTGAGGATAAGTGCCATTATGGATGACATTGCACTGCGCAGATTCTGAGGATGATTTTCCCTGCCAAAAGCAATTGCAACACCATTAAGGAGCTTGCTAGTTGTGAAAGCGACACTAGTAATTAGGGCTTATTATAAGCACATAACAGCTATTCTCCTGCTAGCCTAGAAAAACTGATTTCTTTTCCCTTAACATTTCTTTCCCATTGATAACTCTTAAGTATGAGAAAAAAAAAAAAAAAAAAAAAAAACAAACTACGAACACCGCAACATCTGCTTCAATAAATGATGTATTCTTTATGTTTCTCTTAATCCCTTCCACCCACTACCCCGAGAAAACAATTACATATATATCCTCATGTCATTCAGTTAGCGTAATAGATGCTTCAGATTCTTTAGTCTTGACCCTGATATCTGGAAGTGATTTAATACTCCCTCAGGCCCAAAATAAACGCCATAATTTCCATTTTGGGATGTTCAAAAATAAACGTCACAATTCCTATAGAATTAACTTTACCATGTTATTCCAATTATACCCCTGCAGCCATTTCATTAAAGGATGGTAGAAATAACTCCCTAATAAATCAATTATCATTCAGAAAAAACGATATCCTTCCATAAAGACTGTTGATAGAAAAAACTAAGTAGAATGGTTCAAGTCATATTGAACCTAACTACAAAGGTATAAAATGAAGTTATGAACAATATATCCCATTGTATGTCTCTGTGTTTATATGTACGTAAATATGTACATACATATACTCCCTCCGTCCCATTTTAAACTTCAAAAATTTCCCTTTTGGGTGTCCCATTTTAAACTTCAAAATCCAAAAAAGGAAAGTTTTTTATACTTTTTTATTTAGTGGGACCTACATGTCATACACACAACAACTATCCACTAACTATTCCCTACCCCACTTTCTCTCCTACCCACTTTCTATACTCAACACCCTACCCCACAATCTATATTATATAATATAAAGATTCTCATCTTAATTCTTGTGCCCACTTTTTTTTTGAAGTATAAGATGGGACGGAGGGAGTATATTCATAACATATTGGAAGGAAGACTTCGCCAGCCAAAGGATTGTTCATTCCAAATAACCATAATTGAATTTAGCTCTTGTAATCGACATTACAAGAATCTTAAAGCTTTTCATATTCCATAATTTCAGTGAATGCCAGCATTCTTAGCAAAAGTGTTATAAATTTGGCAAGATAAATTAAGTTAGAAGTATGATGCATGTTGGTTTGACATACATAGTTGGTTCCTCTCTTTGACAACTTAAACGTTTAAATAAGTTGCTAAATAGACAATACACACCAACACAAAGTCCCAACTATGAAATCCAATTGATCACAAATAAGACATCATCACATGAAACATTGCTGAAATAGTAAAATAAGAGAAAATTGGATTGTTAAGTAAGCAACTCATCTAAAAGCTTAAGTTGTTAGATGGGGATTCAACTACACATATCAAGCCTTAACACCGATTAACTTGAATTGCCCCTTGGGACCCCCAATAAATGCAATAGAGAAGAAGTAAGGTTCTAGATGCATTCATTGATTAGGTGACGAGAAAAATCATGAAAGAATGCAAGGGATAGTATTAATATGAAGAGAGTGAAAGGGGGAGAGAGAGGGTAGGGAGAAATAACAGAACCTTACAACACTGAAAAAGGTATTGAACATGTTGATAACTAAATCCTCAGATCCTGTATCTAACATCAGCACGCAAAATTCGAGTTTTGCAACAGTCTCCACTACTTCAACCCTCCTCGAGAAATAAGGACTTCTGGTATCAGCAAGCTCCGCAAACATACTGAGGAAAAGTTCAAAAATGTCCTGAAAGAAGGTGCGCAAGAATCAAAATGATTTGTGAGTAACGGTAAAATGGAGAAAGATTAGAGTTAGATTAACTTAACGAAAATTAGGTGCTTGTCAGATTAAATTTGTACCCTAAAAACTCTGTCACTGAAGTCGGGATTCGGTGCAAGGATCCGAATGATTTCACATAAACAGATGGACACCAGAAGCCTAATATCTTTATCTTTATGATGAAGCAGCCCATGCTTCAAAAGAGAATCACTCAGTGGCTTTACAACAGGTTCTAGAGACGTTGATTGTTTCAGTTCTGGCAAAGAACTTGCGGCTTGCTGCAAAAAGTGGTAATTTAGCAAGCCAAAACTGGCATAACGATAGAAAAGATAACATCTAAGTTACACAAAATGCACAACCAATGGGGCGTGAAGTACTGCTGCATATCTGGTTTTGCACAAGCAGAATCTGGTCTAAATCTTCTCAAAAAAAAGTCGAAGGAAGTATCAAAACCCCACAGCCAGGCTGTTGACACCGCATAGTAGACATGAATGAGACACCTGTGTAAAATCTCCATCTTTTCTTCAAGGATTTTGAGATGTAAAGATCTTTACACCCCATTTCTTTACCAATGTTAAAAATCTAACAGTTCCAAGAAGAATAGACCCATTTAATTGGTCAAAGAATTTAAGAATGAAGCTTTACTTGTACCTTATTGGAATTATGATACAATTATTACCTCTTATGGAAATGAGACTATCTTTTGGTGACAAAAGAAAAAAGAAAGGGAGGCACTATTTTTTGGATTGGAGGAGGTATCACCTTGAGCAGCATGATTTTCAGGCATAAAATCATGGGTTTCTTAAAGGTATGCGGCCACCAAGGAAAAATAACCGGTGTTTCAGTTGCTCGCTGATGAAACCGATCAGTCTTTGAGGTTTAACGAATTTGATGACTCTGCTTGATAATTAGAGAATTCTGGTTAAAGAATGACCTATCAAGATATTGTCTTTTAAGAAGGAAGTCGCTGAAGAAAATGGATTTTTATTGATAAGGCACAACATGTGAACCTATAAAGAAACACAAATCAGCCTGTGCAAAACTTACTTTCTTTGAGGAACATTTCACTTTTGTGTGAGTGATTATGGCATTCCCTTCCTTGGCTCTTTCTAAACCAGGTCAGTTCGTGTTGAAGGAACTGAGCAAATCCATTGATGACCCCCCCCCCCCCGCGGGAAAACATATGCACTTAAGTCTAACTGAGTGGGGGAAGACTAGAAAACATAGGCTTGGTCACGTTCGCACCCCAATACAATCTAGCTATCAAACTTATTCTACCTTGGAGAGTAGTTTCCTTTTGCGTTTGTGGTTTGGATATGAACCCTGTATTTATCTTTGGAAAATATTAGTTTTTCCCAGGTGCCCCTCTGTTCAGTCTCTATAGTCTATACTAGACATGTTTACCAGCACTTGATGATGCCTTTATTCTCGCTTCGTAATTTAATACTCCCTCTGTCCCGGAATTTTTGTCCCATTTGGACTTGTTTTGGTCAACACATGTTAACTTTGACCGTACATTGGTGTCAATCTAGTTATCACAATGAAATAATAAAATTTGCTATTGGTAAATTACTTGATCAATGATTTATCAGTACATTTTTACAATTTCACTAGGATGATTACATCGACGTCAATGTTTGGTCAAAGTTCATTTGTATTGACCATAAAACGTCAAAATGGGACAAACTTTCCATGACAGAGGGAGTATAGAATAAGTTCTCCTTGCTGATAAAGAGAAATCTGATCAAAAATAAGAAAGAGAATAGTTGAACAGCCATTCTTATTCCACTTAATCTCTCCATTGATCCATTCTAATTTTTTTCCTGTAGCCCAAATATGTCTACTGATCCTTTAGGGCTTTCTCCTTAGATTCTACATGACCCACTTATTTATCTATTAATTCCTTAATATACAAGTGGCTGGTTGAAGAACCAACATCACTTTCCAGAAGGCCTCATAATGGACACCAGTGCACCACAAGCTTAGTGTACTAACTAGATAAAGAAATTGGTATAAGGCCATTTTCTCTGATATTTATGTCTTTTGCCCGCAGTATAATGGAACACAATTACAACATCAACTTGTTCAGAGCTCCATAGTCCTATCCTGCCCTATTTCAGGGTCCAGGGACTTACTGAATGAGTTAGCAAGACTGTATTAGAAATCTTAGGTCCACCAGAATTGGTGCCGTATAATTAACAATTTGATCAATGACATCAAGTTTGAAGATTCATCAACTCCTCTTATATATACTAATCAACCAAATGAACTGGCCTTTCCGTGATCACATTTTTCCCCGCAAATATTAACAGCTACAACGGTCAAGTACATAGGCAAAATGCACAAGACCAAGATTTTGGAGAGTGGCCCACTAAAAGCATATAAGTAGGATACCACATGAAGTTTGTGCATAGATCTCATGTGCTTCTCTATTAATAACCACAGGGCCCTAGTGATAAACCTTGCATGCAAGAAACATCTCAACACAGTAATGTTTTGCAACTCAATAACAGTTCAATATAAAAACAAATTATTATGTTAAATCATTTGATCCACAGTAAACACGAATCCTCAATCGCTAATTAGTTTACACTTGAACTCTCATATGATGTCAACAATCATTTAAATCCTCAGACCTTATAATTCCACATCTAGCGTGCCAATGAGGGCAAAACATTCAGAATAAAAAGCACTTATCAATTGTCATGCAGTTTAAATTGTTAAGTTACCAACTCGTCTAAAAGTTTAAGCTCTTACATAGGGACTCAACCATGCATATCAAACCTTAATCCCCCCCCCCACTCCGCATGTGCTCCATCCACACGGGGAGAGTCACAAAAACATGCCACTCTTGGACGTCACAAACCAAACAGGGTGCAAGCATGCACTCACAATATTCGGGGAACAAATGCAAGTGGTATGACTCGAAGAGCTCTAAAACCATGTTAGGTTATCATCTCATCTAAAAGCTTAAGCTCTTAAATAGGGCCTCAACCATGTATATCAAGCCTAAACATGAATAAACAAATTCAGCCTATAGGGCAACTAAAAGGATCGACTACGAGAATCCTTTCTTTTTTTCAGCATTTTTCCTTGAAAGCAAAATCGTTAACTAATAATTTTGATATGAGGAAGACTAACCGCACAGCGTACAAGAAAAATCTGATAGGAACAAAATACAGAAAGCACACTGGAAAGCATCAACCAAGCCCCAGTAGCTGAAGGCCACAAAGAGGATGAACATCCTTAATGAGTTGAAATAAAGAGACCACCTGAAAGTGCTGGAATTCCATGGAATAGTCTCCATGCTATATTAGATAGTAAAATTTGGCAGACGTCTATAAAATCTACCAATGACACATTGCAATATGATTAAAAGACGAATATGTATTGTCATTCTACCAACTACACAAAAGTATCGGGAGAGAGTCTTTATGTCATGTGAGATTTAAAAACACTCCAATATGTCCTTAATTACAATTGTGCACCCTACTTTACTACTTCTAGCAATCTCATTGATGTTGCTGTAAAAACTTTTCCAGAATGCACTAATCAGTTTACCCACGCTAAAACCCTAAGGGCTCGTTTGGTAGGCCGATAGGATTAGTTCGTATTAATAGTAAGTCGATTATTAGCCTAAGGATTAATAACACAACCCTTTTTTGGGATAAATATGAAGGGGATAAGAGTGGATAAGGGATCTTATCCGGGTTGTTAGGATTAATACGCTGGTAGCATTTAATCTACCAAACATCAAACGTATTGGACTAATAATCATATCCAATTTAAGAAGGGCTACCAAACGACCCCTAAGGGAATATTTTTTCGCTACTGCCAGTGATAATATTACAATATTATAAATATTTATAAACTTGTTGAACTCTTCAAGACTTGACACAAATCTTTGATTTCCCATTTCACCGTAGACTAATTGTATCTTCCTTTCTTTTTTGCTACGTGTGAGTGCATGGTGGGAGCTCACGCATGGTGAGAGCGCTTGTAGCACCAACCTGCCCTTTCTTTGAATGCATGGACTCAGCTAAACTCGTCAGAGTAAAATACTGTCCCCTTTGTCCTCGCATTTCATATGAAATCCAGGCACAATAATGAAGCAAAGAGGGTAAGATTATACATATGTTATGCGAAAACATTAACAAAATTTCAATTTAGCATAACTGCAACAACCACAAAGATAATGAGCAAAATAACTTTTGTGAATATCACCTTATTATTCATAAAGGGTAAAAATAATGGTAATGGTTATCTTAACATATAAACATTGTAAACGGCTTCAGCATGGCGGTCAACATAATTGTCACCCCTGAGTCGCAGTTTTATATTATGGAGCATAGCCACTTTGATGAGGGTTTAACTTCATAGTAAATAAAACAAAAATTAATGAGTGAGAATACACGCATACATATGTACATTATTGAAAAAAGAAAACCTACACCAACTATGAGATTGGGAACCTAACAGATACCAGCAACCCTATATTTGAAAGTTATCAATTTATTTGGTTTTTAAAAGAGGGAAAAAAAAATAAAACCCAGTGAAGAACCACATACAATTTGTAGAATTATCTTCCTGAAATCACATAAACCGACGAAGCTGACTTGAGGAATACTAATCCAGTGACCAATTTGAGCGCAGAAGTGAAAACAAAAATCTAGTAATAAAAACATACAACGCATAAAGGGGCATAGAGCCAATCACGGAACAACGGAATGAAAATGAATGCAGTGGAAACGACAACAAGATAGACAAAATAGAAGAAGCTTAGCTTACACGGAGCAATTTGACAAGGGAATCTTTGTTGGGACAAGTTTTCTTGGCAGCGAGTTGTTTGCCAATGTCGGAGATGAGTTGCTTAGCGGCCTCCGCCATAGTCGCCGCCGGAAACCTAAGGTGGAGACTGTGAGAACGGGAGGGGGGGAGAGCGAGCGTGTGGGAGAGTGAAAGTGGTACTGCAAAAAGCAAACTGGTAAATGGGGTGTGTGTGTGTGTGTGTAGGCCCGGTCCTGCGTTTAGGCGAGGGAGGCAAGGGCCCCCCGAAATTTTATAAACCTTCCAAAAAAAATATAGACTCTCCGTCCCCAACTCATGACTTATTTTCATTTTGGTCCATTCTGAAATTTCCCAAAATACTCTCTTTGTCCCAGATTAAGGTTCTTAGTTACTTTATTACCTAAAATAGATCATGGGACCCACTTATCATTCTCACAACAAAAACTTCATATCCACTTTCTCTTACTTACTTTTTCATACTCACAGCATTTACTTTTTCTTAATCTCTGTGTAAAGTCAAACTAAGAACCTTAGTCCGGGACGGAGGGAGTAATCTTTAATAATTTTATATTGAATCCACCACATTATTCATTCTATCTTTTCATTTTCTATCACTCAATTTATTCAACCAGCACTACTATTTACCTCACTTATTATCTCTCTTTATTTTCTACTACACATTTTCCTTATTTTATTCTTTTTTTTTAGTTATTGTGCCCACCTATTAGGTCTGTAATAACCCGAAATTACCCTTTATATTTTATTATTTTAAAGCTCTTAATGATTAATTGGGCCGAACTTTTAATAAAAGTTAGTTTAGTTATTGGGTCAAATAGAAAGCCCAATTCTTTAACTAATGGGATTAGGAGTACTTTTTCATTAGGGATTTAGGGAAAACCCTATTAAAACAAATACACTTTCTTAAATCCCTAGCATTATTCTATACCGCAAAGAAAGGAAAAAAAAAACGGGAGAGAGAGTCTAGAGAGGGCGGCGGACCAGAGAAGCCGCATAGAGAGAGAAGAATGATCGGAGAAGAAAGGAGAAAGAGGAGAGGCGGTCGCGTTCATCGGAGGTAATCGAACTCATAATCTCTATTTTCTCCACCTTTCGATTCATCCATAATCATCAATAAATGATTGTTTTGGAACCCTAGCAGTCACAATGTTTGAACTAGGATTTGGGTTTGGATTTAATAAGGAGGAAGATGAAGTGTGTGTGTGTTCGAGGTGCAGTGTGTGCTTCCTGGTGTGTGTGTGTGCGTGTACTGGTGTGTAGTGTGTGTGTGTGCAGCATAGTGTATATGAGTGTGTGGGTGTGCTGGTTGCTACAGAGTGTGTGTGTGGGTAAATGTGTGTGTACTGGAAAGTAGTTTTGGCATGAGTAAATTGCATAGTTAAACTAGAATATGGAATTGGAATAGTAAAATCTTAAATGTGAGTTTATAAAATCCTAAGGGTATTTTGGATATAAGTTTAATGAGTAGTATAAAAACTCTATTGGATATCAATCTTTTAAGGAGTTTAGGAGTACAACTCGTAGGTTAAAGTAAAGTACTTTGGGGACGGAAGTAGAAAGTATTACTATTGTCTAAAATAGTTATTTTCGCGTGGTTGTAGATACGAGCGCGTGGTTGTGCAAGAAGAGTTCACGCAAAGCTAAGGTAAGGGATTACGCTCTTAGTAGTATTTGATTTCAATCCTTTGTGTAGGATTCTCAATCTCTGTTTTGTTAGAGTAAACTATCTATGTGGCTAGATAGTATTTTAAAAACTATTCCGTTCTGCGAATGTTACCGTCCTTTGTTATCCACCCTATTGATATTGTTGTTGTTCAATTGGGTTATCATGTGTATGATTCGTATTGTGACTTGGTGTCTAAAGTGAGATGTACACCTTTTAAAAAGTGATCAAGTAAATATTTGTAAAGTTAAGCTTTGTTTTGTAAAAGCTCTTTAAAGTGAAGTTTTGTAATAAGAAAAGTGATTACAGTTATCCATAATCCCGAAACGGATAAGTGGACCCCTTACAGTTATCCATAATCCCGAAACGGATAAGTGGACCCCTTACAGTTATCCATAGTTCCAAGATGAACATGTGGACCCCTTTGCGTTGCTTGATGAAGTAGCGTAGGTTATCATGATATACCGATTTTGGGTGCGGTCAGTAGAAACCCGAGCCCTGGGTACAGCGCGTGCTTAATCCCTAAATGAAGTAAAGTAAAGTAAAGAAAAGTAAAGTGTTTTGTGAAAAATGTTGTGTTTTGGAAACTGTCTCTGAAGCTACGTGTTTTCGAGTAATGAATTGTTTTGCATCAAGTTAAATGTTTTCAAACTGAGTGTTTGTTTGATCATTGAGTTATCTTTTCGTTGTTAATTCTTGTTACCGTCCGTTTCGGTTATCTCCTCTTAGTACCCGAGGGGATTCCGTATGAACTTACTGAGCATTGTTCGCTCATTCCTTTCATTTTTATTTTTCTTTCTTCAGGCTTCAAGTAAGAAACCCGAAGGTCGCAAGGATTGGGCGGCGTAGAGGTTGCCTTTTAGTAAAGTTAGTTAATAGTTATGATTTCCGTTAGAATTGAGTTGAACGTTATCTTTTCCGTTAGTTACCATCTCGAGCTAGTGGGTTGTACTAGCCGTTATGAAATTGATTGTTAGTTTCAGTTTGAATTCTTGTTATTTATAGCCGTTGGGGCATTCTGACTTGGGAATTATTCAAGTTAAGTTATTAATTGTTAGTTATGAAAAGTTGGGGTGTTACAGTTGGTATCAGAGCCCCGGTTTAAGATTACTTGGGAGACTCAGACTTAGAAGTTAAGACTATTGGAAGAAGTAGTACTTAATGATTTTGGGCTTTAGAACTCTGATAAGAACAAAGTATTTTTGGAAGCACTAATTGAGGAAACCTGCTATTTAGGGAAACTTTCTATTTTTGGGAAACTTTCTAAGTTAGAAAACTTTCCTTTTATGGAAACTTACTATTTTAGGAAAGGATCTAAAGTGAGGTTCTAAATGAAAATGAGTATATACTTGGGTTGTGATTTGAATGAATGTTATTTCATTAAGAATGAATGCACTACGGGTTATATGTGGTTCTAATAGTGGTATGTTTTCATTGTAAGTTATGGGCGGACTTAGAAGAAGCCAGAAGATGAAATTGAAGCAAAGAACAATTAAGAAAAGAGTGATTCAGAGATATGCACTCAAGATTCAAAAGTTAATTGATGACTTAGAAGCTGAAAAGACCAGAGTAAGCTTTACACTAGAGGAGCGGATGCAAGATAGGAAAGCATTACTAGACACTTCAAAGAACTGGAAGAAGTAAAGGAGACCATGAATCGAAGTGAGAAGTACTCATGAAACCAGAGAAGAAGCTCACCAATGGTTTTATGAATTGAAAGATTTGAAGAAAACTAGAACTAGAGAATTGGAACCGACAACACTCATAGGTAATGAAGCGCCAAATAAGGAAGAATTGGTAGCTAAAGAGGAAGTCGAGGACGTAGGAATTAACCTTGGAAACAAGGAATTTACCCCAATCATTATTGATGATGATGAAGAACTGGAATAAGAGATGGTACCGGTTCGTAGGCCCAGAGGTTCTAAGGGAGTTCCAAGGGTGCCAAGTGGAAGGCCTAGGGGAAAGCCTAGGAAGGTGTTCCATGATTGAAAAGTGGGACATAGAGTTTATTCTTAATTATAGTATTGATAGTTAGTTCTAGTTTAGAGAAAATACTAGAATTTTGTTTTGTTAACTTTTATTCCAAGAAGATCCTCGTAGTAAAAGTTATGATTCATTTAAGCAAATAGCCTTGTTAATTGTCTTGTTCTTAAGTTTTATGACGGGTGAGCTATTTAGGACAAAGAAGTACTGGTCAAGTGAAAAGACCATGAGTATTAATTGGCTTATTGAAACGGCCAAGGTAAAATTAGTTTTGGTCTAGTGAAATGATCGAAACAAGAATAAAGTGACCTATTGAAACGGTCAAGTGCAAAAGTAAATGGCTTATTGAAACGGCCAAGTGTGAATGAAAGTAGGTCTAGTGAATCGGCCTGATAGTAAGTAATGTCTAGTGAAATGTCTTCGCTAAGTAGAGTTGGTCTATTGAAACGACCAGAGATTTAGTAAACCGATCGTTTGTAAAAGTTACGTCCTTTGGGGACGGCCTATTTATGTGAAAATATTAAGCATAGTAGCAATGTTTGTGTTGGCTTGAGAAATAGTGTTAAATGTGAGAGTTAACCTGGATTAGGTAAGATTGGTCTAGTAAAGTTGACTAATGAAGATAGTGACGGTTTGTTGAAGCGACCAGTGGTCTAGTGAATGACCTATAAATTGAATGTTAGTCTGTGGAGACGATCTATAGTATGAGAGTGCGTGAAAACGTTTCGTATTCATGATACTAATGATAGTATCATATTATCCGGCAAGTGTTCGAAATGCCAGAGTGTCTGAGTTTATGATGCTAACTCAAGGAAGTACGAAGGAGGATGACTATGGTGCTAGATTCACCGATTTGTTAGAATTTGCCCATTGATCTTCGATGATGAAGAGCAGAAAGCCCGAAAGTTTGAATATGGTTTGAACGACCGAATCAGATACAGAATTACTCCGTTAATGCTATCAACCTATGATCAAGCGTTGGATAGGGCAAGGATAGTGGAGGAAGAAGCAGATAGTTATCGCAGTAAGCGAGAAAAAAAAATCAACTGAGAAGGAGTCGACTGGATCTAAGGGAAGTTAGAACCACGAAGGGAATATCAATAAGCGGAAAGCTACTGAGGATCGTGAAAAGGACAGTACTGCTAGTAAATATCAGAGTAAAGGTCATGGAAACCAAATGGATGGAAATAAGAACGACGCCAAAGGGCAAAGTTCTGATGAGAAGTGCCAAATGATTGCTTGGCTAAGAAAATGAATTTAATTCCTGAGGCGTTAGAGGATTCTTTAGTTATAGATATTCAGACTAGAGAATTTATCCCTATTACGTCTATATATAAGAAGTGTCCTTTGAAAGTGGATGGGAAAAAAAGCTTGAGGTTGATCTCATTAGCTTGGAAATCGAAGAATTTGATGTGATATTGGGAATGGATTGGTTAGATGTATATCATGCCAAAGTAGACTGTTTTAAAAAGGAAGTAAACTTCGAATTACCCTCTGGAGAAAGATTCTATTTTCAAGGATCGAAACCGAGAGTCCGGACCGATCTGATTTTGTAATGAAGGCTCGTAAACTGTTAAGGGTTGTGAGGGCCTTCTAGCGTATGTTAGTGAGTCAAGCAGGAAAGAAGTGACCATAGAATCTCTTTCCATAGTAAGGGATTTTAAAGATGTTTTCCCTGAGGACTTACCGGGAACACCACCGGAGCAAGAAGTAGAGTTTTCAATAGATTTAGCACCAGAGACTGCACCGATTTCGAGAGCACCATATAGGATGGCTCCGCCGGAACTTAAAGAGTTAAAGGAACAGTTACAAGAGTTATTGGACAAGGGTCTTATTAGGCCAAGTGCATCACCGTGGGGTGCGCCGGTATTATTTGTAAAGAAGAAGGATGGGTCAATGAGGTTATGTATTGACTATCGGGAGTTAAACCGTGCAACGATTAAGAATAAGTATCCTTTGCCTAGAATCGATAATTTGTTTGATCAACTCCAGGGTGCATGTTATTTCTCTAAGATTGATCTGCGTTCGGGTTACCGTCAGTTGAGAGTGAAAAAGGAAGATGTGGCAAAGACGGCTTTTAGGACGAGGTATGGGCACTATGAGTTCCTGGTAATGCCGCTTGGATTGACAAATTCACCTGCTGTGTTTATGGAGCTTATGAATAGAGTATTTCAAGAGTACTTAGACAAGTGTGTAATAGTATTCATCGATGACATCTTGGTGTACTCTAAGTCAAAAGAGGAGCATGAAGAACATTTGAAATTGGTATTGCAGATTCTGAGAGAACAAAAGTTGTATGCCAAGTTTAAGAAGTGTGAATTCTGAGGAAGTAGCGTTCTTGGGACATGTGGTGTCTAAGAATGGGGTAGCAGTTGACCCTGCAAAGGTTGAGGCTATAGTTAATTGGGAGAGACCAACTTCTGTTAGTGAGATAAGAAGCTTTTTGGGTTTAGCAGGATACTACCGTAGGTTCGTAGAAGGGTTTTCGAAGTTATCTCTACCATTGACCAAGTTAACCACAAAAGGGACAAGATTTGTGTGGTCAGATGATTGTGAGAGGAGTTTTCAAGAATTGAAAGGGCGATTGGTGTCTGCGCCTGTTCTTACGTTACCAACAAACAGTGATGGCTTTGTGATTTATAGTGATGCTTTATTGAAAGGTTTGGGTTGTGTGTTGATGCAAAATGACAAAGTGGTGGCTTATGCGTCTAGGCAACTCAAGAACCACGAGAAAAACTATCCTACCCACGATTTGGAGTTAGCGGCCGTGGTTTTTGCATTGAAGATTTGGAGACATTATTTGTATGGAGTACCATGTGAGATCTACACCGACCACAAGAGTCTTAAGTATATTTTCACCCAGAAGGAGTTGAATATGAGGCAGAGAAGATGGCTAGAATTACTTAAGGATTATGATTGCAAAATCTTGTATCATCCTGGAAAGGCCAATAAAGTGGCAGATGCGTTAAGCAGAAAGAATCATGGAACATTAGCAATTATGATTTCTAAGGGGGTAAGTGAATCGGGAGATAGTGAAATGGTAAAGCTAGAGGTTAGAGTTAAAGGTTATTTGGCTCAGATGAGTGTTCAACCAACATTACTGGTGAGAATCAAGGAAGCTCAGAATGTGGATGACGAGTTAGAAGCGATTCACAAGGTTACCAGTAAGAAAGGAATGGTAGATTTCCGTGTTAGTGATGACGGGATTATGAGATATCGATCGAGGATTTGGGTGCCTAATGATGAAAATATTAAGAGGGAGATTCTCGAGGAGGCTCACTGTTCAAGGTTTTCGGTTCACCCTGGGAGTACTAAGATGTACAGGGATCTAAAGGAATCCTTTTGATGGAACAATATGAAGAGTGAGGTAGCGGAATTCGTTTCTAAGTGTTTAGTATGTCAACAAGTGAAAAGTGAACACCAGAAACCCGCGGGGCTACTACAATCGTTACCTATCCCATAGTGGAAGTGGGAACACATCACTATGGATCTGGTGGTTGAACTTCCTAAGACGTTGAAGGGTCATAATGAAATTTGGGTCATAGTGGATAGGCTCACTAAATCGGCTCACTTTCTCTAGCAATCAAGGTGACTGATTCGTTGGAGAAGTTAGCTAAGTTGTACGTGGATGAGATCGTGAGGTTACATAGGATACCGGTCTCTATAGTGTCAGATCGAGATGCGAGATTTACATCGAATTTCTGGAAGAGTTTACAGAAAGCGTTAGGGACGGAATTAACTATGAGTACAGCGTTCCATCCTCAGACAGACGGACAGTCAGAAAGGACGATTTAAACCCTCGAAGACCTATTGAGAGCAACGTCGTTAGATTGGCAAGGAGCGTGGGATGATCATCTACCACTAGTGGAATTTGCCTACAACAACAGTTACCACTCTAGTATTGGAATGGCGCCGTATGAAGCTCTGTACGGGCGAAAATGTAGATCACCTGCGTGTTGGGATGAAGTAGGTGAGAGGAAACTAACTGGACCTGAGATTGTTCAAGTAACGGTGGATAAAGTTCAACAGATTCGCAAGTGGCTATTAACTGCGCAGAGTAGACAGAAATCGTATTCGGATAATCGAATGCGCGACCTGGAACTCCAAGTAGGGGATCACGTATTCTTGAAGATCTCACCGACAAAAGGAGTCATGCGATTTGGGATTCGAGGGAAGTTAAGTCCGAGATATGTGGGTCCGTTTGAGATTCTAGAACAAATAGGAGCGGTAGCCTATAAGTTGGCTCTACCTCCTGTGCTGTCTGGTGTGCACAATGTGTTTCACGCGTCGATGTTTAGAAAGTATGTAGCCAACCCGAGCCACGTCATAGAATACAAACAGTTACGTTTTCGTGAAGACTTGAGTTAAGATGAGAAGCCAGTAAAGATTGTAGACCGTAAAGACCAATTTTTGCGGAAGCGAGTGATTCCGTACGTAAAAGTGCAGTGGAGCAATCACACGAAAAGAGAAGCCACGTGGGAGCTCGAAAGTGAAATGCGTGATATGTATCCCGCTTTGTTTGATGTTTAAGGTACGTTTAGTTTGGAGGACCAAACTCTTTTAAGGGGGTAAGAATGTAATAACCCGAAATTACCCTTTATATTTTATTATTTTAAAGCTCTTAATGATTAATTGGGCCGAACTTTTAATAAAAGTTAGTTTAGTTATTGGGTCAAATAGAAAGCCCAATTCTTTAACTAAGGGGATTAGGAGTCCTTTTTCATTAGGGATTTAGGGAAAACCCTATTAAAACAAATACCCTTTCTTAAATCCCTAGCATTATTCTATACCGCAAAGAAAGGAAAAAAAAAAAAGGGGAGAGAGAGTCGAGAGAGGGCGGTGGACCAGAGAAGCCGCATAGAGAGAGAAGAATGATCGGAGAAGAAAGGAGAAAGAGGAGAGGCGGTCGCGTTCATCAGAGGTAATCGAACTCATAATCTCTATTTTCTCCACCTTTCGATTCATCCATAATCATCAATAAATGATTGTTTTGGAACCCTAGCAGTCACAATGTTTGAACTAGGATTTGGGTTTGGATTTAATAAGGAGGAAGATGAAGTGTGTGTGTGTTCGAGGTGCAGTGTGTGCTTCCTGGTGTGTGTGTGTGCGTGTACTGGGTGTGTAGTGTGTGTGTGTGTGCAGCATAGTGTATATGAGTGTGTGGGTGTGCTGGTTGCTACAGAGTGTGTGTGTGGGTAAATGTCTGTGTACTGGAAAGTAGTTTTGGCATGAGTAAATTGCATAGTTAAACTAGAATATGGAATTGGAATAGTAAAATCTTAAATGTGAGTTTATAAAATCCTAAGGGTATTTTGGATATAAGTTTAATGAGTAGTATAAAAACTCTATTAGATATCAATCTTGTTAAGGAGTTTAGGAGTACAACTCGTAGGTTAAAGTAAAGTACTTTGGGATCGGAAGTAGAAAGTATTACTATTGTCTAAAATAGTTATTTTCGCGTGGTTGTAGATACGAGCGCGTGGTTGTGCAAGAAGAGTTCACGCAAAGCTAAGGTAAGGGATTACGCTCCTAGTAGTATTTGATTTCAATCCTTTGTGTAGGATTCTCAATCTCTGTTTTGTTAAAGTAAACTATCTATGTGGCTAGATAGTATTTTAAAAACTATTCCGTTCTGGGAATGTTACCGTCCTTTATTATCCACCCTATTGATATTGTTGTTGTTCAATTGGGTTATCATGTGTATGATTCGTATTGTGACTTGGTGTCTAAAGTGAGATGTACACCTTTTAAAAAGTGATCAAGTAAAGATTTGTAAAGTTAAGCTTTGTTTTGTAAAAGCTCTTTAAAGTGAAGTTTTGTAATAAGAAAAGTGATTACAGTTATCCATAATCCCGAAACGGATAAGTGGACCCCTTACAGTAATCCATAATCCCGAAACGGATAAGTGGACCCCTTACAGTTATCCATAGTTCCAAGATGAACATGTGGACCCCTTTGCGTTGCTTGATGAAGTAGCGTGGGTTATCATGATATACCGATTTTGGGTGCGGTCAGTAGAAACCCGAGCCCTGGGTACAGCGCGTGCTTAATCCCTAAATGAAGTAAAGTAAAGTAAAGAAAAGTAAAGTGTTTTGTGAAAAATGTTGTGTTTTGGAAACTCTCTCTGAAGCCACGTGTTTTCGAGTAATGAATTGTTTTGCATCAAGTTAAATGTTTTCAAACTGAGTGTTTGTTTGATCATTGAGTTATCCTTTAGTTGTTAATTCTTGTTACCGTCCGTTTCGGTTATCTCCTCTTAGTACCCGAGGGTATTCCGTATGAACTTACTGAGCATTGTTCGCTCATTCCTTTCATTTTTTTTTCTTTCTTCAGGCTTCAAGTAAGAAACCTGAAGGTCGCTAGGATTGGGCGGCGTAGAGGTTACCTTTTAGTAAAGTTAGTTAATAGTTATGATTTCCGTTAGAATTGAGTTGAACGTTATCTTTTCCATTAGTTACCATCTCGAGCTAGTGGCTTGTACTAGCCGTTATGGAATTGATTGTTAGTTTCAGTTTGAATTCTTGTTATTTATAGCCGTTGGGGCATTCTGACTTGGGAATTATTCAAGTTAAGTTATTAATTGTTAGTTATGAAAAGTTGGGGTGTTACAAGGTCTCAAGTGAGGTGGGACGGAAAGAGTATATAACAGATCTTGTTTCCCTACTGAATGCTTCTAATGTGCTAGCGGTTGAGCTGTACAATCCCAAAACATTGCGCAGTATTCGCACAAGTTCGAATCTTGGCATTGTAACTATTTGCTTCATTTTTCTCTCTTTAGCCCCGTACTCATTTTTTATGAGTTGGTTAGTTGAATAAGAATGACACATTAAGAATTTCTTTTGTTACAGATTATGGAAAACTTATTTGAATACAACATTAGCAGTAATGACATCATATTGATCATATTGGTCAGGAATGGTATCGTTACATATCAATGTTTTAAGTTTAGATGCATCTCTAACGCGGCATACGACAACATATAGGTGACCAATACATAATACCATTTTCTTTAATAAAAAACCATTAATGACACCATATATTCGCTAATTGCAGTAACAACATCCAAAATTAGAAAACGCACTTTCCGCAAATATATGAAACATCTTGCTGACCTCTTAAACAGTCAGAATATATACTCGGCTATCTAATATAAATGATTTTTTTTAATGTTTTTTTTTAGAAATTAACATAATTAAAAACCCGGCTATATAATCTATGAATGTGCACTAATATTGGAATAAATGATCAATATCATAATATGGCAAAAATTGCCTCCAAAAATTATAGAACAAAGTATTCAAATGCTTCGCAACCCTAAAATTAAATAAACTCTAAATATGAACCAAAAAAAACAAAAACAAAATCGACAAAGTCCAAAAACTGATAAAAAGTTTAGAAGTCTATTTGAGGCCCTAAATAACTTCTTTTTTTTTTTGCCTTTTAAACCCTGCATCAAGGGTTAACGCCCTATGTCTTTTGGTCGTATCGCTTCGGCGTTTGATTTGATATATACTGCGTTCCGTGGTTGATCCAGAGTGAAAAGCTACAAACGTGTCCGCGCACGCGCTCAAATGACTCCAAAAACTTCAACAACTTCTGTCCGCATCAATTAGTAATTTTTCATTATCAAAGTTCATTTTTTTCACTTAATAAAAAAAATTAAAAGTATCATAGAAAAATCAATCTACATGCAAAGTTGACTATTTGCATTAAATTAAAGTTAATGACATATTTGACCTTATTTACTCAACTTTCTTATTTTGTTGATGTGTATGGGCCTCATTTTAAAAATAATAAGACTTTCTTGTTTATATATTACTATAGACATAGATACTATTCCACTATATAGGTTGATCAAACTTCAACTTTTCACTAAATTAAAAAAGTAAGAACTATCATATAAAAATATATTTACATGCAGAGTTGACTACTTATACCATATTAAGGACAATGACTTTTGTTCGTCTCGCTCTGACGTTCGAATTCATACGCGGTGCATTCCGTGGTTGATCCGGAGTGAAAAGTTACGTCAGTTTCCTCGCACGCGCTCAAATGATTCCAAAAACATCAACGCATTATGTCCGCATCAATTAATAATTTTTTATTATCAAAAATCATTTTTTTATTCACTAGATAAAAAAATTAAAAAGTATCATATAAAATAAATCTACATGCAAAGTTGACTATTTGTGTCAAATTAAAGATAATGACATATTTAACTTTATTTGCCCAACTTTCCTATTTTGAAAGTGTATATTGGTCTCATTCCAAAAAGGGTTAATTGCAGTTTAGGGCCTGAACTCAGCATAGTGTTCCCCAAGGAGGGCTCCAACAAATTATTTTTGTAGACCAGGGCCCAATACGTCTTTTTTTCATCAATTTGGGGCTTTTTGACGGAATTCGTTAGAAATTCTGTTAACTACTCATGTGGTGTGCACGTGATCAACGGAATGGTTAGTTTGAAGTTATTAATCCTATATAGGGGCCTTAATGAAAATTCTAAACATTAAAGAGTTGAATGTTACTATTTTTAAAATATTTAATAATTGAACTTAAAACAAAATAAAGTAATCATCTTTTATTTTAAAAAACAAAACATAATTCAAAAAATAAAAAAGAAAAATAAAGTTAATAAATTAAATTATACTGTGCATAACAATTTATTTTATATGTATTAATGTATTCAAACTTGTTTGGGAAACATAATATTTTAAAACCTGCAATGAATAATTTACTATTAGATAGAAATATTTGAATTATATTAATTAGCAAAATTAAATAATTAATTATTTAATGTTATTTGTGGAATTACTTCTTTTCCTTTTAAAATGTTAATGAATTTAAATAAAATATAAAAAAAGGTATAAACAGAGAATATCTCATCCAAAGAAAAAGATTATTTTAATAAAATTTTTAAAACCAATTATTTTAATTAGTTTTTTTTTCGGAAGAATTATTATAACTAGTTAAAAATCAGATTAGTATTTTTATAAATTATACAAATGACATAACAAATAAAAAATAAACTAATCCATCAAAAGAGTTATATAAAAAAGGTATAAACAAAGAATATCTCATCCAAAGAAAAAAAAAAAGAAAAAAAGAAAAGAAAACAAGAACAACAACCTGATCCTTTCACCCAACAACATCCCCTTCCAACAATTCCTTCACCAAAATCGTCTCTCCAAAACTAAAGAAAAATCATCGACCCACCACACTATCCTAACCCTAATCTCTCAAACCCTTTCTTCAACTCATTCAGGCGGATCTCCAAACCTTACTCGATAAACCCATTATTACAATCCGAAAAAGAGAGAATAAAATCGATAAATGGAACAACACCCACATTCAGGCTGAATTCGGTCATTATTTTCAGCACACATAGGCGATCATTGGGCAAATGAGAGTCGAAATTGGAAATAGTGTTTGATTGGGGTTATCGTTGGTCCGTGCCTTTTGAAAATCTGGCAAATTCGATCATCCCCCAACTCCCTGAATTTGTCTTCTTCTCTGAGTTTGTGTAGATTTTTATGGCCAAGCTTCAAATTTCATTTGGGTTTGTTGAATTTATTGATCTAACCAAGTAGTGAAGTTCATGAATTTGGGTGTTTTGATTTGATTTTGGATGATTTGTTTTGCTTTGCTTTTAAATGGTGGGTGATGGATTTGGTGGAGAATGATGGTGGTGATGGCGGGGGTCGGTGGCGGTCGGAGGTGGTCGGAGTAGGCGGTGTTGCCAGAGGAAGGGGGTTGAAGCTGGGTTTTAGTTGGGGATGGGGATGGGGCTAAGTGTAATATATTAATGGGATTGTTTTATAATTTCGGCCTCCACTTTTATATTCTTACATTTAACCCCTTAATAGTTAGTAATACTTTCAAATTAACCAATCCATCGGTCACGTGCCCGGCACATGGTTTCTTAACAAGATTTCTAACGAATTCCGTCAAAAAGTCACAAATTGATGAAAAATTACGTATTGAGCCATGGCCTGCAGAAATAATTTGCTGGACCCCTCATTGGAAAACACTATGCTGAGTTAAGGCTCTAAACTGCAATTAACCCTTCAAAAATTATAAGAATTTCTTATTTTCATATTACTATAGATTTCTCTTAGTGAGTCTCTCCCTTCCTCTCTTGATTTGGGCTTTCCTTCTTAAATTCTCTATTTTTTTTTTTACTCATTCTTCCAAACTTATTTATAAATTAATTTTTTTTGCAATATTTTTTAATGAATTATTTGAAAGCATTATTTTAACATTATTACAATATTTTATTGTTATTTTAATTGATGACTAAATAATGGTGAATTTTATTTGTAAAATTTTCAAACTATTTCCTAACTATTACTCCCTCCGTCCCCAGTAAGAGTCCCATTTTTCTTTTTGGTCCGTCCCAGAGTAAGAATCTCATTCCTAAAATGGCAAAGAATCTTTACTATTCACCCCACTCATTCTCTCTCATATTTTACTTTTATACTCACAACACCAATCAATTCACTATTCTCTCCCATTCATTCTCTCTCATACTTTACTTTTACACTCACAACATTTACATCACATCCAATATTTATTAATAAGCGTGCAAATGAGGGGTGAGACTCTTACTCCGGGACGGAAGGAGTATTATTATATACTCCCTCCGTCCAGCATAAGTAGGACTAGTGAAGTTTGCACACTAATTAAGAAAAACTAGTAAATGTGTGGTACTAAATGAAGAGAAAGAATTAGTGGGGTTGACACGCCCCCAGGTCCCGGGATCCCCTAATAGAACCTCGAACCCGGATGCGCGTGACTAACAAGGAACGAGAAACTTAACAAGAAACTGGATGACAACTGTTTATAACAAACTGACATGATATATATACTCTAGAGTAAGGAGCTAAGATAGCTCACACCACGAGTTCTAGACAAGAAAATTTAAACCAAACATGATTATACACAGCGAAAACAAGCCTAGCACATATGGTGGCATTACAAGATGTCTAGAGAAAACAAGAGACAACAAGTCTACCCAAAATACTGAGTTACAAAACCCATAATACATCGTCCTCACCAAAGTGTAAAAAGGACCACGATTCCCAAAAGAATAACCACCTGCGTAGTAAGCTCCCTGCTATGTTGAGCCTCACTGCGCACTATCACTAGCCTTCCTTTGATCTAAGGAAAACAATTAAACAAGAAATGGAGTGAGATAAATCTCAGTAAGCTATTAGATGCAACTACATGACATGTTATCATGCAATTCAAGTAGATACTCAAGTAATCATATATCAAGTATCATCAAGTAACAAGTATATGAGAGGCTAAGCCACTCATCAAGTAGCACATAAGGCTAAACAAGCAAGTTATAAAGGATATTGCTTCCTTCCTTATTCCTCCCAAGAATATCATTGTTGTCGTAGCTTTTATTACTTTGACAAATCACGATCAATATCAAGAAACTGCTTATTCAGTATATATCAGAAGACCCGGTAACCAGTGTCATTCCCAAGATCAAGACTCACGAGGTGTTCAAGAGTTTAGCATTCACTTAAGTCAGGCATATTGCTCCAACCAAGGAAGCTATGCCCTTACTATGGCCGGTAGTAAGGGGTCAAGCGCAAATACATAGGGACCCGATTATCACTTAAGCCCCAGCTCTCGCGATAAGCGTGAACCTATATATTTCCGAACAAGCAAGGAGAACCAGCTGGACTCACACAAGAATGTACAAGTAGGTATTTACTTGAACTATGGGAGAAGAACTAATCCAAAAGTAGTGGACTAGCTCAACAAGGAACATGCTTCAAGTAATCAAGAAGTCACCTTGTTATCAAGCAACTATATGCAATGTTTGCACATACACAACAAGAACATGTCTCATACAAGTTAGTGCTTGTTCATAGCACTTTCTAGTTCATTACCATACATATGTATTGGCATCAAGTCATGTACAAGATCTTATTATCTTATATTCAAGTCTTAATCCAATTCTTTGGATGTTCAAGTCATGTACAAGATTTTATTGTCTTATACTTCAAGTTAAAATTCCAATCTTTGGACATTCAAGCATGTATAAGAGTTATACATTTACTCTTACAAGATCCTAATCCTATTCTTAGGATGTTCAAGTCTAAAACTTTGTTCTAATGCCCCTAAGGTGCACAATCATTGGTTTCAAGACAAGTATAACACATTAGTGCTTGTTCATAACACTTTCAAGACATATAAAAGAGTTGTTACTCTTATACTTAAGTTCTCATTTAAGTTCTATAGGTGTTCATGTTCAAGACTAAGTTCTAATGCCCCAAAAGGTACATATACACTTGCTAGGACATCTTATACTAAGGCTCTATGCCTTAGGAGGGGTAAGCTTTCATCTCCATTTAGTTTGAAACACTTTTGTGAAACAGGGGTCATGGGCCGTCGCCCACTCCCCCTTGGGCGGTCGCCCAGAATAGGCATTTGGAACATAATCAAACTGATCCTATGGGCGGTCGCCCATAGCCCCTTTGGACGGGCGCCCAAGGCCAAAATCAGCAAAAACCATATTTCTTCCCAGACTTAGAATTTTCCGTCCCAAGCGTAGGAGTAATTGTCTATTAACATTTTAACAAACCCAAAAGTGCATAACATGTGTAAACTATTATTTCCAAGTTCTTTCATCATTTTACACAGAGGAATTATACTCCCTTTGTCCCAAATTTACAAATATCACAAAAATCATCCCAAACACGAAATTGACAAGCACAAGTATTAGAAACAACATATATGCATGTTATTACAAGCAAGGGGGAGCTAATAACTTACCTAGTCCGAAATCAAAATTTCCCAAATAAATTTCTGATCGGCCTGGAACGCTCTATTCAACGCCACGAATATTTATCCGGGATCAGAATTAAGAACGGAGGGATAATTAAGCTCGAGGAGTCGAGAATAGGGTAAAACTCTAACCCTAACTTTGAAACAGAGAAAGAACGAGAAATTTTGAGAATTTGCTTTCTCAGAGAAGAAGCAACACATTATAAACATTCAACTTTCCAAGAATGACACCTAGGCCCCTCAAGTTTCACTTTTAACAAAAAGGCCCCTAAAGTCAAATTTTCACAAATGACCCAAAAGTCAAAACTAGACATTTAACCACCTTAATATTCTAAAGCAGTTAAGAAATTAACCCAAGTAAAACTAACACATAATATGCAAGTTCAAGAATTTAACAAGTAAGTCAAATATTTAACGAGAATAAGGATGGGCGTTACAGGGGTAAATAGTAGTGTTAGTTGGATAAATTGAGTGATAGAAAATGAAAAAAGAGAATGAGGAGATAAATACTAGTGTTGGTTGAAATAATCGAGTTGTGGAAAATGAAGAGAGAGAATGAGTGGGGTTGAAACATTTCCTTTATGGGCAGTCTTACTATTAGTGGGACGAACCAAAAGGGAAAGAAGTCTTACTTGTGCTGGGACGGATGGAGTTTTTTTCAATAATCTCAACCCAATTAAATAACAAACTCAATATTTTTATTAATAAAATTCTCCATTTTTCATTGTTAGCATGCGATATAATTTGGGGTCTGGATGTGAAAAGCCAAAGAATAGTAGGGATTCGAAAATGCCACCGTATTTATTTATTGCTTGTGTAAGGAAATTTAAGTGTCCCGACTAAATAATTTGTCTAGGGCCTCAAATTCCACAGGACCGGCCTGTGTGTGTGGTGGAGGGTGATGTGATGGGGGGGGGAGAGAAAAAAAAAAAGCAAAATAAAAGGAATTTTTTTTCAAATAATTCCCTTTTGAATCCATATGTACCAGAATGACACTAGGGAAAATTTATGTACCAAAATGATCACTTTGAGAGAAGTCGGCATTGGTAGTGCCGTTTTTTGTTTGAAGTCGGCATTGCCAATGCCGACTTTAGGCCATTTTTGAAACCCAATTTGAAAAAAAAAAAAAAAAAAAAGCTTAAAGTCGGCATTGCCAATGCCGACTTTAGGCTTCTTTTTTTTTTTTTTTTTTCAAATTGGGTTTCTCACATTTATATTTATCTGCCGGCGATACGAATTGGGGTTAAAAAATTAAAACGCCCGTTTTTAAAATACCCTGCGGCCGCAAAACTCCCATCAATCTCGTTTGTGATTCTTCCTGCAGCAGATAGGTCGTCGTCTACTCGGGCATGTTTCTCGGCTTCACAGATCCACCGACGGAATTCTAAAAAACTGAATTCGCAAATTGGACTTTGTTTCTTTTGCTTTCTAGATTTCCAAATTGAATTTTTTAAATTGGATTATTGGAGAATAAACTCCAATTTTCGAAACCCAAATATAGATTACAGAGGGAGTACGAAACTGAATTTGCAAATTGATTTAACCCTCCACAATGACTGTGTAACAAATAAGTATACTAGCCATAATTATTTTTTGATCTTGGGTAACTCTGGTTAGATTGATTTTGTGAACCTAAAAAAGATTAGTAACTGAGTGTGCCTTATTTTCCTTAGTCAGAAACAACAACAGAAAATTGCTCTGGAGTCCTAACTCCTAAATGAATCGCACGAGCAGAACAGAACGGATCGCAGAAGGGTAACCCCAATTCGTATCGCCGCAGATAAATATAAATGTGAGAAACCCAATTTGAAAAAAAAAAAAAAAAAAGGCCTAAAGTCGGCAATGGCAATGCCGACTTTAGGGTTTTTTTTTTTTTTTTTAAAAAAAAATTGGGTTTCTAAAATGGCCTAAAGTCGGCATTGGCAATGCCGACTTCAAACTAAAAACGGCACTACCAATGCCGATTTCTCTCAAAGTGGTCATTTTGGTACATAAATTTTTCCTAGTGTCATTCTGGTATATATGGATTCAAAAGGGAATTATTTGAAAAAAAAATCAAATAAAAGTATACTATCAAATTGCAATGTGTGTATTTTGATTTTTGAGCGTTGGAACTCCTTACTCCCACCCGGACCGCCCATAAGATATCTACACGTGACGGTTGTGGTGTTGGCATTTTGAGGGCCAAATCTATTTGGACACTTTTTTTTTTTTTTGAATGAATCTATTTGGACACTTTGAAATAAGTGAAATTAATGGTGAAAATATAAATTTACACTTACACTTAAGCTTAATAATTAATTTTATTACTTTTCTGGTCAGAAAAAAAGAGGTTATATTTTATTACCGTCAACTTTTTTTTTTAAATTTGACGAATAGTTGAGTAAGCGAGGTATGTGAAAATTAAGATGTTACACGTGGAAGAATGCACTCATGAAATTGTTGATGTATAATTACATAGGCATACTAGCGTTAATCTTAATCTCATAATACACGGGCATATTCGCATTATTAATCAACAAAGTGTTTTTTATAGAGACAATAGTATTGAGAACATAAACGTAATTTGGTTGATAAAATTATCACACTAATTTGTATTGATATAAAGGATCCTATTTATACAAAATAATTGCTTGAGAACTACTCTATTACTTAGATTAGGAAAGTAGAATAAAAGACCTAACTGAAACACATAACCTCACACTCAAGATACAGTAACTTGGCGTGCAAGTTACGGTAGTGGATCCAAAATAGATGTCTACCTAATATGCCCCCGCAAGATGGACGTCCGGAGGGCAAGTCCAATCTTGGAAATAAGCAACTGGAAGCGGGTACGCGGAAGTGGTTTAGTCAAAGCATCGGCGAGTTGATCATCCCCAGAAATGTGAGTCACCCGCAACTGTTTACTCTGAACTAGTTCACGCACAAAATGGTAGTCAAATGCCAAATGTTTCATACGGGCGTGAAAGCGAGGATTGGCGGCGACATATGTTGCACCCACGTTATCACAGTAAATGATCGGAGGGGACGGTAGTGTGACATGAAGTTCCCGAAGAAGGTTCTGCAACCAAATGACTTCCGCTGTTGTGGCGGCTACTGCTCGATATTCTGCCTCGGTGGATAAACGTGCTAGGGTACGCTGTTTGCGATAGATCCATGAAAGTAAATTAGACCCAAGATAGACAAGATAACCAGTAGTGGATACATAGTCCATTTTGTCACCAGCCCAGTCAGCATCTGTGAACGCGTGAAGCACCGGAGGAGAAGATTTTCTAAGCAGCAGACCCTGTGAACTTGTACCCGCCAAGTCGCGCAATATGCGTTTGAGAATAGACTGTGTTGATCAGTAGGATTTTGCATGAACTGAGACATGCGATTAACGGCAAAGGAGATATCACAGTGCGTAAGTGAAAGATATTGCAAGGTGCCAATAATCTGTCGATACTCAGAGGGATTAGGAAGAGGTGTGCCAGACTTTGCCGTGAGATAAGGGTCGGGAACAAGAGGCGTGGGAACAGGTTTGGATTCTTCCATGTTGAAGCGATGAAGCAGATCATGTATGTACTTTTGTTGACTGAGGAACAAGCCATCAGGGTGTGGTATAACTTCCACTCCAAGAAAATAGGATAGGTCGCCTAGATCTTTAAGTGAAAACCGTTGGGAAAAAGTGGTAATGAAGGATTCCAGAAGAGAAGGGTCGGAGCGGTAATTATGATTGTTGGTAGTGGTGCCCTAGGCGCGTTTAATAAACGTTGTAATTGTTATCATTTATTTCATATCAATAAAGAGATATTTTGATTATTATTGTTGTTCATGTTTACTTATAATAATCTCCGTCCCTATTACTTGTTGAGCACTAGTATAAAGGCTAAATGATCATGGAATGATCATGTTAGATTTATGGTACTTGTTTGGAACAAGGTACTGGACATGACCCGCTGTATGAGATTTATGTCATGGTCTATGTCGTACATATATCTCATATTAGTTATGTCAATTGAATCCTTAGACATGAAGTTATTATAGTCTTCCACTTGATGAACATTATGTTTAACATATTCAAACGCTACTTTTAACCGAGTAGTTATAAAGGGTATGATTGGCATAATCGGATTCCAGTTGGGAAGAATAATAAGCTAAATGGATTTGTCCCTCCACGGAGAGATGTCAAGCTTGGGCCCCTCGAAGGAATGATGTTGATGAAATGTTCGGCCGGACTCAAATGGATTGATTGGATCAATAGCATTTGAATTATCAACATATTCGGAATCGAGAAAGTATTGAACATGACAAGTTGACTGTTTGACCATGACCTTTTTTTTTCTTTTCAAATTGGGTTTCTCACATTTATATTTATCTGCCGGCGATACGAATTGGGGTTAAAAAATTAAAACGCCCGTTTTTAAAATACCCTGCGGCCGCAAAACTCCCATCAATCTCGTTTGTGATTCTTCCTGCAGCAGATAGGTCGTCGTCTACTCGGGCATGTTTCTCGGCTTCACAGATCCACCGACGGAATTCTAAAAAACTGAATTCGCAAATTGGACTTTGTTTCTTTTGCTTTCTAGATTTCCAAATTGAATTTTTAAATTGGATTATTGGAGAATAAACTCCAATTTTCGAAACCCAAAATATAGATTACAGAGGGAGTACGAAACTGAATTTGCAAATTGATTTAACCCTCCACAATGACTGTGTAACAAATAAGTATACTAGCCATAATTATTTTTTGATCTTGGGTAACTCTGGTTAGATTGATTTTGTGAACCTAAAAAGATTAGTAACTGAGTGTGCCTTATTTTCCTTAGTCAGAAACAACAACAGAAAATTGCTCTGGAGTCCTAACTCCTAAATGAATCGCACGAGCAGAACAGAACGGATCGCAGAAGGGTAACCCCAATTCGTATCGCCGCAGATAAATATAAATGTGAGAAACCCAATTTGAAAAAAAAAAAAAAAAAGGCCTAAAGTCGGCAATGGCAATGCCGACTTTAGGTTTTTTTTTTTTTTTTTAAAAAAAAAATTGTTTCTAAATGGCCTAAAGTCGGCATTGGCAATGCCGACTTCAAACTAAAAACGGCACTACCAATGCCGATTTCTCTCAAAGTGGTCATTTTGGTACATAAATTTTTCCTAGTGTCATTCTGGTATATATGGATTCAAAAGGGAATTATTTGAAAAAAAAATCAAATAAAAGTATACTATCAAATTGCAATGTGTGTATTTTGATTTTGAGCGTTGGAACTCCTTACTCCCACCCGGACCGCCCATAAGATATCTACACGTGACGGTTGTGGTGTTGGCATTTTGAGGGCCAAATCTATTTGGACACTTTTTTTTTTTTTTTGAATGAATCTATTTGGACACTTTGAAATAAGTGAAATTAATGGTGAAAATATAAATTTACACTTACACTTAAGCTTAATAATTAATTTTATTACTTTTCTGGTCAGAAAAAAAGAGGTTATATTTTATTACCGTCAACTTTTTTTTTTTAAATTTGACGAATAGTTGAGTAAGCGAGGTATGTGAAAATTAAGATGTTACACGTGGAAGAATGCACTCATGAAATTGTTGATGTATAATTACATAGGCATACTAGCGTTAATCTTAATCTCATAATACACGGGCATATTCGCATTATTAATCAACAAAGTGTTTTTTATAGAGACAATAGTATTGAGAACATAAACGTAATTTGGTTGATAAAATTATCACACTAATTTGTATTGATATAAAGGATCCTATTTATACAAAATAATTGCTTGAGAACTACTCTATTACTTAGATTAGGAAAGTAGAATAAAAGACCTAACTGAAACACATAACCTCACACTCAAGATACAGTAACTTGGCGTGCAAGTTACGGTAGTGGATCCAAAATAGATGTCTACCTAATATGCCCCCGCAAGATGGACGTCCGGAGGGCAAGTCCAATCTTGGAAATAAGCAACTGGAAGCGGGTACGCGGAAGTGGTTTAGTCAAAGCATCGGCGAGTTGATCATCCCCAGAAATGTGAGTCACCCGCAACTGTTTACTCTGAACTAGTTCACGCACAAAATGGTAGTCAAATGCCAAATGTTTCATACGGGCGTGAAAGCGAGGATTGGCGGCGACATATGTTGCACCCACGTTATCACAGTAAATGATCGGAGGGGACGGTAGTGTGACATGAAGTTCCCGAAGAAGGTTCTGCAACCAAATGACTTCCGCTGTTGTGGCGGCTACTGCTCGATATTCTGCCTCGGTGGATAAACGTGCTAGGGTACGCTGTTTGCGATAGATCCATGAAAGTAAATTAGACCCAAGATAGACAAGATAACCAGTAGTGGATACATAGTCCATTTTGTCACCAGCCCAGTCAGCATCTGTGAACGCGTGAAGCACCGGAGGAGAAGATTTTCTAAGCAGCAGACCCTGTGAACTTGTACCCGCCAAGTCGCGCAATATGCGTTTGAGAATAGACCTGTGTTGATCAGTAGGATTTTGCATGAACTGAGACATGCGATTAACGGCAAAGGAGATATCACAGTGCGTAAGTGAAAGATATTGCAAGGTGCCAATAATCTGTCGATACTCAGAGGGATTAGGAAGAGGTGTGCCAGACTTTGCCGTGAGATAAGGGTCGGGAACAAGAGGCGTGGGAACAGGTTTGGATTCTTCCATGTTGAAGCGATGAAGCAGATCATGTATGTACTTTTGTTGACTGAGGAACAAGCCATCAGGGTGTGGTATAACTTCCACTCCAAGAAAATAGGATAGGTCGCCTAGATCTTTAAGTGAAAACCGTTGGAAAAAGTGGTAATGAAGGATTCCAGAAGAGAAGGGTCGGAGCCGGTAATTATGATTGTTGGTAGTGGTGCCCTAGGCGCGTTTAATAAACGTTGTAATTGTTATCATTTATTTCATATCAATAAAGAGATATTTTGATTATTATTGTTGTTCATGTTTACTTATAATAATCTCCGTCCCTATACTTGTTGAGCACTAGTATAAAGGCTAAATGATCATGGATGATCATGTTAGATTTATGGGTATTGTTTGGAACAAGGTACTGGACATGACCCGCTGTATGAGATTATGTCATGGTCTATGTCGTACATATATCTCATATTAGTTATGTCAATTGAATCCTTAGACATGAAGTTATATAGTCTTCCACTTGATGAACATTATGTTAACATATTCAAACGCTACTTTTAACCGAGTAGTTATAAAGGGTATGATTGGCATAATCGGATTCCAGTTGGGAAGAATAATAAGCTAAATGGATTTGTCCCTCCACGGAGAGATGTCAAGCTTGGGCCCCTCGAAGAATGATGTTGATGAAATGTTCGGCCGGACTCAAATGGATTGATTGGATCAATAGCATTTGAATTATCAACATATTCGGAATCGAGAAAGTAAATGAAATGACAAGTTGACTGTTTGACCATGATCAAATGGACATGATACGAATGGATTAGACATTTTAAAATATGCCGCAAAACTCCCATCAATCTCGTTTGTGATTCTTCCTGAGCAGATAGGTCGTCGTCTACTCGGGCATGTTTCTCGGCTTCACAGATCCACCGACGGAATTCTAAAAAACTGAATTCGCAAATTGGACTTTGTTTCTTTTGCTTTCTAGATTTCCAAATTGAATTTTTTAAATTGGATTATTGGAGAATAAACTCCAATTTTCGAAACCCAAGATATAGATTTACAGAGGGAGTACGAAACTGAATTTGCAAATTGATTTAACCCTCCACAATGACTGTGTAACAAATAAGTATACTAGCCATAATTATTTTTTGATCTTGGGTAACTCTGGTTAGATTGATTTTGTGAACCTAAAAAAGATTAGTAACTGAGTGTGCCTTATTTTCCTTAGTCAGAAACAACAACAGAAAATTGCTCTGGAGTCCTAACTCCTAAATGAATCGCACGAGCAGAAATAGAACGGATCGCAGAAGGTAACCCCAATTCGTATCGCCGCAGATAAATATAAATGTGAGAAACCCAATTTGAAAAAAAAAAAAAAAAAAGGCCTAAAGTCGGCATTGGCAATGCCGACTTTAGGGTTTTTTTTTTTTTTTTTTTTAAATGGGTTTCTAAAATGGCCTAAAGTCGGCATTGGCAATGCCGAATTCAAACTAAAAACGACACTACCAATGCCGATTTCTCTCAAAGTGGTCATTTTGGTACATAAATTTTTCCTAGTGTCATTCTGGTATATATGGATTCAAAAGGGAATTATTTGAAAAAAAATCAATAAAAGTATACTATCAAATTGCAATGTGTGTATTTTGATTTTTGAGCGTTGGAACTCCTTACTCCCACCCGGACCGCCATAAGATATCTACACGTGACGGTTGTGGTGTTGGCATTTTGAGGGCAAATCTATTTGACACTTTTTTTTTTTTTTTGAATGAATCTATTTGGACACTTTGAAATAAGTGAAATTAATGGTGAAAATATAAATTTACACTTACACTTAAGCTTAATAATTAATTTTATTACTTTTATGCTCAGAAAAAAAGAGGTTTATATTTTATTACCGTCAACTTTTTTTTTTAAATTTGACGAATAGTTGAGTAAGCGAGGTATGTGAAAAATTAAGATGTTACACGTGGAAGAATGCACTCATGAAATTGTTGATGTATAATTACATAGGCATACTAGCGTTAATCTTAATCTCATAATACACGGGCATATTCGCATTATTAATCAACAAAGTGTTTTTTATAGAGACATAGTATTGAGAACATAAACGTAATTTGGTTGATAAAATTATCACACTAATTTGTATTGATATAAAGATCCTATTTATAACAAATAATTGCTTGAGAACTACTCTATTACTTAGATTAGGAAAGTAGAATAAAGACCTAACTGAAACACATAACCTCACACTCAAGATACAGTAACTTGGCGTGCAAGTTACGGTAGTGGATCCAAAATAGATGTCTACCTAATATGCCCCCGCAAGATGGACGTCCGGAGGGCAAGTCCAATCTTGGAAATAAGCAACTGGAAGCGGGTACGCGGAAGTGGTTTAGTCAAAGCATCGCGAGTTGATCATCCCCAGAAATGTGAGTCACCCGCAACTGTTTACTCTGAACTAGTTCACGCACAAAATGGTAGTCAAATGCCAAATGTTTCATACGGGTGTGAAAGCGAGGATTGGCGGAGACTATTGTTGCACCCACGTTAGCACAGTAAATGATCGGAGGGGACGGAGTAGTGTGACTGAAGTTCCCGAAGAAGGTTCTGCAACCAAATGACTTCCGCTGTTGTGGCGGCTACTGCTCGATATTCTGCCTCGGTGGATAAACGTGCTAGGGTACGCTGTTTGCGAGAGATCCATGAAAGTAAATTAGACCCAAGATAGACAAGATAACAAGTAGTGGATACATAGTCCATTTTGTCACCAGCCCAGTCAGCATCTGTGAACGCGTGAAGCACCGGAGGAGAAGATTTTCTAAGCAGCAGACCCTGTGAACTTGTACCCGCCAAGTCGCGCAATATGCGTTTGAGAACAAACCAGTATTAATCAGTAGGATTTTGCATGAACTGAGACATGCGATTAACGGCAAAGGAGATATCACAGCGCGTAAGTGAAAGATATTGCAAGGTGCATAATCTGTCGATACTCGGAGGGATTAGGAAGAGGTGTGCCAGACTTTGCCGTGAGATAAGGGTCGGGAACAAGAGGCGTGGGAACAGGTTTGGATTCTTCCATGTTGAAGCGATGAAGCAGATCATGTATGTACTTTTGTTGACTGAGGAACAAGCCATCAGGGTGTGGTATAACTTCCACTCCAAGAAAATAGGATAGGTCGCCTAGATTTTTAAGTGAAAACCGTTGGGAAAAAAGTGGTAATGAAGGATTCCAGAAGAGAAGGGTCGAGCCGGTAATTATGATTGTTGGTAGTGGTGCCCTAGGCGCGTTTAATAAACGTTGTAATTGTTATCATTTATTTCATATCATAAAGAGATATTTTGATTATTATTGTTGTTCATGTTTACTTATAATATCTCCGTCCCTAGTACTTGTTGAGCACTAGTATAAAGGCTAAATGATCATGGATGATCATGTTAGATTTATGGGTACTTGTTTGGAACAGGTACTGGACATGACCCGCTGTATGAGATTTATGTCATGGTCTATGTCGTACATATATCTCATATTAGTTATGTCAATTGAATCCTTAGACATGAAGTTATTATAGTCCTCCACTTGATGAACATTATGTTTAACATATTCAAACGCTACTTTTAACCGAGTAGTTTATAAAGGGTATGATTGGCATAATCGGATTCCAGTTGGGAAGAATAATAAGCTAAATGGATTTGTCCCTCCACGGGAGATGTCAAGCTTGGGCCCCTCGAAGGAATGATGTTGATGAAATGTTCGGCCGGACTCAAATGGATTGATTGGATCAATAGCATTTGAATTATCAACATATTCGGAATCGAGAAAGTATTGAACATGACAAGTTGACTGTTTGACCATGACTTGTGTTCAAAGACATCGTGGACAAATGGATTATGACATATTCTAAAGGAATGCGAACTTGTATCTAGTTATACTATTTGTTGGGTAGGTATGACGGTTTGCTAGAACCTAATCATATCTTATGGGATCATGTTTGAGCCCATTTCCAACTTAGTATAATCCTAGAGGGTCACACACACATAGAACGAATTTTAAATAAGAGGACTATATTGGAATTTAGGGTCGAAGGATCTCAAAGGAATTTTTTGAAAAGTTCTGGGCCTCCTGGTCAACCAAGCGGGCGCTTGGGTTGCACCAGGCGGGCGCTTGAACAAGCCGAAAAAGAACTTGACCTTCTGGTCAAATGAGCGGGCGCCCGGTGTGCCGACAGGAAAATTCCTAATTTGATTAGGAAAGGTTTTTGGCACAAGTTACCTATTTGGAATAGGTCTTAATTGTGTATAAAAACACCAATTCGGCCAGACCATATTTACTAGTGCTTTTGTGAGTTCTCAAAGAGTTTGAGAGAGATTTTATTTTGTTCTAAGATATCATTGATTGAGGAACAAAATAATTCACAAATAAATTCCATATAGTTCTTTATTGAATTGTGAAAGTGTGTTTCATAATTATTGGTCTAGCAACCATGATCGAAGAAGTTCCTTTGATATTCGTTCAAATGTGGATACCGCTAGAGGGTGAATTTTATCATCTTACAAAGTTCGTGATTTGTTCGTGATAAAGCTTCAAGATCTCCACCAAGACCAAGAGAAAAATTCATAGCCATCAAGGGTTAGTTATTCATCTATTCATCTTGTCGTATTTGATTTAATCATATGAACGGATCCATGACTTTGAGTTTCTTAAAAAAATTTATTGCTATATTCCGCTACGCATGTTACTTGGAAACCCAACAGTGGTATCAGAGCTCCGTTCATGTTGATTAATTCAATACTTGGATCATATTATGTGCATATAAATTGTTTATGTGTCTTGCATGATATGAATATTGGAATATATGATGCTTATGTGTTTTGTGATTTTATGTGGTTTATTGTTTTGCAACTTTAATCGCACGATTCAATCGCAATAAAAAATTATGGTGGATTCTGAATTATTTCGATTATTGATTTTTTGATCAGATCAAAGTTTTAATAATCGGGGAAAAATTTTTTGAGACAAAATTTTCGAACTTTAAATTCTATACCATTCTGACCATTCAGGCGCGCGCTTGGTCATAACCAGGCGGGCGCTCGCTCGGCAGAATATGTTCTGATTTTTGTTAAAATCTGAATATGGAATTTTCGATAAATTCAACAAAACCAGTACAGAACCAATCCAGACTTGCTGATCTGGAATGGGTTTTGGGTAGTTGGTTTTGTGTGGATTTTGGGGTTTGATTTTCCTATTTGTTTTGGTCTTGTGATTCCTAGATTGATTCAAGTTTTGGATGGCTAATCTGCGTTCATCGAGATTGTGTTTCCCAAAATTGATCGTAATCAAAGTTTCAAAGATAAAACGAAGTTAGAATTATGAAGAGTTCATAATTGCTAAAATTGAGAAACAAAGTTCTTGATTCAATGATTGGAGATCCATGTGGAATTGTGAATGCAATTGGCCTACGTTCATCGAGACCATCTATTGCTTAGTTTCGGCCACATGGACTACTTTCTTGGTTTCTTGAATTAGTGCGGGATTGTGGTTGCCTAATGGCTTAGTTCAACCGCACTTCTTGTTGTCTTGATTTGGAGATAATAACCAAAGTTGAAATAGTCTCATCCTCATAATTATAGAGAAACTAATGACACATAAATATCATGCTTAAATTAATGGAGATTAATTTAGTGACTAAACTTGATGTGTGACATGTTTATATTATGTGCTCATAAATGTGTATATGCTATATGTGATGAACCTTCAAAGAAAGTTTTAAGTCCTTCTTTGCCATGCCATGATTAAAACACTTGTTATACATGTGTAATCTTGATGTGGGTTCGCCTCCGCGAAGTGCATTAATTTTATTCATGTATGAGCAAGATGAAGTTCATTAGTTTAATGTGGGCTTGCCTCCGCTAGGTGCATTAAATTTAATGGTTCCTATGCGTTTAAAATGGTTGGACTTAATTAGGCGTCAAAACAGTTTTGGGCCTAGGCAAAAGATGAGATTAAACATGTTTTTGAAATTGGATTTCTCAAAGAATCTCATAAAATGATCTAAGAATCATATGGGATATGATTGACATGATTGTCTACCTATTTAATTTAGTTTTTGAGCGGTCCGCCTCCGTGGACTCAAAAGTTAAATTAAAGTTGGATCTTAGCCCAATTAAATTATATTATACATTGGATGTATATGAAGGTTATATAATTTAGTGGGAGTATTTTGTTTGAAAAATACAATTTTTTTTATCTCTTTAATGAAAACCGATACTTATTAAATTTTGGAAATTTTGCATATTTGTAGATAATGACTAATAACACTCAATCAATGTCGTTGCGATCGATCCTTGAGAAGGATAAGCTCGAAGAGAATGGTACTAACTTTATGGATTGGATCCGTAGCATAAGAATCGTTCTTAGGCAAGAAGATAAGTTGTACATTCTCGATGGGCCTCTCCCTGCTGAACCACTGCCTACTGCCCCTAGGGTAGAAGAGGCAAATACAAGAAACATCGTAATGATTCTAGAGATGTAAGTTGTCTCATGCTTGCTGCTATGTGTTCAAAACTCCAACAAAGTTTGGAACATTTGGAAGCCTATGAGATAGGCGTGGAGTTGAGAACCATGTTTCAAGAGCAAGCTAGGCAAGAGAGGTACAAGACCATTGTTGCATTCACTACTAGTAAAATGAATGAAGGGCAACAAGTGAGTCCTCACTTTCTTAAAATGAAAGGTTATGTAGAGCACCTTGAGAAACTTGGCTATCCAATCCCATGGAGCTAGCCACGGATCTCATTCTTAATTCATTGCCTAAAAGTTATAATCAGTTTGTGATGAATTATAACATGCATGGAATGGATAAGAATCTCTCTGAGTTGCATGGGATGCTCAAAACTGCAGAGATGAAAATTGTGGAGAAAGGTTCTCCCGTGCTTTTGGTTCATGATGGGAAGAAGGCTAGTGCCAAAGGAAAGGGTAAGAAAGTTGTCAAACCCAAAATAAGCAAGGCAAAGGTTGCCAAGCTTCTGAGGCAAAACTCGATTCACAAAGGATGCAATCTGTTTCCATTGTCAAGAAATTGGTCATTGGAAACGTAATTGCAAGGCTTTCTTGAAAGAGCAAAAGAAGAAGAAGGGCAGCAAGGCTGCGTCGACTTCATGTATCTATATGATAGATATTCTCCTTTCTACCACTGATTCTGGGTATTGGATACCGGATGTGGTTCTCACATTTGTCTAAATGTGCAGGGACTAAAGAAATATGAGACTGCTTAAAGAAGGTGAAGTAGATCTACGCGTGGGAAATAGAGCAAGAGTTTGCTGCATTAGCCGTAGGGACTTGTGAAGTCACTTTACCTTCCGGATTAATTCTTGTTTGAACAATTGTTATTATGTTCCAATTTAAGCAGAATATTATTTTCAATTTCTTGTTTGGATAATGAAGGTTTTAAAGTTTCTTATTGAGAATAAGAAATTTTCTTTTATTTAAATGATGTGCTTTATGGTATTGCTAATTCATTTAATGGCCTTTATATCTTGGATGTCAAGAATGAGAATAATGACAATGTCTATCATGTAAATAAGAAATCTAAGCCTAATGATGTAAATCATACTTATTTGTGGCATTACCGTCTCGGTCATTTAATGAGAAGCGTATCTCAAACACTCCATGGGGAAGGACTTTTAGGTTCATGTGACCTCGAGTCATATGATACTTGTGAGTCGTGTCTTCTTGGAAAAATGATTAAGACACCTTTACCAAGTTGGGTGAAAGGGAAGCGACTTATTGGGTTGATACATTCCGATGTATGCGGACCATTAAGTAGCAATGCTAGTGGGAGGATTTCAATACTTCATTACCTTCACTGATGATTATAGTAGATTTGGGTATGTTTACCTAATGAAACATAAAAGTGAAGCATTTGAGATATTAGAATATTTCAAAATGAAGTAGAAAAACAACTTGGCAAAAGTATTAAAAGGCACTTCGATCAGATCGAGGTGGAGATACTTGAGTCAAGAATTTGATGATCATCTAAAGAATTGTGGAATAGTTTCACAATTGACTCCACCCGGAACCCACAATGGAATGGTGTGTCCGAGAGGAGGAATCGGACTTTGTTAGACATGGTTCGATCAATGATGAGTCAAGTTGATCTTCCAATATCCTATTGGGGTTACGCCCTAGAAACCGCTGCTTTCACACTAAATCGTGTTCCAACTAATCGGTTCAAAAGACTCCATATGAGATGTGGAGCGGAAAGAAGCCTTGTCTGTCTTTCATGAAGATTTGGGGTTGCGAAGCTTTTGTCAAAAGACTTGTCTCAGACAAATTCGCACACAAATATGATAAATGTATTTTCGTGGATATCCTAAGGAAACTAGAGGATATTACTTTTACAACCGTGAGGACAACAAAGTGTTTGTTGCCCGAACTGGTGTCTTTCTAGAGAAGGTTTTCTCTCCAAAGAAATCAGTGGGTAAAATAAATCTTGAAGAAATTCGAGACCCAAAAAATAACATTGAACCAATAGTGGAACAAGAACAAGAACCACATGGAGTTGTGGAACCTGTTCAAAATACACAAGCAACTCGCAGATCTAGTAGGTTACGATCAGAGCCCGAGAGATAGGGATTTCTCGTACGGATAGTAATGAGGTAGAAATCATTGAAAATGATGAACCGTCAACCTACCAAGAGGCGATATCTTCTCCTGATTCGGACAAGTGGCTTGGAGCCATGGAATCCGAATTGCAATCCATGCAAGACAATCAAGTTTGGAATTTGATTGATGCACCCGAAAGTGTAAAAACCATAGGATGCAAATGGGTCTTCAAGAAGAAGACTGACATGGATGGGAAGGTGCATACTTACAAGCTAGGCTTGTAGCGAAGGGTTATAGGCAAGTTCATGGTATTGACTATGATGAGACCTTTTCACGTAGCAATGATCAAGTCTATAAGAATTTTGCTTGCCATTGCCGCATATCATGACTATGAGATATGGCAGATGGACGTCAAAACCGCTTTCCTGAATGGAAAACTTCAAGAGGATGTGTATATGACACAACCAGAAGGTTTTTAACAAGATTCTAAGGTATGCAAATTGCAGAGATCCATCTATGGATTGAAGCAAGCTTCTAGGAGTTGGAATCTCCGTTTTGATGAATCGGTCAAAGAGTTTGGTTTCATCAAGACGAAGATGAGCCTTGTGTATACAAGAAGATTAGTGGGAGCATAGTGCTATTCCTTATTTTATATGTGGATGACATATTGCTCATTGGAAACGACATTCCTATACTTCAGTCTGTGAAGACTTGGTTAGGAAAGTGTTTCCGCAATGAAAGATATGGGTGAAGCCGCTATATACTTGGCATTAAAATCTATAGAGATAGATCAAGGAGGCTACTTGGTTTAAGCCAAAGTACATACATTGACAAGGTCATTAGAAGATTCCGTATGGAAAATTCTAAGAGAGGCACCTTGCCCGTGTTACATGGAGTTGCTCTAAGCAAGACTCAATGTCCTAAGACAAACGATGAGCGTGAGAAAATGAATGATGTTCCATATGCTTCGGCAATTGGGTCCATCATGTATCCATGATTTGTACTAGGCCGGATGTATCTTATGCTTTGAGCATGACAAGTAGATACCAATCCGACCCTGGCGAAAATCACTGATAGCAGTAAAAGCGATTCTTAAGTACTTGAGAAGAACTAAAGACTCGTTTTTGTCTGTGGAGGAAGGAAGATGATCTCGTTGTAAATGCCTACCCGGATGGAAGCTTCCAAAACCGACAAAAGATGATAGCCGATCGCAATCGGTTTTGTGTTTATGTTAAATGGTGGAGCTGTAAGCTGTAGAGTTCCAAGCAAAGTACAATCGCTGATTCTACAACGAAGCTGAGTATATTGCTGCATCGGATGCTGCAAAGGAAGCTGTTTGGATTAAGAAGTTCATAACTGAACTTGAAGTGGTCCCTAGTACTTGTTGAGCACTTAGTATAAAGGCTAAATGATCATGGGATGATCATGTTAGATTTATGGTACTTGTTTGGAACAAGGTACTGGACATGACCCGCTGTATGAGATTTATGTCATGGTCTATGTCGTACATAGATCTCATATTAGTTATGTCAATTGAATCCTTAGAAATGAAGTTATTATTGTCGCGCCCCCGACCCGTGGTCCTACTTGGCCCCACGTCCGGGGACACGCAGACGGAAGACGTCATAAAACAATTTAAGGAATTTTTTCGAAATATACTTTTAAAAAGGATCACAACGAACAACACAACTACTTGAAACTTGACTTGAAGTCATAAAACAACCAACTTTCACAACGAGTACTGAGCCACTTGGCCACAACTTTACTTACAAATATACAACCCCGACATCTACTAAAAGAGATGATACAAAACTAAATCACGGGTACACTACCCAAAAGGTGTTACATTTACATAATGTATCCTTTAACATACACACCCACTTCCCAAAAGTCTTACCAAAGATCCTCTTCCCGACGTCCTCCCTGTGTGTGAACTATCCCCTGGGCTCTTTATCTAAACGGTAAACAAATAAGGGGTGAGAATAAATCTCAGTAAGTTACTAAAATTCAACTACATTACATGCTTATATGATAAACATAAAGGAACAATGTCACAAATGATCATAAGCATATAACACATAATATGAGAGGCTCCCTATCGCCAACCGTCCCATACCGGTTGGAAATAACGACCAACTCATCATACAACACATAGTGTAGGAGTAAACACTCCTACGAGGATACCAAGCAAGGTTTACCGAAATAACATGATCATTAGAGAAAACCATCTGAGAAACCATCTGAATAACCATCTGAGAAGACCATCTCTGTCTGAAACCATCTGAGCAGCATAAAATAGCTGAAGCCGGGATCCCGAAACCAAACCATATCCAACAGAGCCAAAGTAACAACGGGCAGCATCAATAGCTGAAACAGGTTCCGGACCATATAACATAACAACAACAATAGTGGGAGAAAATGACACAAAGTCATACCCCTAAATGCTCACGCGAGGGAGCGAGTTCATCCCATCCAAGGCCAATCTGGACTGAGGAAATAGGTCCAGTGGAAAAGCCTTATAGTGCACTTAACTGATGCCACTACAATGCCTTCC
>JAOWBW010002459.1:0-78270 GCA_026119855.1 Campanula takesimana | reverse complement strand
GCTTCTCAAAGATGTAGCGGAGCGGGTCCACTTTTGCTACTAGCTGATCGGAAAGGCTTCCATGTAATGTTTGAGCTTTGAGTAACCCAAACTAGTGCTGCACATGACTTCTCTAAGGCGAAGTAATTCTTTTCACCTCCTTGAAATCGGCGACTAACAAAATAAATGGCATTCTTCCTTTATAGAGTCTCGTTGCTCTTGTGCTAGTATAGCCCTAGGGCTTCATCGTTTACTATGAGATAGAGCAAGAGAGGCTTCTCTTTGTGAGTTTGGAACCAAAACTGGAGGACATGTCAAATAGTGCTTGACTTGGTCAAAAGCTTCTTGGTAAGCGTCGGTCCCATTCTAGAGCTACTTCTTCTTGAGTAGCTTGAAGATTGGCTCGCAGATGGAAGAGATCTGTGCACAAACCGACTGATGTACTGAAGTCTGCCATGAAAAACTTTGATTTCTTTCTGTGTTCTTGGGAGGAGGCATATCAATGATGCCTTGATTTTTTAGGGATCTGCTTCAATACCCCTTTCTGTGACCATGTAGCAAGAAATTTTCCTCGGATAAACCCAAAAGCGCACTTTACGGGGTTAAGCCTCATCTTGTGTTGATGCAGTCTTTCAAACAACTTGCGGAGGTCGATCAAGTATTGACCGTCGGTCCCTTTGGAATGAATGATCATGTCGTCCACATAGACCTCAATTTCCTTGTGAATCATCTCATGGAACAAGTCTGTCACGGCCCTTTGATAAGAAGCCCCATTGTTCTTTAACCTAAACGGCATGACTGTGTAGCAAAAGGTGCCCACGGCGTTGTGAAAGCAGTCTTGTGTTGATCTCCTCGGTCATGAGAATCTGATTGTACCCAGCAAAACCATCCACAAATGAGCGGACCTCGTAGGCAGCAGTGGAGTCGACTAGCATGTCGATGTAGGGTAGTGGAAAGTCATCCTTTGGAGAAGCTTTGTTCAAATCCGGAAATCCACACAAACACGGACCTTGCCGTTGGCTTTTCGGACTGTGACCACATTAGCTAGCCATGTCGGATATTCAATAACTTTGATGAATCCCACACTGAGAAGCTTCTCTATCTCTTCCTTGACTGTAGAGACCATTGGCTTGATCTTTCTGAGCTTTGCTTTACTGGCGGCGTCGTCTCTAATCAGAATTCTGTGTTCAGTGACCTTTCTGTCCAAAACCCGGCATGTCTTTGTATGACCATGCGACTACATCCACGAACTCTCTGAGCAGTGCAGTCAATCTGTCTTTTCTCGTCCCCCTTGAAGAAGCTTCTGATCTTGGTTTCTTTCGGCTCTTTGTCGGTACCCAGATTAACAACATGCAATTCTTCGTCAGCCCCTAGACCATTTTCACCACGAACTACGCGACCTGTTGAGCAAGTTCTTTAAGTATGTTGTGTTTCGTGGTCATTTCATCATTATTTGAATCGTTATTAACTAGTTCATTAGATTCGTTATTAGTTAATTCATCATTCATGATGTTTGCAATCTCAGGGTACTCAGAAAGGTCAAATTTTTCATTAACAAAGAAAGGGAACACACGCTCGGCTATGGCCTCCATATCCTCTTGGGTGAGGGCGTCGGAAGCACTCTCGGACTTGAAAGTGAATGTGAACACGTCATCTTTTGTGACCTTGCGCGGAATGCAACCCATCTTCTTGACCAAGAATTCTTCGATACCACGGGTCCCTTCGTAGAATACCAGTTGTTGATCGGCTCGGAGCTTGGCTGGATCTCGCTGATAGTCTCCCTTCTCGTGTCGGGTGTCGTAGATGGCATTGACTTGGCACTCATATATGAGGGCAATTTCCTCGAACATGGAGGCTAAATCTATCAATTCTTCCCCCACAGTGATCTCTGTCTCAGGACTCTATGGCCACTTTCTTCCCCCACTATTCACGGGGTGACATGGGAGTTGGTTCCTTTTGGACTTCAGATCTCACAGTCGGCAAAGATCTCAAGGCCGGGATTTCTGATGCCCTTGCTGTTAACCCACGGCTTGGGAAAGATCATGTACGGAACAACTTCCCCTTGGCGAACAAATAGCCATTCAACTCTTGCGGTAAGGTCTTAGATTGGGAATCTCATAATGACGCCTTTCCTACGAGGTGGGGTCTTTCATTCTTGACGCTTGCTCGTGTTTTAAGTCGTCTTTGGAAGGCTTATATCCAAACCGAACTTGTTCTAACAAAAGGAACCTCAATTGGTTGCATTCTCCCTTGTTGATACTTCCTAGGCCTAAACCAGGAAGTAGTTCATGTTCCTCATCATGCGGAGGACTTTGCGATTGCCAAGGGACCATAACCCGCTTCCTCCTTCTTTGTCGATGGCGTTGATTGAGACGCCAGAGAGGGTAGAGTCTGCTAAACCATGCTGAATTTGGTGAATGGGTTCCCCTTTTCTGTGGATAGTGATGTTTTCTGCCATAACGGTCACAATTTCATCCCCATTTCTGAACTTCACACACTGATGGAGAGTCGAAGGTACGGCGTTAGAACTATGTATCCATGGGCGGCCCAACAATAAGTTGAACGAGGAAGGCACATCGAGCACTTGAAACGGGAGGACTTGACCATGCTCCCAAACTCAATGTCTATTTTCACCATACCCATGACTGTACGGGCAAGTAGTACTGTCGTAACCTTGGATCACTTGAGTAGAAGGCTTTAAATCTGAATTCTTAAGTCCTAGTATGCCCATGATTCGGCCGGGCATTAGGTTGAGTGCGGAACCACCATCAACCAAGATTCTTGAAATAGGTCTCCCCCTTGCTCTCACCTTGAGATAAATGCCTCATTTTGGTCGGAACCAAATGGTGGAAGGTCCATGTCGGGCAAAGGTGATGACATTGCCAAAATGAATTGGCCTATCATCGCTGTAAGGTCTTCGGGAGTTGTTCGGGAGAGATCGACGTGTCGTCGAGATTACTGGTGACAAGATCTCGGTGTTTCTTTGAGGATGCAATGAGGTCCTAAATGGAGATGTTGGCTTGAGTTTTGTTGTGTTGAACCAATAAAGGGTCTTCGGGAGGTCGCGAGATTGCGGTCTTTGAGAAGAGGAGCTTGGTACAGAAGTAGCGGGGTTGTTTGTTATGACTCGTCCGGATCGAGTTAGCATGTTGATGTTCCCATCTGCTTCTTTTCCTATTTTTTCTAGTACTTCCCTCATTACCTCATCATAAGTCACAACATAGCAAGAATTATCAATCTTATTCATAATATTGGAGCCCTTATTCACAATTGGGATTGAATGAGTGGTCTCCTCAAACTCCCCTACCTCTATTACATTGACACCACCCTCATAGGAAACTATGAATTCCTTTTGTCTATGAGATCTTGGATGACGTTGCGGAGGACGAAGCATTCCTCGGTGGTATGGCTGCTATGTGGGACGTAATGCCTTGGGTTTGTACCCTTGGAGAGGAGTAACTTGCCCTTTGGCTTTGAGAGCTTCAAAGGCCTCGGTGATAGTTCATGCCATGGAGAGGAGTATAGACACGATCATCTTGAAACTTCTTTCCTTGTGGTGAAGGAACCCTTTGTAATTCCCCTTGTCGGTAGTAACGGCATTAACTGAAGCCTCTTTTGTGGAGCTAGAGGTGGCCTTGTAACGGAGGGTAGGAGCAATTTTCTTGATTTCCCTAAGCAATTCATCCATTCGGATCCCCGCCTCATACATTTGAGATAAATAGGCATAGCAAGACCCACTTAGGTGGGTGCGGAGATCAATCTTTAGAAACTTAAGAAGATGTCCATTTGCTTCTTGGTGTTGGGCCTCTTGATAATTTCAGCAAGCTTGTCATTCCACCTTCTAGTGAAGTCAATAAAGGACTTGTTGCCCCTTTGAGTGGTGTTTTCAAGCTCTTTCTTGGTTGGCCGGTGGGTGGTGTTGCCTTGGTATTGACTCTTGAAGGCAGCATGGCGGCGTCCCAATCAAGACGGACTGTGAGCGGGAGAGTAGCATACCAATCCTTTGCCGCCCCCTCGAGAATAAGAGGGAAGCGTTGTGCCATAACCTTGGGAGAGACCTTCTCAGTACCATACCCCAAATGTAAGTCTCGATGTGCCATGGGACAGGATTTTCCTTGAACTTGCTGATGTCGGGATTTTGAACTGTCGGGGAGAGCGGCCATGTGCTCATGAGAATGGAAGACTGATAAAGGCTCGTGTCAGGACTGTTTCCCACGTTGAGGTCATTGAAGCGTTGATATGTATGCCATATTGAATCAACCAACGTGTGCTCATTGTTCTCAGTGCTCGGTTCCCCATATTTTCTTGGTGCGGGCACTAACATAAGGGCTCTCAAATAAGCCTTAGGTCCACTCGGACTCCTCATTGTCTTTCTTGTCCTTACACTTGCAAGCTTGGTGAGCTTTTCTTTCATTTGCTCCATCTCGGCCTTGTGGGCCTCTTTGGTTTTCGAGGTGAGATTGCCAAAGATCATCCTTATTCTGGGCATCCTTATTAAGAGTGGAGACTTGGTCTTGGAGCACTTGAACCATAGCTGGAAGTTGTTCGAGAGACATGGTGTTGCTGCTGCCGGTCATGGTTGCTATCGGAGCTGTTGGAGTAATCACTTCACGGACTAACCGATTCGCTGAATCCCGGTAGACTCTGTAAGTACCAATTGAACCTATATTGCAGAAGAGGCCGTTGTCAGTCTTGAGTAAGACTTTCGGTCCATGAAGAGGCTTAGAGCACACATTGGGCACACGACTCAAAACCACATAGAAAAGACACTTTTTTTTATAAGTCGGAGGACGGGGCCCTTTTGAGTTTCTCAGAAAATAATGGAATCGTCACACTATTATATAGACCATCTCGCAGGGTCCCATGTACTCATTGGATTCCACCACGTTTGTGAATCCTACACATGTCGGGATTAAACTAAATTAATGTAGTAAAGCATACATGCAGGGACGGATTTTTATTTTCATCCATAATAACCACTTGGGACGGAGTTTTATTTCGTCCATGATAACCACTTGGCATGTATGTTTGAAGACATTAGTTTAGGGAAATCTCAACACATGAAAAACTGACTTTAGTCACGGAGTGTTAGACCCTAACTAGAGTTGTATTGGCTTTGCTCGGCTAATGAGGTGCTTAAGGTCACCCCCGGCATGTAGTCATAAACTACGCCGCGGGTTGAGGTTAAAGAGTCGGGTTGAGGTTAAAGAGTCAAGGTCGGTGGAGCTTGAAACTTCCTATGACGGGCCTCGACGGGTTTTGGGTTATAAACTTGTGCGACTTGATAGTGAGCAATTTATAGGAAATTGGCACGTAGTGTGAGGTCCAACATGTGACAAAACATTTTTTTTTACTTTTTTTTTATGAAAGAAAAGCAAATAAGCACATAATACAACTTTCGATCACCCGTGTGACCGATAAATCAAAAAAACAAAAGAAGACAGTTAAGGATCCAAAACAGTCCATGATGCAGGCAACTGTGCCCACACCCCAATTACTCTACTCTGCTCTGAAACTGACTTGTTCTGGAAAACCACCCAGATGCGGCGCCACTGACCTGTGTTGTGGGAAGCACTCGCCTGGCGCAGAGTCTATGGGAGTCGCCCACTTCTGGCAAAACCTGTCAGACTGTCAGACTTTGGACTCAAGGGATTGCCCTGGTCCTGAATGTATATTGTAACCCCTGCAGAAATGATTAGTGTAGTAAAAAGAAGAAGAACATGAAGAACATCAGGAAGCGGGCGACTCTGGTCCTTGATGTGGGCCGCGCGTGCCTTAGGCCAAGAAGGCAGAGGCGCACGCTCCCCCATCAGGAACCAGAATGCCCAGAAAATGTAGACTTGATCAAGAATGCAAGTTTAAACTCAAACAGTCCCCAGCAGAGTCGCCACTGTAGATACCCGGGAGAGCCCACTTACTGGCTAGAGCGGTGGATTGTCTAGGATGTCTATTTGTGTTTTGATTTGTAGAGTCGCCACCTATGTTTTAGTGGAACATAAGAAAACCTAATGTTTATAGCCTATGTTTGATTACGAAACAAGAGATTCTTGTTTATGAGGTTCGGGGTTAGTTACAAATGGGAAGTACTTAAACACCCATCCGCCAACTAAAGTTAGTTTACATGAATGATAAAATGTTCTTCTTACCTTTGATGAAAGAGAGGGGTGTTTGAAAGGTGTTTTGGAAGTAGGGAGATAACTCCTTGACTAGCTTCAATGAGTGAAGTAGCTTTGGTGTCATGTCCCAAAATGTTTGGGTGATTGCACTTGATTGAAAATAAAAGAAAGAGAGGAGAGATGAAGTAGAAGAGATGAGAGGAAAGAATGATCTTCACCTATACTTCCAAGAACTTCAAAGGGTGACTCTTGAGAAATGCCTTGTAAGTATATTTTGTGTATAGTTTTGTTAGTGATAAACAAATCTCCTCCATTCAAAGGTGAATTAGAGGTGTTTTATATAGGTGAAGAAGGTGATTTTTGGTGCCAAAAACAAGTCAAGAACATCAGTTTCCCGGCAAATCCTGTTAAAAGGAGCAAGGGAGGGATTCTTGGATAGAAATCTGTAACTGACGCCCAGGTGCGCGCGCCTCCTGCCTTGGTGGCGGGATGCGCGCGCCTCTGGTCCCAAAGGCTGGAAGTGCGTGGCTTGGAGATGGTAAAAATGATAGAATGGACTAGAAAGTCAGCACTGTTTATCAGTTTGTCCCTGACTTAACGAAGTCAGTCAGAAACTTAACGGAAGTACCAGAAACAAACGAGAAACACTTAAAATAGGGAGAACACAAAAAACCAAAATGTGCAATCGGGGTGAGCGGTCCAAGGCGGGGTGTCTACAGGATCCCAACCTGGATTTGACACAGTTTCTGCACTCTAGGTCCGTCCGATCAGCAAGTAGCTCCATACTCCCAACACAATCGCTTCAGTAATTATATCCGTGATCCCGTGACCAAGAGACTAGAAAAGTTGCAGTAATGTCCGGCACCCCCATCACTGACTTAGAGACTGCCAAAGCGTCATCGCACGACTTGAGCAACAAGTCAGAGAGCAAGCCGAAATTGCCGCCGTGAGAGTGATCGTCACGCTAAAGACATAGACACCGTCTTGCAAGAGCTCCAAGAACTCAAGAAGAGTAGTAAGAAGTTGAAAAACCCCCTCCAAAGATGGGGAGTCATGCTATAGAAAAAGAATAAAAGGGATCATGATTCGAATCTGATTCAAATACATCCGATTCTTCCTCCTCCTCCGATGACGAGGATACTAAGGCAAGCGAAAAAAAGAAAGCTAGTGATGACTCAACTTCATCAACTCCGCATTGCTGAGTTTCTTGAAAAGAGGTTTGCACATATTGGTCTAGCAAACGGCTCCATCGTCCCATTTGACCCCATTGCACTTCACAAGTCAATCACTAAGCGCCACGAAAGTTCGCACTCCTGACATAGCCAAGTTCAACGGCACTACCTGTCCCCATGTTCACGTTAAAACTACACTTGGGCCATGCTTCCGATGAAAGTAGATGACCCGTTTTGGCTCAAAGCTTTCCGCAAACTCTAGAGGGGGCAGCAAGGGATTGGTACATGTCTCTCCCTTATCCACAAGGAACGATTGGGCTACCGCATGTGAAGTCTTCCAAAGGCGCTCGAGGACATATACTACTTACCGTCCCACTAAAAGAGACCTCGAACAAATCCAAAAGGTACTAATGAGACATTTGGTGACTTTATCAAAGGTGGAGATCCAAGCTCACTGAGATTGTTGATAGGCCAACTACGGACGACCAAATGCCACATCTCCAAAATCACTCCGTAATGAGTATGAGGACTGCCTCTACGTACTTCTTCCAAGCTTCTCTGAACTTCATAAAGCCGGTTTGACTAGATGACATCTTCAAAAGTAGGAAGAAGCCAAAGAGAGAGTGGATACCGCTTCCCTAGCAAAGGCTCTACTGCAAAGACACATCTGTCAATGCCATTGCTTTCAATAATCAAGGGAGGAGCAACTATTCCTCCCGTCCATCCACCCAACAAGGAAAAGAAGAAAGAGAGAGTCTACAACAAATTGGAAGGCATCACTCAAGCAGAGCTCTTCGACATACTCGTAGAATCGGTAAGGTCGCGCCAAGAAGCCTCCTTCCACTCCAAAGGAACTCCCCCGAATCATGCCCATCATCTCTACTGCAAGTTCCACCAATTCAGTGGTCACGACACCAATACTTGCAACCACCTCAAAGATTGATTCAAGATCTCATAGACTCTAAGCAATTAGGGGTTCCTAATGTAGTGACGAAACTCTCCCAACTGCGGGAAGAGGGATCAATGTAATAGAAATAGCTAGGAGAAAGGGGAGACTACTCGCCTAGTCCCAAATGTGGGCGAGAGCACTCCCAAGTTTGATAATGAAATTTCTTTCTGTTACATGTTGTCTCATAATCAAGTACTAAGTATGACAAAAATAACAACTTTGTACGCGAGGGGAAAACTTGCCAACTTCATGTTCCCTGAACCATGGATCGACCATAGGGAAACGCCAACCGGGCTTTGAAATCTTCAGTGACTGTGATCCGTACGCACTAGAAATAGAACCGATGCAGTTCTTTTGGCTACCTCGAGAATTAAGGGGTACCAAGGCCGAGGCATTCAGTGAGTGGGACTTTGTGTTGGGAGAAGACCTACTGCGCCAATTCCTCAACCTTGCAAGCTAGAGGACACTCAGATCAATGCAATAGACAAGGGGGACGCTCGAACCAAGACTACACCAAGCTCATCAAGAAGAGTGACGAGCCTATCCAGAATTGAACACAACTGGGGGACCATAGCAAGTGAAGATTTCCTGACCAAATAATTAGGAGTACTCCCCATCCCCATAAAGAAAGGAAATTTGTAACCCTTACCTTAGAGTCAGATACCGCTACTGATGAGCTCACCCAAGAGGACTTAGATGCCATCGCGCAACGTGTACCCTACTTTCTTAATGAAAAAATAGATCTTTCTGAGTATCCGAGATTGCTAGCGTCCTAAATGATGAATTAACTAATAACTCTAACGAATTAGATAATAATGATCATATGACGAGATAGATCAAGAAAACGAACGAATCTTAAAAGAAATTAATAAGCAAGTAGGTCATGGCGGAAATGGTCCTATTGATGCCGAAGAAATGCAGACAGTTAATCTGGGACAGACGATGATCCGAAAGAGACCAAGATTGGCAGTTTCTTCAAGGGGAAGACGACAAGCCCTCATAGCGCTTCCCCGAGAATTCGTAGAGGTTCGCTTGGTCCTACAAAGATATGCCGGGGCTATCCAATTCAATTATTGAGCACAAGATACTACTGCTTCTGATTCAAGGCCGTCAAGCAGAAACTGCAGAATTAAGCCAGAGTGGTCAGTACAAGTTAAACAAGAGATAGAGAAACTCCTGAGTGTTAGGTTCATCAAAGTGATAGAGTATCTAACCTAGTTGGCTAATACTGTGCAAGTTTCCAAGGCAAATGGAAAGGTCGGGTCTGTGTTGATTTCCGTGATCTCAACAAAGCATCTCCGAAAGATGACTTCTCTCTTCCCAACATAGACATGCTCATTGACAATACCGCGAAATACGAAGTCCGTTCATTCGTAGATGGATTCACCGGTTACAACCAGATCCTCATGGCCGAGGAGGACCAGCACAAAACAGCGTTCACCATACCTTGGGGGACGTTCTGTTATACAGTCATGCCGTTCGGACTCAAGAATGCCGGAGCCACTTATCAGAGAGCTGTAACTGCATTGCTCCATGACATGATACATAAAGAAATGGAGGTGTACGTTCACGATATGATCATACATTCCAAAGGCTCCGATGGGCAACACTTTGTTGACCTCAGAAAGTTCTTTGAGAGGTTGAGACACCACAAGATGAGACTTAATCCGGCCAAGCACACATTTGGGGTAGTGAAAGGAAAGGTCATTGGGTACATGGTCACTGAGCGTGGTATAGAAGCGGATCCCGCTAAGATCAAAGCCATCATTGACATGCCTCCACCTAAGATGCAAAGAGAAGTCAAGGGGTTTATGGGTAGCCTTTAGTACATTAGTCGCTTCATTAATCAACTCACAGCGATGTACGAGCCCATTTTTAAGCTCCTCAAGAAGAATTCATCCCTAGAATGGACAGAAGAGTGCCAAGAAGCCTTCGAAAAGGTCAAGGAATACTTAGTGAATCCGCCAGTGTTGGTTCCACCGCACAAAGAGAAACCGTTGACTTTGTACCTCACAGTCAATGACACTGCATTAGGGGCTATGCTAGCACAAGAGCAACCCGATTCGAAGAAAGAGAACGCCGTGTACATTATCAGCCGTCTCTTCCAAGGGACTGAATTGAATTACCCTGCATTAGAAAAGTCGTGTGCTGCACTGGTATGGGTAGCTAAGAGACTAAAGCCGTACATGGAAGCGTTCCCTATACAACTGATTGCCCGAATGGACCCAATGAAATATATCTTCGAAAAATCGCATGTCTCCTCTAGGATAGCCAAATGGTACTTCATGCTCGCGGGGTACGATATCACTTACATCACACAGAAATCCATGAGAGGAAGAGTTTTTGTGGATCATTTAGATGAATTTCAATGTGATGAAGCGAAGGAGGAAGACCCGCGATTCCCTGATGAGGATATCATGGCAATAGCAGAAAATAAGTGGCAATTATCTTTTGATGGCGCAGCCAATAAAAGAGGATATGGCATTGGCATGTTACTAGTAGATCCCTCAGATTTCTACACTCCACTCGTAATCCACCTTGACTTTGAGGCCACTAACAACATTGCCGAGTACGAAGCTTGCATAGCGGGACTTGAAGCAGCCTTAGAAAGAAATGTGACCGAACTAGAGGTGTACAGAGATTCACAACTTATAATCTATCAGTCACTCAAGAAATGGAAGGTACAAGACCCTACATTCTAGAAATACAACGACCATCTCCAAGACTTGGTCAAACAATTCAAAGAGGTCACTTTCTAATACCTTCTTAGAGATAAAAACCGCGTAGCAGACTCGCTAGCCATGCTAGCATCACTTGTGGAGATCCCCGAATGGACTGAGGTCAAGACCTTCAAAGTCACGAGGCGAGCGACTCCTGCTTACCACTCAATCATAGACCTGCATGACTATAAAGAAGAGTGTAACTCTGTGAATGCCTTGGACGATAAACCTTGGTATCATGATGGATGGCGTTTCCTCCTAGACGAAACATTCCTATCAGACGCATCACCTAAAGCAAAGATAGCCCTCAAACGGTTTTCCGCCCAATTCATTATCATAGGTGATCGCCTGTACAAGAAACACCACGAGCAGTGTCTACTTTGTGCCGACGAACATGAAGCCATAGAAATCATGGACCAAGTCCATCAAGGAGTCTGTGGAACCCACATGAATGGCAATATGCTAGCAAGGAAAATCATCTGACTAGGGTAATATTGGGCTACAATGGAAGCCGACTGCACCAACATGGTTAAGAAATGCCACAAGTGCCAGATACATGCCAACTTGCAAGACGCACCACCATCCGTGTTATACCCCATGACATCCCCTTGGCTATTTTCCACATGGGGAATAGACGTCATTGGCAAAGTCTCACCGACAGGTCACAACGGGCACTCATTCGTAATAGTCGCCGTTGATTACTTCACTAAATGGATCGAGGCTGAATCCTACAAAGTCTTGAATGCCAGAAAGGTGGCTGAGTTCATTAAGACCAACATCATATGACGATATGGGGGACCTCATGAGATGATATCTGACAACGGAACGCACTTTGAGAAAGAATGTGACCAACTACTCGTAGAGTACAAAATAGAGAGACATCAGTCATCACTGTACCGACCACAAACCAATGGATCAGTCAAAGCTGCTAACAAGACCATTGAGACCATCATTAGGAAAATGGCTAAGACTAGAAGAGACTGGCCCGACAAGCTACCTTTTGCACTCTGGGGCTACTGTACTTCAATCCGTACTGCCACCGGTGAAACTCCATACGCCCTAGCCCATGGGATGGAAGCAGTGCTACCAAACGAATTAGAAGTACCATCACTAAGGGTTCTCCTGAAAACCAAGTGAATGAAGTCGCATGGTTAGACAGCCGTTATGAACAACTAGCCCTGCTAGATAAACAACGACTCCAAGCCGCCGAGCATATCCCAGCATATCAATAGAGAATGGCCCGAGCATTTAATAAGAAAGTCAAGACCAGAAACATCAAAGAAGGGGACCTTGTCCTACGCGAACATCGTCCTGGACCATTCAATCCTATGGGAAAGTGGGGACCAAGATGGATAGGCCCTTACATAGTCAAGAAGGTATTCTCCAGAGGAGCGGTACAACTCGCAGACCTAGATGGAGATCAACTGCCGAAGCCCGTCAACATGGACAAGCTGAAGAAGTACTATGCATAAGTCTGTCCCCTGCTTCAAAAGAAAATAAAAGAGGAAAGCTCGCTAGGTTGAAAACCCACAGGGCGGCCTAGGCAAAAGTTAGGGCAGAGAGCACGAGAAAAGAAGCCCGCTAGATTGAAAACCTGAAAGGGCGGTCTAGGCAAAAATCAGGGTGTGCATAAAAAAATAATAATAATAGGGGACAGCCTCGTACAAGACACCTATGTCTCGTGCAAGACATGTCAGTCAGCAGACATATTTTTCTCTTTCTTAAACAAGAACTACGATGACCTGAGCTCCTTATTTAATTGATGTAAAAGGAGAACGTAGGCAGCCTTTTGGTCCGGTCTATTCAATAAATAAAATCAAAATCTTGTCTTCTTATTAATTGAATGCATTTCAAGAAAACAATAAGAAAATTTCTAACATGAATACCAACTTGCAAAAGAAAATAAATAAAATACTAAAAGTCTAAACATTGGTCTATCTATGGCAATCTCTCGATACTCCTAAGGTTCTATTTCTTCCTTGACTTAGTAGGGGCTTGACCACGGTCCACCTTGTCATCCCTCTTCCTCTTGAACCATGGTATCTCAAAATCGGGAGGAACAATAAGTCGACTGAACATCGAGGGAGTTAGTCTCGCAAACACATGAGGCCTACCAGAGCTTGGAATTTTCCGGGAAGTCCATTCGCTCTCTACTCGTAAAAGTCACTATCCAGAAAGTCTTGAGTGGCATCTACTCTGACATTAGATGGATCCTCCTTAGGTTCCTTCTTCCTCAAATCCAAGCTAGGCTCGAATTAGTCCCCCAACAGAGAGCAGCGGATCTCATCAATAGCCTCGACACTAGGACGGAGTTTCGAGAGAAACCAATTCAAGTATTTATCTGACAAATAGATGCTCCCTCCATCATGACGAAGATTGGTCCAACAATCCATAGTGGTGCCTTGCCCCCAAGCGCGAGCCAAGCTTGTAGAGAACTCTGAGTCCATGAAAGAAATGTCTCGAGGCCGTACCCCTGACAAGAAAGTGTCCTGCTGTTGACTGAATTGCCGCATTACCCTCCGAGCAAAATAGAAAAGGAGTCCCTCAAACCTGGAAGGACGACCCTATCATACCCAAGGGTATTAGCTACAAACCTCCTCACCTTCTAGAAGGATGGGCACCAAGCAATATCATTGGTCTCCGCTTTAGCAAAAAGATGAGCCCACTCTTCAATGCTGAGACCCTTCACTAACAGTCTCCGCCTATGGAAAGTATAAGGTGAATACTCGATCGGAGAGTCCAACTATCACGCCCCGGGAAATTCTAAAATCCATAAACATAAAATTTACATAATATACATCTCCAAAAATGCTAAATACCAAACCGGGCACGTGAATTCAACTATAAACCAATACTATTAAACAACACCTCACGAGATTTCAACTCGGAGACAGTCTACAAGTGCGGAAGCAAGAAGAACTAATAATATAAAACTCAACGGATAACAGTATTTACACAACACTGTACTACCTCGATCTCACAACAAAATACATAAGGGCTCCGAAGAGCAACTACCCCAAAGGAGGTCAACCTGCTCAGAAGGTTCCCGCTACAACGGACCTCACAACGCTACCACTTGCTTTCCTGGGGGGGGTTAAGGAAAACAACAAAGATAAAAGAAACGGGGTGAGATAAAATCTCAGTAAGTTACTAATGCAGCTACATGGCATAATATCATGCAATCAACGCTATAACTGAACATGTAAATCACATAACAACAAATGAGAAAGCTCCCTATCGCCAACTGTCCCATACCAATTGCAAAATAACGACTAACTCGTCAAGCAGCACATAAGACTGAAATAAACACGTTACAAAGGATACTGAGCCAAGGTTTCACCAAACCAATAGAACAATCGCTGCGTAGCTTCAACCAATCAACCAATCAAACCATCTTCATAGTAGCATAATAGCTGAAGAGTAAACCCCGGTCAGAACCGACCAATCAATCAGTCAACCAATCTTTGTAGCAGCATAAACAGCTGAAGATCACAACCCCGGTACCGGAACCATAACAATGTAACATGTCACAAAGGACATGGGAGATGACACAAAGTCAAAACCCAAAAAGTTAGCTAGACTACTTCCGAAGGAAGCTAGCTCATCCCAACCAAGGCCAATCTGGATGAGGAAATAAGGACCAATGGGCGATGCTATACTGGACTTGGCTCGTGCCATTATAACATTATCCATTGCCTAACTCGAACACAAATAACCAGCTGGACTTTCAAATAAATGCTAGGTAATAAATACTAGCTCGATAAACAACCAAAGGTTCCAATGTAGGGAACCATATTAATTAATCACCATAAAGATGCAAACGATTACTCATGAAGAGTTCAACAACAATGAACACAAGAAGTTTCTCATAAAAGAGTCCAACAACGATAAACGAGATTATTCATAGAGAGTTCGACAATATTGACCATTAAAACTTGATTACTCCAAGATAAGGCACATATCAAACACATCCTAAAGATGATACCCACAAGTTACTCATAAAGAGCACAACCCAAACGGTCGCTCACAAATAGTACACTGACTATTACCAAAATTTCCCTAAACGTTTACTCATGAAGATGTACTAAGACTATCAACTCCCTATATTTTTAAACATAGAATTCCAAATAGGCAGTCCGAATGAATACACCATAAAGAAGCTAATCAAAACCACAGGTACCCAATCACCATATCACGCTTTACATCCGTTCATAAACGAACAATTCTCAAACCCCAAACGAACCCAAAGGTTACATCTATTCATACATGATCACATACGGACCAAACCCAACACTTTAGTGTTCCAAAACAACCCTCTAGGTACTATAGGCTATCACCTAAAACCTAGACCAAGTCTTATCCTAAAATCAATTCGATCATTAAAATAACTTTCAATTAAAGGGTCTCAAAGTATGAAATCCTCACTTATATCACAAAGATGATCACAACAACTCAACAAAGTCACTCAATTGGATTTGCAGAACTTGATCACAATTGATCGATACAACTCCTCTTAACCTCAAACACCCAATAAAATCCCGAAGTGTAGAACTTAGAACTTAACTGAACAACCTATCTCAGCTTGTATTACTCGAAGAGAGCTTCGAAACAGTAGTTTACATGCCTAAAACGGAGTCGGGACGAAGAAGTTATGGCCTCCGGAAGATCGACCTAAATTCTGGAAAAAGTGAGCGGGTGCCCGGAATTGAGTGGGCGAGCGCCCGGAACCCTGTTACCAAGCTAAATGAAGCTGATTTAGTGGGAGGTCGCCCAAAACTAAGTGGGCGACCGCCCAGACCCCAAAATACACCCGAATTTCACTCTTTTTGTCCTAAATCATGATATAACAACCCTTATACCTTCCCACCATTGTGGAGCTCGACCCAAACCAATTCTAACTCCATTAAAACCCCCATTTAACTCCAAATATATCAAACAACACATAACTCATCATCCCAATCCAACAATCCATCACCTAATCTTCACAAATCACTTCAAGAACAACAATTTCTTCCATGGCTTCCAAAATCAAGTTCATATGAGTTCTTGCACAATTTCAAGTATAAATTTCTAAAACAAGAACATAAACCCATATATCAACACATACAACATACATGATGAATTTTAAGCATAAATAGGGGGATTTAGTAACTTACTTGGAATTTGTCAAAGTTGACGGAATTCAAAATTTCTTAGCTCTACACGATCCTATCGACGATCTAAACATTTTTCATAAAATGAGTATTAAGAAATAATGGGAGGAAGATGACTAAAAAGAAGAGAGAAGGAGGGAGAATTCTTTACCTTCAATGGAGGAGAGAGAGAGAGAAAAGTGTGTGTGTGCAGGAGAAAGTGAGGGAGAAGGGGGAGTAGGGAGGGAGTTGATGATTATTATTTTTTAAAATCTTACACCTAGACCCCCTCTAGCCCTACTAACACACAAACCCATATTCCCTACTAACAACTAAGACCCAATAACTCTACACTAGCGCAAATGATCAATTAAAATGCTAGGCATAAAAATATTATGAGATATAAATGCACGCATAAATATTTAGATAAATAAATAAATAAGCAAATAAATAAATAAATAAATATTTATTACTAAGAAAATATAGACAGGTTTTCGGGTCGTTACACCAACAATTTGAAGTGTTCTCTAAGCTAAATGGTCAACAATAATGGACTTCCCCGAGTCATAAAGCCGGTTCGGTGTAACTCATCGAGACCATGAAGGGTCTCCCCCCAAGATGAGAGGGATTATGTTGAAGGCCCGTCCTCATACTTGCTCATGAGTGCTCCGGAATAGGCACAATGCCAAGAGGCAGCACTGGGAATCCACACTGTGACCACGAGTCACCCGACCTTTAAATATCCTAGGCAAAGCGTGGAGATCGACATAGCGGTTATGAATGTAACTCTGCGCCTCAGGAAGGCCAATACTCAATAAGTCCCTAAGAGACTCCGCCGGTACCTTATCACAATTAGAAACCGCAATCACCCTGGTCAACGGCATATCCAAGATAACCGCCATCTCCTCCACGGTAGGGACCATCTCGTTAAGTAAAAAGTTGAAGAGGTGAGTCGATGGATCTCAGAAGCGTGCAACTCCCTTTAAGAGGTCCCATTCCAGCTTTAGATTCTTCAAGGTGAAAAGAATTTTAAACCCGAACATCTCCACAAATCTCTCTTGGCGAGGTTTATTGAACGAACGAAAGAATGTTGTTAAGTCATTCTTGTAGTGTTCTACTAATTCTAAGTCCAAGGAGAACTCATAAACAATTATTGATGAAGGAACGGACTTACTTAGGGCCATTGGGAGCAAAAGGTTGAGAATTCGACTCCAAAAGAAAGGTTCCCAGAACTGATTCAAGGCTGCATGGTATTCTAGGACGGACTAGAGGTGCTTATATACAAGTTTGGATACCAAATCCTCGAGGAAAAAGGAGAAACAGCTGCAGATTGAAAGGATGGCTCATACGAGACATCGATGTCTCGTACGAGGCATCTCCCAGTTCAGAATAGCGACAACTCTGCTCAAATCCTAGGTTGCCCGACGAGTCAAAACATGTCTCAATCATCTCAAAAATTCACCCGAAACAGTTCATACATCACATATAAAATGACCCAACGCTAATCCATCTCATAAAATTACCCCTCGGTTGACCAACCGGATATGAGTCGATACACTTACACAGTCAGAAATAAAACTAAAATTAACTAATGTATTATGTGTTAGAGTTAGGAAATAACTGTTGCATAGGTACAAGCCAAAGAAAGAAAAAATGTCTTCGCCTACGCCGAGGCAATAAATACATCATCAACAAAAAGGGGAGAATGGGGGATCCTATCTAGGATGTGTCGCCACTGCCACACTATCATCCATCAGTCCGAGGCCTCTTCCCGCAAGAAGCTAGCTCTGCCGTCTGTTGAGCCAACTGTCCAAGCAGCCCCGCTGTCTCTCTCTTCATCCTCTTGGCATAGGCCATGAACTGGGCAAGCCGTCCCACGACCTCTCTATACTCGGCAATAGGCACTTGTTGAATAGAGATATCAGAATCCTCAGATAAATAATAAACAAAAAGATGAAATGGTAGAATGACAGAAATGACGGAAGAAGGGTCATAAATCATACCATGGTCGCATCAGCAGGAGGCACTAGTTCCTCAGGCATATCAAAATGCACGGGAAGATCCTCGGTGCTCTCTATCCCCTCATCCACGCTGTAGGTAAATGAAGTTGGTCCAAGCTATGGACGGAAAGGGACATGGACAACTCCCTGGGCCTGAGCCTGATCACCCTCTATAATCAACCGGGGCATGAGACGAGCAAGGAAGTCCTGATAATCAGCATCCAAGGACATGTGGTCAAAAGCATCTTGACCAATAATGAGGTCCCCTCTCTCCTCCTCCGCGATGGCATAAGCATTAAATATATGAGCCAGCGGGTCCAAAGGGACAACGACGTCGAGTCTACCACCACCCTGCTGGCGAGAGACTCTCTCTCCTAAGTAGAAGCATCCCCCGCCAAGGCCAATCATCAACAGCCTCATACCGGCAAACCCGTGAACATGATCAATGCCCAGACTCCGCCATGGGAAGAAAGCGACAGTGGACTCAGGGACGGCCTCCCACCTGTCAAAATACAGCGTCATGCGCTCCACCGTCATGTCAACCCCTTCGGCCTGCTCATCATGGGTATCCCTATTATCCCAGCGCCATCTCAGAGTATCTGGGAACATGACAGTGTTGTCTCGAAGATTGAAGGTAAAGAGACCAAACATGGTGTATCCCCAGGCTTGCAAAATGGGAGAAACATAAAAGATGTTAATACACAGTAGCTGAGATGGAAATGCTATCAAAATAAACTGGGGCTGAAATAAAGGAGGAATACAGAAGAATATGAGTATTGTACCTCCCAGGTATGGCTATAACCGCCTAAGCCAGCGTTCGTCCGATCACGCGAACTCTCATCCATGGCCACATAGCAGTGGGCCAAGCCAGCAGAACCCCAACTAGCATCAGTAACATGCTGCATATCCCTCAGGCAGCTCAGCAGAGTAAAAAGGGCACTCGACGCATGGATTGCAAATAGCGTCTCAGAAAGGGCCCACCATAGAAATCCACGGACAGCTGTAATATGGGTACCGGTCAGCTGCTTTTAGGATGTGTGGTAAGCCCTTAAGAAGAGTCAGTTAAGGTGTCTGTTAGGTTTAGTTAAAGTCTTGACTCCCCGGTTGATGCCATGTGGTGACCATTCTGAGTCCATTGTCAGTTTTCTTAATAAAATTATTATTATTATTGCCTTGTCAAAAAAGTTTGCAAAAATGTGTGTGAGTCTTCAAACAAAAAAAAAAAAAAAAAAATTCTTAAAATAAAAAGATCAAGTTTTTCCTAAAAGGCTAATCCGATAATGAAGCATTTTTCTCAAATCATGGTTATAATTTACGCAAAGAGAATCCCAGAAAATGCATCATATCGTCCCTGCTGGGAGTAAAGTCCGCATCCACCTCAAGCGGCTCACCGAAGATGGCAAGCCCAGTAATGGAATGAAAGTCAGTAGGGGTCATGGTAACCTCCCCCCACCGCATGTGCATGGTATGAGCACTATCCCACCAGCGCTCCCGGATGGCCTGGAGCAAGTACACATTCCTCCTTTCACCGACAAGGCCGTCAAAGAAAGGTTTCAATCCGAGATTCTCGATCTCTTCCTTCATCTTGCCATTGAGAGTTTCCCACCTCTCAGCGACCGCTCGAACGCTGCCTCTACAGTTATTAATCACCCTGAATGACTGCAAACAACAAAGGCAAAAGAGACAAATGTCAGAAAAATGGTAAAATCCTCATTCAAGTATTTTACCCGAAAAGTCACAGAATTGCCTAGAAAGACAGTCGAAATCATGTACTACCATACTACAATGATTTTCAGCATCAATAAGGGTGAAATTCTATCAAAAGATCAGCCATGCACAATAAACCCTAGCAGCGATAATCCTAGGCGAAAAATTGACGAAAGTCGAATTGCTAGAACACTAAATTGAGACATGCAACAATGAAATTGACATGGAAACTCAATCAGAGGAAGAGATCCTTACCTGCCTAGTCCGAACGGCATGAGAAACGTGGTCCTCCGGGAACGGGCACAACTCATCCGTCACCCACACTTTACCCTTCATATGCCTACCAAAGAGGTGCTCTTTGTGGGAACGATGCACACCGGCCATTTGAAAGGGTTGGAAATCATTAGAACTTGGTGAAAACAAAGATTTTTGAGTGAGAAAATTGCCTAGGGTCGAAAGCTCCCGAGAATGAAATAGGAAAAGTGATTTGAAAATCACTTTCAGCGCCTAATATGCCTCTGTTCTGCGCAAAAACAGAGTGTACGAGACATCGTTCCCTCGTACGAGGTATCCCCAGAAAAGTCTCAGAAAACCATGTTTTCTTGGGAAATTCCAGAAAAGCCCTGCTTTTAAGAGAAAGGTCAGAAAAAGCCCTGCTGTAGATCAAGAGGTCAAATCTGAACCCGGTTCAAGATGGAACATTGAGTCGTCAACAAATGGATATTTTCAGAATTGGAACAAGCAAAGTTGTTTCTCAGTACGAATTTATCCTCACCGTGCATCCAAGATCATGGGTGAGCAGCGAAATCTGTATCAGCAAACTTTAAATCACATGACTGTCATCAAGACGTAAGTTAATGGCACAGGATTTACAACCGGGTATCCCACGACTGTTATCAAGACTTAAGTTAATAACACAGGATCCCACCATTCAGAATCCCTTAATTGTCATCAAGGTGTAAGCTAATGGCATAGGGTTCACATTTTCAACGGAATGGCAGTCTCGTTGAAAGGAGAAGCAAGGTCCGAGTAATTAGCGTCTCCAAATCCGGGTATTCCACGACTGTTATCAAGATGTAAGTTAATAACACAGGATCCCACCATTTAGAATCCCATAATTGCTATCGAGACGTATGTTAATGGCATAGGATTCACTTTTTCCGGCGAATAAGGCATCCTCGTTGGAAGGAGAAGCAAGGTCCAAGTAATTGGCGTCTCCAAGCCCAGAGTCCGATAATTGTTATCAAGACGTATGTTAATAACATAGGATTCACATTTTCTGGCGAATAAGGCAACCTCGTTGGAAGGAGAAGCAAGGTCCGGGTAACTGGCGTCTCCAAAATCGAAGACGGTTCGTCATCAACAACAGGGCATGTTCAGAATTGGAGCCAAATAGATTGGTTCCTTAGTATGGATTGCAACTGGAGATGGTTCGTCATCAACAAAAAGGAGTATATTCATAATTAGGTCAAGGCCATTGATTCCTCGGTATGGGTACTCTCTGAACTCTAAGCTTTACTTATTGCAAGTATTATTTTCAAAAAATGATTTTCAAAATACCTTAAACCTCAGTTTTTGCGTATTTTTAGAGTCGAATTACATTTGGTCTGATTTCCTTCTGAGGAATACGTAGGCAGCTTTTTAGCACGACCATACCCCTAGTTCAAAATGGCGTCTTTTCTATCGACGACGGTACTTCATCCATAAGTATCATCGCCGAGGGGCTCTGTAGACACCTTATTTTGGGCGTTCATTTTATAGTCACACTACTTCTGTGTCTCGCCTTTGATTTGGGTCGAAACTCGTTAAGTTTGACATGTTTCGTTAAGTTTCTGACTGACTCTGTTAGTCAGGGGCCAAAATGAACATTAAAACTGCTGCAGAGGGCAAAAATGTGATTCCAGCACATGGATGTCTCGTACGAGACATTGATGTCTCGTACGAGGTATCCCCCCTTGACAGTCGGGTTTTAGTCAGTTTCCTTGTTGATCTTAACCCCTTTCTTGGCAAACACTCATGCAATCAGGGGAAAATCCCATGGCCGATCCTAGAGTCCAAATATACCTCTGTGGGAATCAAGTCTTGGATTCCCACCTCAACTTACCTTCTTGGCCAAAACCCTAGGTCCAAAAACCCCTATAAATATAGTTGTTCTTCGCTAGAATGACTAATGGTGAATTAACGGTCAACTATAGACTCAAAATCTGATAAAAAAAGCTCTCATAATCAGCCCCTCTCTGATACCCATGAAATTTGGAAGATCAAGGCCTTTAGTCAAGGCCATCTATAGGATTCTTGAAGAAAATGCTTAGGTAAAATCTTTGCCTTCTATCTTCTCATCTCCTTCTTTACTTTGAAGTAGTGTGATTCCATTAAAGGATCAGCCTAGAGCCTCTCCAATCCATGAAGATGGTGATGATTTCTTAGCAAGACCAATCCTAGATTAGGTGAATTGGGTGCTCCTTGACCTTCCCAATTCATAACTTAACCCCCGAATCCAGAAATCTCTGTCTGTGTTCCAACAATAACATGGTGGCGACTCTCAAATCAACAAAAAGGTAAATCAAAGGACGAAAACATGCCTCGAAAAGAGAAAAACCTCGCGCGCAAACACCTGGGACAAATAAAGAACGGTTCAGATACAAGGCTAAAGTGGTGTGTGCAAGACAGAAATGAAAATGGTATCATACCGTAGCTCCCATAGGATGAAGCTGGGCTCCAGTGACCTCATCGGCCTCAGTCGGGGCCAGATCAAAGTCCACCTCAGCACCTCCCTGCTACATCCGGATACTGTCAGGAAAACGAGGCATGTCCATACTGTATCTGGCCCCTCTACTCGAGCTAGCCGGATAGACACCCGCCTGCCTCCTCGCCAAAACCTGTGGGCTCACCAACACGTTCACCACGAACCACTCATAGTCAGCCCCACTCTGATACAAATGGGCCAGAGTCCTCACCCGGTAGTCACCACTCCTCCGCAATCTAGCCGGATACAACATGTTCCTCGGTGGCTCAAGCGGGGCCCAAATCGTAGGATGTATGTTATGCTGCCTGCAGACTCTCTCGCCAAGATACATGGCATCCCCAGTCAACCCCATCAAGAAGCAGCAGGAAGCAGTGAAATCCTTGGCCTGACCGACCCCTGCCAGCACCTGATCCGACCAAGGGAAGAACTAGAAGTCCTCATGCAGCGGACCACTCAACCTCGCAGTAAAAATCCCCAGATCGGGAGTCTTCCTATCCCTGTGACCCTCCAACCGGTTGCTCTTTGCCCAGAATCTCATAACCGGGACTTCCTTCACTCCCTGCACAGCAAAAGAAGCAATATGGAACAGTTCATAAACCCACACCTATGAAAAAGCAACATTTCAGTCTATGCAGTTCTAAACGAAAGACAAACAAGGAATGAAACGAATTGAGTCAGAGACATACCTCAAAGGCAAACTGAAAACAATCAAAAGACGAGGTACTAGACCTCGAACAGACATCAAGGGCCGTATACATCTCTGCCAGTCCGGCTCCGCCCCATGAGACCTGATTCGCCTGCTCCAGATCATCCAGAGCACCCAACAAAGAGAACCGACAGAAAGTCCCTGCACTCGGGAACAGAGTCTGAGATAAGCTGTACCACAGAATGGCTCACACCAGACAATCAGTGTCACTAATACCCTCGACAAAATCTCAAATAGCCCCATCCACCAAGGTCCTCAGTCGACTTGCCTCAAAGCCGTTGCCTTTAACGCCTTTGCCCAACGACATCTCAATCAACTCCACCTGACGGTGCGGGTCCGCAACCAAGGACTCATCAAAAGGAAGCTCGACGTCCGTAAACATGAGCCCCGTGATGGCAGTAAAGTCAGTCGGAGTAACAGTCACCTCTCCCCAACTGAAATGGAAAGTGTGGGTAGTATCCCACCAATACTCCCTCATCGCCTCCACCAGACCCATCACCTTCTGGGTCCCCTCTACAGCCCGTACCGCATAAAAAAACGGACCAAAGCCCAGAGCCCGGATTCTCTCCTTCACCGTCCAGCCGGCGGTAATCTCGCCCATATATAAGCCACTCCTCTCGTGGACCCACGAGATTTCATCCTCTGCAGGTAAACACAGCAACGGGTACGTTACCCAACTAATAATATACATTATGTGCTATAATTTAAAGTGTACGTGCATACTTTATCTTATCTACTTGCGCATAGTTTTTCCGTCCCCAAAATAATCAACAATCTCAGAAAATTAAATAATCACGAATGATTAATTTAATTCAATGCAGTCTTAAAAATAATACGATGAGTATGAAATAAAAGACATAAAATACCCAAAGAAAGCAATAAAGCGAGATTGGTACCACCTTCGTCTCCATCAGTCTCCCGCCAGACCAATGTTTGTCAGTACCCGCGTACAAGTCAAAATGTTGTCCCATTGTGAAATGCCACTCATCGGGATGGAAGTTGCGAGAATATATCCTCGCCCGCAGTTGATGTTGCCACTCTTATTGAGGCGGGTTTGCCCCTTCGCCCTGCTTGAATTGTGCTCCCGCACCCGCACCGTGCTCATACAGTTGATCGGCGCCAAAAATAAATTTGAAATCCATCTTTATAGCGACAATAAGCTCTCAAAATCTCTCTTTTCCTCTCTTTCCCCCGAAAGAACAAAAAAGAAGAATGAAGATGAAAGCAACAGCCGGCAGCTGTTTGTAGGGTCTTTCCAATGAAAGGACTAGCCGCGCGGCCAGTGTCTCCGGGCGACGTGGCATGATCTCAGCCCTCCAAACCGGACCAGAATCGGAAAACCGGACCGGAAAAGCCCAGAACCGGAGTAAACCGGGGAGGAAACCGGAACCGGACGAACCGAAACCGAAAAGCATCCGGGCCGGTTCAGGGTCACATATATGCCGAACCGGACCGGAACCAGTACCGTAACCGGACCGAAAATCCCTTGTTTTTCAATAATTTTAAAGGGGGGGGACCGGAACCAGAACGGAACCATACCGGAACCGGACCGAACCGGAACCGGATTGTGCCAAACCAGAACCGGAACCGGGGTACGTGCAGGCCGGTTCAGGGTCACCCTTTTGCCGAACCGGAACCGGCGGTTCTGAACCGGAACCGGGCCCAGAACCGGTTTTGGCCATCCCTAATGTGTGGTATGATGAGTTGGCTTTGCCTCTCATGTTATGTGATATGTGAATTCTTATTGACATTGTTCAATTACGAGTATCATTTCAGCATGTAACGTAGTTGCATTTTAGTAGCTTACTGAGATTTATTCTCACCCTGTTCCTTGTTTATTTGTTTTCCTTAGATAAAGGCGAGCCAAGGGGATAGGTCACTTCACAAGGGTGGACGTCGGGTTGATAATCCATTTTGGAAAGTAAGTGTGGTGTAAAGGTTACATTATATAAATGTATAACCTTTGTGGTAGTGTAACCGAGACTGTATCCGTGTATCACCTGTTTTGTTAAAGAGTGGTGATTGTACATTTGTAAGTAAAGTGTGTAAGCCCTTGGGGCTAAGTACGTTCGTTTGTGAAAGTTGTTTGTAAAGTTTGTTTGAAATTTAAATGGAAGTCTTTGAACTTGAGTGTGGATTTTGTTAAACTTTATGAAAGTATATTTCGAAAAATTTTCTAAAAGTGTTTGATGACGTCTTCTGTGCATGTCCCAAACGTGTAGGACCACAGGTCGGGGCGCGACAAGTTGTCTCCTCTATTCAACTACAAACCGCTCATGGTGAATGTTGGTCCCAAAGGGGCAACAAGGGTATGAAAAATGCTAGAGGGGGGGGGGGTGAATAGCGTTTTAAAATTCTTTTCAAACCTTTTTTAAAATCAATGGCAAATGCACACGACTCAAGTATTGGCTAAGTATAGCGCGCAACAGAGTGTGAAATGCACAGCGGAAAACTTAAAGCAATCACTAATGCGCAGGTCAATGCACACATGTGTAAATACGCATGCACTACGTTTTAGTTTAAAGAGTGGCGCAAAATGGAACTAAGGCAGAAAGCACACAAACACAATGCAAACAGCGCAAGACAATCTACAAATATCAAACAAAGCAATTTATCAGAAAAGCTTAAATGTAGAATGACAAGCACAATAAATAGACAAGCTATTTGGAGAGGTTCGATCGGGAAAAGATCTACGTCCTCTACCAAGATGGTTAGTCTTGGATTTCTAATGGAGATCTTATTATGAGATAGTTTTACAGGTTACAACGATTTAGAACAAAACTAACTCAAAGATCTATAATCTATGAAAGAACAAATCCTAGACAGTAACTGGTGTATCTCTAGAAGTATGATCGATGAGATCGGAACTTCAAGAGGTGTGTGTGTGTGTGTCAGAAATCTGGGATATTTAAATCTATGAGATGGAGAGCACAAGATTCTGGTGTTACAAGGCTTTAGGATCTGGGCTTGGTAAAGTATGAAGGTATGAAGGTTGTTCTTGAGAATTCTGGAGATGAGCAAGCAATCTTCAAATCTTCAAATTTTCTTTCAGAGAGCAAAACACAAGCAGCTTGGAAATGAGAAAGAGCAGGGCTATTTATAGTGGAGATTCAAAAACTAGCTGTTGGAGCTCTGAGCAAGGACGATGAGCTGGCACAATGTGATTGGTGCGTAGGTGTCCTTTATAGCCGTTGGAGACAGAGCAAGTGGACAAACTTCAAACTTCTTCTAGAAGGGTGACAGCTATCTTCTTTTTGAATTTCAAACATGAGGCGCGTCTCCATCTACGTGTATGCTACGTGTGCTTGATTTGTCGTTTGTACACATCAGCACTTTGCTTCATTCCAAAAAGCGTACCTTGACTTGACGCTTTCCAAGCTTGTAGAATATGAGAACAGGAAATGAGAGAATTGACTAAGGCAAATCTGCGCACGCATGGAGGCGATGCGCATTGAGTGCGCAGATGGGTGCTGCACATGAAGGTCATGCGCATCACACTTAGTCATTTGCAAGTGAGATCTCAAATTCAAAGTAAAATCCCTAACCACTAAGCCTAGTCTATAAGAAGGACTTAGCTAAAAAATTGAAGTTATAAAACTTCTTACATAGGGTCCTAAAGTCCTTAAAATAAAATTAGGTGATAGTATCAATAAATTCTAACATAAGTAGGAGGGTTAAGTAATAAGCATACCCAACAATCTCCCCCTAAATGATTGATGCCATTACTTACTAAAACAAAGTCAATACATAGTACTTGATAATAACATGTCCATAAGAAAGTGAATGGTAAATTATGTCTCAAGTCAATGCACACACTAGCCAATGTTATAGATTTCTAGTCTATCCAAAAGATAAAATTTATAATCAGGGAAAGATAGAAATATCAATCAGCGCATACAAAATATTATGAATTTAGGTTTAAGTATGTGTTTAAACATCATGCAATGAAATATGAGCAGTTATGAATATGCGCATGATGAAGGGTTTAATAAAATATTCATTGTTCCACAAACGAATGGTTTGAATTGAACAAAGTTTTGTGAAAACGTAATGATGCATTCTTCTCATTAAAACTTGAAAGATATGAGTTACAGGTACAAGTTTTACAATGGAAGAAAAATCAAAAGCAAAAAATCAAATGCGCTTCGGAAACTTACAATATGCGCAGGAAAAGAAAAGATTACAAATCTAATCTAGTCTATGTTAATCCTGGATAGCGCTTCCCTTAGCTCATTCTACAGGCTGGTAAACTTGTTCATTAACTCAATCTTCAGAGCCTGAAACTTTGCATTGTATTCCACAGCCTGATTCACATAAGTCTTCATGCCACTGAGCATCAAACCATTGTCTTTTTGAATGTCTTCAGAGACTCTATTAAAAGTATTCTCAAGCGAACCAAATTGGTTTGCCAAAGATTGTTGAGTAGAAGCAATGAAGTCCTAAATCTCTTTTTGCGCATCCACCAGACTTTCGGTTAGCTCTACCTGAACCATATTCTAACTGGCTTGCATATCCAGCATAGCCTGGTTCATCTTTAAGTTGAATGTATCACTAAACTGAACTAAGTAGTTGGTCATGTGGCTTTTAAGCGCATCAAGGAAGGCAGAGGAGGAGCTGGATTCTCCTGGCGCAAAATTTTCAAGCGCATTCAGACCCTTGACTGTTTCAGCTTTAAGAACTTCATTCATAGCGCCAGTAAAAGTGCATAAAGCTTCATTCATACCATGCATTGAAGGAATCTTTGAGAGCGTATTGGTAATAACACCAAAGTCGTACTCTATGTCTTCGCGCAGAATATCAAAATTTGGAGGCATAGGCGCAGCTCCAGAGCTTGTTATAGACGTAGCTTCAGAAGGGGTTGCCCTTGTTGCAGAACTCTCCCCCTTAATGGAATAATCAATTGCTTGAAGGAGACTAGCTTGTACATCTAGCCTAGCAGACTGCGCATCCAGTTGCTCTTGAATCTTAGCTTGCGCAGTGACCACTTGAAAGTGCTGGGTTTCCGCAGCAAATTGATTAGCCTGTATAGTTTGGAGCATGGTAAAGATTTGGTGCATGTCAGTTGAAGCACTTGAGGGATCAGAGGGAACAGCTGTTGGAGGCATTACTTGAATAACTGGATAAGTATGTGAAGCCCCAGTAGGATGCACAGGAGGTGGAGTTGTAGCACCTTGCACAGGAACAGGAGAATGATGCGCATTGATAGGAGAACGAGGCAGTGCATAATCTTCTGTGGTAGAGTCCTCATCTGCATCTTCAACTAACGACGCATCTTCATAAACAGTGGGATCAGGCGCATCATGTGCAAAACCTTCACCATCAATGAAGACTGGTGGGGCTTGCTGCGCAACCGTAGATAACCTGGCTTCCCTTGCAATGTCACGCACAGACTTTTTAGTGCGCAGAGGTGAATGCCTTGGAGGATCTGATTTAACATTAGATTAATCTTCCATTGAACGCTTTGAGGCGCTCTTCTTTGTAGAAACCTTCTTTACCCTGCGCTTTGGCTTGGTCTTCTTGGCAGAAAGTGGGATCTCATCCTCACTAGAAGTATCCGTGTGCATCTCCTTTGTTGTCTCCCCTTGAGATGGTGCAGCAGTAGAGGGACCAGCAACAGTGGATTTGGAAGGGCTGATAAGAGGGTCATTGAAAGCACCTTCAAATTCATCTTCTTTTTGGGGCACAGGAGGAGGAGTAGAGGCACGCTTTGACTTAGGCGCAGGAGGAGGGGGCGCAGCATCATCTTCTACTTGGATGTCTTCATCAGACTCATCCAATAGAGTTCTTTTAACCTTGGCTTTCTTCTTCTTTATCTTTTCCTTCTTCTTCTCTTCAGGCGCAACAGCCTTTGCTTTCTTTTTCTCTTGAGGCGCAGGAGCCTTGGACTTCATTGATTTTCTAGGAGACTCAGGGTTAGCTACAGCCTTGCGCTTCTGGACAGGCGTAGTAGGCTCGTTAATAGAAATCCCAGGCGCAGTAGTAGATTTACTTGCCTTCTTCTTCTTGTGTGGCGCATCTGTAGCAATGCCCTTGCCTTTCTCCTTAGCTCCAACCTTGCTTAACTCAAGCTCATAGACAGACTCATCCTCAAAGTCTGAGCTTGATGAAGATGCAGATTAAACTTCATTATCAGAAACTGGAGGGGAGCCTTTGTCTTCAGGATGAATGTCCTCAAACACTTCAATAGGATCTGCAGCCCAGTACATGCAATAATCAAAGTTGTTGACTTCAAGGCGGAAATTCTGAAGGAATACGCGAGAATACGTGCGTGTAAAAGTCACATCAACTTTCAGAGAGGGGTCCTCATCCACCAACTTGCGCACTTTTGGGAAGCGCATGAAGATGGCAGTGAGTATTCTGCAATGCGTCTTGTACTTGGGTGGTCTCTTCTGATCTGCAGCCTTCTTCTTGTACACGCCCACCCAACTTACTAACTCATCATAAATTATTTCAGCCCAACTCAACTGCTTCTTCTTATAGATAGCAGCGCAGCACATCCATTGTTTGCTGATAAATGTGGACTTGTTTCCATTCTTCCAGTTGATGGTGTCTCCGATGAGGGTGCAGAGGTGGTACATCAACTCTCCAAATTCCTTCCTATCGTGGTTGTTGTATTGACCAACCAATGTGGGAATCTTGATCAGTTTCTCTGCAACTTCGTCCTGCGCATCTTGAGATAACTTCTTCTTGTTGAACGTAGGAAGGCACATTGTCTGTCTGATGTGCGCATAGCTGATAGTCAAAGAAACCCCGCGGATAGAACTTTTGAGGCAGGGAATGGTGATGTCGTTGTACACGCAGTCTACTTCTTCTGCGTTGCAGAAGAACTCATCTATATATGATGGAAGGATGAATGTCTGGCCCTTGGTGAAAATAGGCAGAATACCAGATGTATCCATTATTTCCATCTTGTAGCGCCGAAGAGCATCCTGGCGCAAGTCTTCCACATCGAGTTCCCAACCGGGAATAAAGTAATTTAGATCTGGACATGCGCATGGAGAGAAGCGCATGCGCATGAGCGATGTGCACAGCGCATGAACTAGAATCCATACTGTAGACACCCTGCCTTGGACCGTTCACCCCGTTTGCACATTTGATTTTGTGTTTCTCCCTATTTTAAGTGTTTCTCGTTAGTTTCTATTACTTCTGTTAAGTTCCTGACTGACTTCATTAAGTCTAGGGACCAAACTGAATAACAGTACTGACTTTCTAGTCCATTCTATCATTTTTGCCATCTCCAAGGTGCGCGCTTCCATCCTTAGCGGCCAGAGGCGCGCGCATCCCGCCACCAAGGCAGGAGGCGCGCGCACCTGGTCGTCAGTTACAGATTTCTATCCAAGAATCACTCCCTTGCTGCTTTTAACAAGATTTGCCCAGGAAACTAATGTTTGTGACTTGGTTTTGGCACCAAAAACTCACATTATTCACCTATATAAACACCTCTAATTCACTATTGAAGAGAGGGAGATTTTAATCACTAAGCAAAAACTATACACAAATACTTACAAGGCATTTTCCTAAAGAACCTTTTTTGAAGGAGTCCTTGAAGCTCTTTGAAGTTATAGGTAAAAAGACTACTCTTTTCCCTCCTTTTCTACTTCATCTATTTTCTCATTCTTTTGCTTTAATCAAGGTGCAACCACCCAAACATTTTGGGACATAACACCAAAGACTACTTCACTTCATTGAAGCTAGTCACGGAGTCATCTCCCTATATTCCAAAATTCCTTTTAAACCCCTCTTTTATCATCAAGAACAAGAAGAACATTTCATCATTTATGTAGATTTTGATCAAACAAGACCAACTATAGTTGGGCGAGATGGGTGTTTAAGTACTTCCCATCTCATAACCTAACCCCCGAACCTCATAACAAAGAATCTTTGTTTCGTAATCAAACTTAGGCTACAGATTAGGTTTTTCTTATGTTCCTCTAAAACATAGGTGGCGACTCTAAAACACAAATAGACATCCTAGGAATCCTTCTGCCGCTCTAGCCAAGCGGTGGGCCCTTCCCGGGGTATCTACAGTGGCAACTCTGCTGGGGAAGTTTGAGGGTTAAACTTGCGTTCTTGATCAAAATCTACATCTTTTCTGGGCATTCTGGTTCCTGATGGGGGAAGCGTGCGCCTCTGGTCTTCTTGGCCTAAGGCGCGCGCGGCCCACATCAAGGACCAGAGTCGCCCGCTTCCTGATGTTCTTCTTGTTCTTCTTCTTTTTTCTACACTAATCATTTATGCAGGGGTTACAATATACATTCAGGACCAGGGCAATCCCCTGAGTCCAAAGTCTGACAGTCTGACAGGTTTGCCAGAAGCGGGCGCCTCCCATAGACACTGCGCCATGCACGCGCTTCCTATGAATTGCTGACTATCGAGTCGCACAAGTTTATAACCCCAAACTCGTCGAGGCCCGTCATAGGAAGTTTCAAGCTCCACCCGACCTTGACTCTTTCGAAGCGGTAAACCTCAACCCATGGCGTAGTTCATGACTACATGACGGGGGTGACCTTAAGCCTCTCATTAGCCGAGCACAAGCCAACACAATTCTAGTTAGGGTCTAACACTCTGTGACTGAAGTCGGTTTTCATGTGGTGAGATTTCCCTAAACTAATGTCTTCAAAACATACATGCCAAGTGGTTATCATGGACGAAATAAAACTCCGTCCCCAAGTGGTTATTATGGACAAAAATAAAAATCCGTCCCCACATGTATGCTTTACTACATTAATTTAGTTTAATCCCGACATGTGTAAGATTCACAAACGTGATGGAATCCGATGAGTATATGGGACCGCGAGAAGGTCTAGGCCTCTTCATGGACCGAAAGTGTTACTCAAGACTGACAAGGGCCTCTTCTGTAATATAGGTCCAATTGGTACTTACAGAGTCTACCGGGATTCAGCGAATCGGTTGGTTCGTGAAGTGATTACTCCAACAGCTCCAACAGCAACTATGACCAGCAGCAGCAACACCATGTCTCTCGAGCAACTTTCAGCTATGGTTCAAGTTCTCCAAGATCAAGTCTCCACTCTCAATAAGGCGGCCCAAAATAAAGATGATATTTGGAAATCCCACCTCGACAACCAAAGAGAGGCCCACGAGGCCGAGATGGAGCAAATGAAAGAAAAGCTCACAAAGCTTGCCAAGGGTAAGGACAAGAAAGACAATGAAGAGTCCGAGTGGACCCAAGGCTTATTTGAGAGCCCTTATGTTAGTGCCCGTACCAAGAAAGTGGAGGAACCAAGCACCAAGAATAATGAGCACAAGATGGTTGATTCAATTATGGCATACATAGATCAATGCTTCAATGGCCTCAACGTGGGGAAAAGTCCCGACACGAGCGCCTTTATCAGTCATCCATTCTCATGAGCATAATGGCCGCTCTCCCCGACAAGTTCAAGATGCCCGACATCAGCAAGTTCAAGGGAAACTCTTATCCCATGGCACACATCGAGACTTATATTTGGGCTATGGTACCGAAGAAGGTCTCTCCCAATGTTATGGCACAATGCTTCCTCTTACTCTTGAGGGGGCGGCAAAGGATTGGTATGCAACTCTCCCGCTCACAGTCCGTCTTGATTGGGACGCCGCTATGCTTGCCTTCAAAATTAAATACCAAGGCAACACCACCCACCGGCCAACCAAGAAAGAGCTCAAGAACACTACTCAAAGGGACAATGAGTCCTTCATTGACTTCACGAGAAGGTGGAATGACAAGCTTGACGAAATTGTCGAGAGGCCTAACACCAAGGAGCAAATGGACATCTTTCTTAAGTGTCTAAAGATTGATGTCGCGACCCCGACCCCGCGGGCCCGGAGTACGCGAACTGGACGCCGACTTAAAACAATAAACTCTAAAATAATGAAGATAAAAATTTCCTTTTATACCAAAAGATGATAACCAAAGTTTTGAAATCCAACTTGAACAACAAAATATAAACTAGTGTAAGCTCCATAAGCTTACCCCCAAAATAATAAAATATACAAATTCTAATGACGTCAAGTTTGGTACAACTATTCCCAAAAAGGTTACACATTTATGTAATGTAAACCCACAAATAACAACTTGCCCCAAAAGCTCAACCCTCGCGACGTCCTCCTCGTGATCAACGAGTCTAATCCTTTCCTCCTGGGGGGGGGGGGTTAAGGAAAAACAAAGATAAAAAATAGGGGGTGAGATAAATCTCAATAAGTCACTAATGCAACTACATGACATGCTATGATGCAATAAGCAATAAACAATAATAAATATCACTTAGCACATAGCATTTATCAATTAACAGATTGCAGCGGAAATAAACAATTAACAAAGGATATTAGCCAAACTTGACGAGAATGTCGTCGATGAAGACCACCACGAACGAATCAAGATAAGGATGGAAAACCCGGTTCATCAAATCCATAAACACGGCAGGCGCGTTAGTCAACCCAAACGGCATAACCAAGAACTCGTAATGACCATACCGAGTGCGAAAGGTAGCCTTCGGAATATCCTCCGATCGAATCTTCAACTGAAGGTACCCACTCCTCAAATCAAGTTTAGAAAACACCACGGACCCTTGAAGCTGATCAAATAAATCACCAATGTGAGGTAGAGGATACTTGTTCTTCACTGTAACCTGATTCAACTTTCGGTAATCAATACACAATCTCAAAGAACCGTCTTTCTTCCGCACAAACAAAACCGGTGCTCCCCACGGGGAAACTCTAGGGCGGATAAACCCTCGATCAAGCAACTCTTGCAACTGAACCTTTAGTTCCTTCAATTCTGCGGGAGCCAACCTATACGGTGCCTTCGAAATTGGAGCTGTACCTGTAAAAGATCTATACAAAACTCTATTTCACGATCGGGAGGCATATCATATTCAGAAGAGAAAACATCAGGAAATTCTCTAACTACCCGAACACACTCTAAACTAGGGGATTCTTTCCTAGTATCAAGCACACTAGCCAAGTACCCCTCACAACCACGATGCAAAAATTTTCTCGCTTTCACATAAGAAATGATACGAATATTCCTACCCAAAGGCATAGCCTCAAAAACAAATTTAGGCATATTGGGAATAGAAAAAGTAACAACTTTCTTACGACAATCAACAGAAGCATGAAACTTGCTCAACCAATCCATACCCAAAATAACATCAAAATCTTGAATCGGAAGGACTACCAAGTCCGCACACAAGACACGACCACATATAAGCACATCACAAGCACGAAATACTCTATCGGTCACCAAACATTCTCCTATAGGGGTCGACACCTCTAGCACATAAGGTAAAGACTCAAATGCAGCATTTAGCAAAGAAGTAAATTGCACAGATATGTAAGAATGAGATGATCCTGGATCTACTAATGCACGAGCGTTCACATTAGACACAGAAACAATACCTCCAATAACAGAAGGATCATCGGTAGCTTGTTGTTGATTCATAGCAAATACCTTTCTTTGGACCTTGGGCTTTCCCGCAGCATCTCTTTTCTGACCCTGTGGAGCACCAGCTCCTACCCCAGATGGTTGACCCCTGCCTCTAGTACAATCCCTTGCAAAATGCCCCATTTGACCGCAATTGGTACACTTGCCCTGTTTCTTCCAACACCGGTCCTCTGAATGTCCTTCCTTTTGGCAATAGGAACAAAGTCCTATGTTGGTCCCCTTGGTTCCCAGCAGTAGTGGCCCGGGTTCCTTGGGATTGGTTGCCCTCGGGACTGAGATTGTCCCCCAAAATTACCTCGGTTATCTGAACGGGTTTGTGGCTTGCTCTACCCTCCCTGCTTGCTAGTGTTAGTCACCTCGACCTTCTTCTTATGTTCCCCTATATCTTGCTCGATCAAGTAGGAACGGTCTACCGCATCCTGGAATGTCACAATCCTCTGGGCTATAAGCTGAGTCCGGATAGAAGTCTTCAAACCCCGGATGAATCTCATAGCTTTCTGTTCTTCGGTCCTCACAAGATAGTCACAATACCGGGCTAATTCTGTGAACTTAGCCGAGTACTGAGCTATAGACAACAAACCTTCCTCCAAGTTGAGAAGCTCGATCTCCTTTCGGTTTTGATCTACTACCGGAATGAAATGCTCTTTGAACTTCCGCACAAACAATTCCCATGCATACACTGTATGGGTATCATCCCAACTCGCCTTAACTCCTTTCCACCAATGCTCGGCGGCCCCAACCAATTTATAAGCCGCAAACCAGACCTATCCTCATCCGTGCACCCAAACACATCATAAATTTTCTCCATAGACTCAACCCATAGTTCGGCATTCTTCACATCGGGCTCACCATCGAACTCCCTTGGTTTTAATTTCAGAAATTGTTCCAACCCGTATCGCGGAGGTGCCACATGCTCCTCTCTTGGCCCTTGGTCATGAATTGCCTTCATGGCCGCCTCAAACATGACTTGGAACATAGCACGGTTCTCTTCCCGAAGATCATTCTTATTCTGAGCCCCACTAGAACCTTCACCCGTTCTCCTTCTAGTCATTGAGAACAATTACCTGCATAAAACAGCAACCGTTACTCACTCCGAACACAACTACCCTCCTAGGTCATACTAGTCCACCTAGACTTATACTTAGAGCTAAACCAGGCTCTGATACCAACTGTCGTGACCCCGACCCCGCAGGCCTGGAGTACGCGAGCTGGACGCCGACTTAAAACAATAAACTCTAAAATAATGAAGATAAAAATTTCCTTTTATACAAAAGATGATAACCAAAGTTTTGAAATCCAACTTGAACAACAAAATATAAACTAGTGTAAGCTCCATAAGCTTACCCCAAAATAATAAAATATACAAATTCTAATGACGTCAAGTTTGGTACAACTATTCCCAAAAAGGTTACACATTTATGTAATGTAAACCCACCAATAACAACTTGCCCCAAAAGCTCAACCCTCGCGACGTCCTCCTCGTGATCAGTGAGTCTAATCCTTTCCTCTGTGGGGGGGGGGGGGTTAAGGAAAAACAAAGATAAAAGAAAGGGGGTGAGAAATCTCAATAAGTCACTAATGCAACTACATGACATGCTATGATGCAATAAGCAATAAACAATAATAAATATCACTTAGCACATAGCATTTATCAATTAACAGATAGCAGCGGAAATAAACAATTAACAAAGGATATTAGCCAAGGTTTCCCCAACTGAAAGAACCAAATAAAGGTCGCTGCGCAGCTTCAATAATCAACAATCAACATCTTCATAGTAGCATGAAAGCTTGAAGAGAAAACCCCCGGTACCGGAACCAATAATAATGAGGGGACAGTGACACACAGTCAAAGCCCAAAACCAATAGCTAAAATGCTCATAAAGGGGCTAGCTCATCTCACATCCAAGGCCAATCTGGAGGAGGGAAATAATGGGGCAAAAAAATAGTCAACATCATAATGGACTTGGCTTGTGCCATCATAATGTTTCGCATCGCCCGAAACACACACAAGTACCAGCTGGGCTTTCAAGTAAAGGCTAAGTAATAAAATACTAGCACGATAAACAACTAATGATTTCAAAGTAGGGAACCATTCCAAATAAATCACCATAAAGGTAAACCAATCCAAACAACACATCAAAGAGGGACCACATTCCCAAAACGATACTTAATCAATTTCCATAACATATTTATTCACAAAAGAAGCAATTCCAATTAATAAAGTGTTCCACAATGTTAACTTAAGTTAATTTGAGTAAATAAACTTAAACTAGGAAGCCACGTAGTCTTAAACAAGCAAAAGACAAAATTCCAGAGCAGGCGGGCGCGCGCATAGGGGCAGGCTGGCGCTTATTTGCCCAGAAGGTTTGGCCGCAGGAAAAGGCTAGGCGGGCGGGCTCCTGGTCCAACCCGGGCGGGCGCTCGGTCGACGGGCTGAGAGGGATTTCAGCTGGGTTCTTCAAGAATTCTTACCATTTTCACAATTTCTCAAATCAACCCAAAATCAACATTTCCAATGAGTGTAGTAATGTACTAAAACGCCATACAAGCTCGTAAGGGAACTAAACAACACCATCCATTAACCCCAAACAAGATTTCAATCCCCACATTTGATTTATCACAAAAATCACCCAAAAGAACAATAAATTCCAAATAAATTCTAAACCTTCACAAATCATCAAATAACCACTTCAAAGCTTCATATATCATCATACAAAATGGAGATGAACAATTTTAGCATATAAAAGGGGGAAAAGCAACTTACCCAGATTTCTCAAAGGTGACGGAATTCGATTATTTTTTGTTCTACGCGATCCTATCGACGATCTAGACACATTTCATAAAATGAGCAATAAGAAAAGATGAGAGGAAGAGGATGAAAATGAAGAGAGAAGGGAGAGAGAAATCTTACCTTTCCTTTGAGAGAGAGAGAGAGAGATAGAGTTGCTGGGAATGGGATGGAGGTGAGGGAGAGGTGAGGGAGAAGAGAGGGAGTAGGGAGATGATTATTTCCAAAACTTACACTTAGACCCCCTCCCCACTAACTACACAAACTCTAACACTTCCTACTAACAACTAAGACCAAATAATACGACACTAGCACCAATGGCCCAAATAAAATTCTAGGCACAAATTAATATTATGAGATATAAAATGCGCACATAAATAATTAAATCAAATAAATAAATAAATAATTAATTATTTATTTATTAAGAAAATAGAGACGGGTTTTCGGGTCGTGACAATTGATCTCCGCACCCACCTAAGTGGAGCTTGCTATGCCGATTTCTCTCAAATGTATGAGGCGGGAATCCGAATGGATGAGTTGCTCAAGGAGATCAAGAAAAATGCTCCTAGTTTCCGATACAAAGCCGCCTCTAACTCCACAAAAGAGGCTTCAGTTAATGCCGTCACTACTGACAAGGGGAATTACAAAAGGGTTCCTCCACCACAAGGCAAGAAGTTTCAAGATGATCATGTCTACACTCCTCTCCATGGCATGACTATCACCGAGGCCTTCGAAGCTCTCAAAGCCAAAGGGCAAGTTACTCCTCTCCAAGGGTACAAACCCAAGGCATTGCGTCCCAACCATGCTCACCACAAGCATTGTGACTACCACCAACATAGTGGACACACCACAGAGGAGTGTTTTATCCTCCGCAATGTCATCCAATATCTCATAGACAAGAAAGAGTTCATAGTGCCTAATGATGAGGATGTCAATGTAATAGAGATAGGAGAATTTGAGGAGACCACTCATTCAATCCCAATTGTGAATGAGGACTCCAATGTGGTGAATAAATTTGACAATTCTTGTTACGTTGTGACTTACGATGAGGTAATGAAGGAAGTAATACAGAATAGGAAAAAGAGGCAAGATGGGAACGTCAACATGCTAACTCGATCCGGACGAGTCATAGCAAGCAACCTCGCTACTTCTGCACCAAGCACCTCTTCTCAAACACCGAAAGCTCATGACACTCCTGAAGACCCTTTATTGGTTTAACTCAAGAAAACTCAAGCCAACTTCTCCATTTGGGACCTTATTGCATCCTCAAAGAAGCACCGAGATCTTGTCATCAGTAATCTCGACGACACATCGATCTCTCCCGATACAACTTCCGAGGACCTTACGGCAATGATAGGTCACATTCATTTTGGCAATATCATCACTTTTGCCGACATGGACCTTCCACCATTTGGGTCCGATCACAATGAGGCCATTTATCTCAAGGTGAGAGCAAGGGGGAGACCTATTTCAAGAGTATTGGTTGACGGTGGTTTCGCACTCAACCTAATGCCCGGCCGAATCATGGGCATACTGGGACTTAAGAATTCAGATTTGAAGCCTTCTACTCAAGTGATAGCACTGTCTGTAGAGTCATGGGTATAGTGGAAATAGACATTGAGTTTGGGAGCATGGTCCTGTCCGTCCCATTCCAAGTGCTCGACGTCCCTTCCTCATTCAATTTGCTTTTGGGTCGATCATGGATACACAGTTCTAATGCCGTCCCTTTGACTCTCCATCAATGTGTGAAGTTCAGAAATGGGGATGAAATAGTGACCGTTATGGCAGAAAACATCACTATCCACAGAAAGGGAGAACCCATTCACCAAATTCAGCATGGTTTAGCAGACTCTACCCTCTCCGGCGTCTCAATCAACTCCATTGACAAAGAAGGGGGAAACGAGTCATGGACCCTTGGCAATCACAAAGTCCTTCGCATGATGAGGAATATGAATTACTTCCCTGGTTTAGGCCTAGGGAAATATCCACAAGGAAGAATGCAACCTATTGAGGTTCCTTTTGTTAAGAACAAGTTCGGTTTGGGATATGAGCCTTCCAAAGATGACTTAAAGTACGAGCAAGCCATCAAGAATGAAAAGGCCCGAGCCCGAAGGGAAGGCCGCCGTTATGAGATTCCTAATTTGAGGCCTTACCGCAAGACACTGAATGGCTACTTTGTCCGTCAAGGGGAAGAGGTTCCGTATGTAATCTTTCCCGAGCCATGGGTTAACAGCAAGGGCATCAGAAAGCCCGGTCTTGAAATCTTTGCCGACTGCAAGATTCAGAAATCCGAAAGGGAGCCAACCCCTATGTCTCCCCGAGAATGGTGGGGAAAGAAGGTGACCATAGAATCCAAGACAGAGATTATCGTGGAGGAAGAATTGATGGATTTAGCCTCCATGTTCGAAGAACTTGCCATCATGGATGAGTGCCAAGTCAATGCCATCTATGACACCGACACGAGAAAGAAGACTATCAGCGAGATCCAGCCAAGCTCCGAGCCGATCAACAACTGGTATTCTACAAAGGGGCTGACGAAGAATTGCATGTTGTTAATCTGGGTACCGACGAAGAGCCGAAAGAAACCAAGATCGGAAGCTTCTTCAAGGGGGACGAGAAAGACAGATTGACTGTACTGCTTAAGGATTTTGTGGATGTATTCGCATGGTCATACAAAGACATGCCGGGTTTAGACAGAAAGGTCGTTGAGCACAGAATTCCGATCAGAGAGGATGCTGAGCCGACAAAGCAGAAACTCAGAAAGATCAAGCCAAAATGGTCTTTACAAGGCAAAGAAAAGATAGAAAAGCTTCTCAGTGTGGGCTTCATCAAAGTTATTGAGTATCCGACATGGTTAGCCAATGTGGTCACAGTTCGAAAGGCTAATGGCAAGGTTCGTGTTTGTGTGGACTTCTGGGATTTGAACAAAGCTTCTTCAAAGGATGACTTTCCACTACCCAACATCGACATGCTAGTCGAATCCACTGCTGCCTACGAAGTCCGCTCATTTGTGGACGGGTTTGCTGGGTACAATCAGATTCTCATGGCCGAGGAGGATCAACACAAGACTGCTTTCACAACACCATGGGGCACCTTTTTCTACACAGTTATGCCGTTTGGGTTAAGAAATACTGGGGCTACTTATCAAAGGGTTGTTACAGACTTGTTCCATGACATGATTCACAAAGAGATCGAGGTCTATGTGTATGACATGATCATCCATTCGAAAGGAAACGAAGGTCAACAATTGATCGATCTCCGTAAATTCTTTGAAAGGCTTCGTCAACACAAGATGAGGCTCAATCCCGCAAAGTGCACGTTCGGGGTCATCTGAGCAAAGTTCTTGTCTACATGGTCACAAAAAGGGGTATTGAAGCAGATCCCTCAAAAATCAAGGCAATCATTGACATGCCTCCTCCCAAGACACAGAAAGAAATCAAAGGTTTCATGGGCAAACTTCAGTACATCAGTAGGTTTGTGCACCAGCTTACTTCTATGTGTGAGCCAATCTTCAAGCTACTCAAGAAGAATGTGGCTCTAGAATGGACCGACGCTTGACAAGAAGCTTTCGACCAAGTGAAGCATTACTTGACATGCCCCCTAGTCTTGGTTCCACCTCACAAGGAGAAGCCTTTCTTGATCTATCACTCAGTGAACGATGAAGCCCTTGGGGCTATGCTAGCACAAGAGTAATGAGACTCCACAAAGAAGAATGCCATTTATTTTGTCAGTCGCCGATTTCAAGGAGGTGAAAAGAACTACTCTGTCTTAGAGAAGTCATGTGCAGCACTGGTTTGGGTTACTCAAAAGCTCAAACACTACATGGAAGCCTTTCTAATCAAGCTAGTAGCAAAAATGGACCCACTCCGCTACAGCTTTGAGAAACCTTTCATGTCAACAAGGATAGCCAAGTGGTACTTCATGCTCACCGGCTATGATATCACTTACGTCACACTCAAATCCATCAGGGGTAAAGTGTTCAGTGATCAGCTTGCTGAATTTCCGTGTGACGAAGGGAAGGGGGAGGACTTACAGTTCCCCAACGAGCACTTGGTTTGCACTACAACCAAGGAAAATAAGTGGCAACTCTTTTTCGATGGCGCCGCCAATAAACATGGTTTTTGGATAGGAATGTTGCTTGACGATCCAAAGGACATCTACACTCCAATTGCCATCCGTCTTGAATTCGAATCTACGAACAACATAGCCGAATATGAGGCATGCATAGCGGGGCTAGAAGCGGCCCTAGAAAGAAATTTTACAGAGCTAGAAGTATTCGGTGACTCCCTGCTCCTTATCAATCAAACATCGGGTAAATGGCGAATCCAAGACCCGACCCTCCAACAGTATGGTCAACACCTCGATGAATTGGTTGAACAGTTCCAAGACATCACGTTCAACTATTTGCCAAGGGACAAGAACCGCTTTGCTGATGCTTTGGCTACTATAGCCTCACTGGTTGAGATCCCCAAAGGAAAAATGGTGAAACCCTTCAAAATTTTAAGAAGGACCAGTCCGGCATACTGCATGAACATTGAGATCAATGAAGTCCTAGATAACCCCGTATGGTACACTGACATCATGAACTTTCTCAACAACGGCACCTTGCCCGAGAACAGCAATGGGAAAACCCGAATAGCACTACAAAAGCTAGCCGCCAGATATGTGTTGATTGGAAACCGAGTCTACAAGAGACATCATCAAGGGATCAATCTTTTATGTGCAAACGAGTCCGAAGCTCAAGAAATCATGCACGAAGTCCATGAAGGCGAGTGTGGACCCCACATGAATGGGATTATGTTAGCCAAGAAGATACTCCGTATTGGCTACTATTGGACTACAATGGAAAGAGACTGCATCGAGAAAGTCAAGAAATGCGCCAAGTGCCAGTTCCATGCTAATCTACAACATGCTCCACCTTCACAACTGCACAACATGACTACACCTTGGCCATTCTCTTGTTGGGGCATATATATCATCGGCAAAGTCCATCATACGGGGAGCAACGAACAGTCATTTATCCTAGTGGCCGTGGACTACTTCACAAAATGGGTCGAGGCACAAGCTTTTCAAGTTCTCAATGCCAAGAAAGTGGATGAATTCGTGAAGAACAACACCATGTGCCGATATGGTATTCCTCATGAGATCATCTCCAACAATGGCTCTCACTTTGAGAATGAAATGGATGCACTTTTGGTTAACTACAAAATTACCAAACACAAGTCATCCCCATACCATCCCCAAGCCAACGGAGCGCTCGAAGCAGCAAATAAGACAATCAAGGTCATCATACGAAAAATGGCTTCAACAGGAAGGGATTTGCCCAAGAAATTACCACTAGCATTGTGGGGCTACCGCACGTCGATACGGTCAGCAACAGGGGAAACTCCATACTCATTGGTTTATGGTTCTGAAGCTGTACTCCCGGTCGAACTCGAGGTTCCTTCTCTATGGGTCTTACTCGAGAACCAAGTCAATGAGGTTGATTGGATGCAAAGTCGGTACGAGCAACTAGCCCTACTCGACGAAAAGTGGTTAAGAGCATTTGAACGCACAAGGGCTTATCAACAAAGAATGGCAAGGGCTTTCAACAAGAAGGTGAAGCCTCGAAATATCAAAGTGGAAGATCTTGTCCTAAGACAACATCCTCCCAATGCCATGAATCCCCTTGGGAAGTGGGGGCCTCGATGGATCGGTCCTTATGTGGTCAAGAAGATATTAAGTGGTGGTGCAGTCCGACTCATAGACTTGGATGGTGATCAATTGCCAAAGGAGGTCAACCTCGGCAAGCTCAAGAAGTTCTACGCTTAACAAATGAAGACCATAAAAAAAAACGCTCACTAGGTTGAAAACCCGTAAGGGCATCCTAGGCAAAAATTAGAGCAAGTGAAAAAAAGAAGCCCGCTAGATTGAAAACCCGAAAGGGCGGTCTAGGCAAAAAACAGGGTGCACAAAAAAAAATGGTCTTCATTTGCTTGAACTACGGAGACCTGAGCCTCTCTACAAGAGGAACATAGGCAACCTTCGAGTGCGGTTTAAAACAATAAATTTTAGCCTTTGAAGGGCCACCCGAACGGCTTTCAATCCTATTCTTCTTGGGAGGCCTCACTGAGGCGGACCGAAACCTTCTGCGCAGCAAAACGCCTCCGAGCATAGAAGCTATCCAAAGGAGTACCGAAAGGGTCAGCCAAAATATTGTGCGAATCAGCAGCAGCTTCCTTATACCTCAAAGCACTGCTAGGCTCAAAGTCCTTTCCTAACAACTCAGTGTGAAGCACGTCAAACCAAGTGATGCCGCGGTAAAGAGTGCCAAACAGATGGTCCAAATAACTCTCGGGAAGAAAGATACTACCCCAATGAATGGGGGTGGAAGCCCACCGATGACGGTCATCCCCCCAAGCCAATTGGAGCTCCTTTGAAAAGTCCGGACCCATATACGAGACAGGGCGAAACACCCCATTCCTAGGGAAGGGAATTATCTGCTGACGACCGAACTGCCGAAGAACTCTCTCAAGCTGATAAAATAAAGAATCTCTCAGGCCCGGTAGGACCAAATGTTCAAAACCTGAAGTCCATTCCACAAAAGGATGGAGCCCCCAAGAAGGGGGACACCACTCAATGTCGGCCGATGCCCGAGAAGCAAAGAACTTCTTCCAACTATCCTTGGTTAAGTCCCGGATTAGCAATTTTCTCTGGTAAACTGCAAAGGGAGACATATCACCCTCCAAAGAATAAATCCTAAAGTGTTCCCGAAGCTATATGGTCAGAAGCAAGGGGCTTCCCCGATACATCTCACCCGTTCGATGTAACTCATCAAGGCTGTGTAGGGGCTCCCCTACTTTAAAAGGGATTATACTGAATTGTTGCTCCTTGGCCTGGAAGATAATCTCAGCCAACTACGCATCCGCGGTCCCTAATGGTGTAACGAAAAGAACTTCACTGAAAAGGCAAGCCGCCATGGCACTCCTCTTGAAAGACTGAACCGTCGGGTCCTCCGAATGCAAACTGAAGAACATGAGCAACTCGGTTATATCTACCACGGTACCATGGAACATCTTCCTCACATCTCCGATGGGAAGGTTCAAAAAGTCAGACCAAGAATCGATCACTCCACAATGATATTTGGGGATGGAAATTTGACCCGCAAGCGGCATACCAAGAATGGCACCAAAGTCATCAATGGTCGGTTGTAGATACCCCGGGGAACCACGGCTTGGCTAGAGCGGTAAATTACCTAGGATGTCTACTTGATTTTAAGAGTCGCCACCTATGTTTTAAAGGAACATAAGAAAAACCTAAAAAGAGTCAATTTTATATACAAAACCAGAGATTTGGGAAAAGATGGGTTCGGGGGTTAGGTGACGGAGTGGGAAGTACATAAACACCCACTCCGCCCCGCTTACGCAGGTCTTGCTACTTTTGGTGTTCTAATGCTAAATGTCCTTCAATTTAATGATAAGAGAAATGTGCTAACAATTATTATGAAAAGAAAGGGGAAAATTATAGAGGAAAAATAAAGGAGAATTGCTTATTTATTGATTTATACTAAAGATTACATGTCGAATTATTGCTAGATAATTACATTAAGAAATGAGAATGTAAATTAAAGTGGAATTAAAATGTTGGGATGTAACCTTGACCAAACTTCAATAGTGAAGTGGCCTTTTGGTTGTATCCACTTTTATGGAGATTGCATACATTGACTAGACATGAATAAAATAAGAAGAAGAAAAAGGGAAGTTGTACCTTAAGAAGAAGGACTTTAAACCTTGACTTGAAGATGGTGTTGTTGTAGAGAAAATATTGTGCAACACTTTGTGTAGTGTTTTGTAGAGAAATCTTGTTGAGAGGATTTATGTATAGTGTATGTGTAGAGAAAATTCAAGTCTAAAAAATGAGGTCCTTTTCCAAGGTAGGAGATGATGGTTTTTATAGGTAAAATTAGGAGGGAAAGGTTGGAGGGAAATTGGTCAATCCATGTGAAATGGAATTGACCAATCAAGAAAAAAATAAATAAAAAATTTAATGAAAGAAATAAAAGAAAATCAAATAATAATAAAATGAAATATTTTGTTTTTATGAAGAATGGCTAGAATAAAGGATTTGGGAGTTATGAAATAAGGGGGAATGAATGTGGATGTAAGGTGTTTGTGATCAAGAAGAGATTTTCTAAATAAGAAAAGGGAGGGAAAAATGGTGTTATCCGTTATTGCCAAAGTGGGAAGCGCGCGATTCCGGCCTATTGGACCAAACGCTCGCGCGCCCCATTACTATTACGGGAGGCGCCCGCGGGTGAGAATAACAGAATGACAGAATGACTCTAAAAGTTAACTCTGTTATGCAGTTTAGTCCAAAACTAACGGAATCAGTTAGGAACTTAACGGAAGTAACAGAAATTAACAGAAACAAGTTAAATAAAAATACTATGTATGCAATCGGGGTGAGAGGTCCAAAGCGGGGTGTCTACAGAGCCCCTCGGCGACGTGGATTGCGAAGCAAAACGCGTCGACAAAAGAAAGACAACCGCCGAGGACATCGACAAGAGAAAACAAAGACTCGATAAAGCAGGAATTTGAAATTACAAAGGATAGGAGTGCGCTCCCTGTGTGGGCGGCTTTCGTGGATGGAAAGGGTGTGGTGGCTTGAGGCGGCCCACCACGGCCACATTTTTTTTTTAAAAAGGTGTGGTGGCTTGAGGCGGCCCACCACGGCCACAAAATTTTAAAAAGGTGTGGTGGCTTGAGGCGGCCCACCACGGCCACAAAAATTTAAAAGTGTGATGGCTTGAGGCGGCCCACCACGGCAACAAAATTTTAAAAAGGTGTGGTAGCTTGAGGCGGCCCACCACGGCCACAAAAATTTAATAAGGTGTGGTGGCTTGAGGCGGCCCACCACGGCCGCAATTTAAAGAAAGAGGGGAATTTTTAAATTGTGAGAGATGGGGGTGCGCTCCCTGTATGAGCGGCTTTATTGATATAGAAAGGATATGACGGGATCCGTCTTGCTGAAGCGGGATCCGTTTGCTGATGCGGGGTCTGTTTGCTAATTGTGGGATCCGTTTGCTGATGCGGGGTCCATTTGCTGATTGCGGGATCCGTTTGTTGAAGCGGGATCCGTTGCTGATGCGGGATCCGTTTGCTTTGCTGAAGCGGGATCCGTTTCCTGAGGCGGGATCCGTTTGCTGGTGCGGGATCCGTTTGCTGGTGCGGGATCCGTTTGCTGATTATAGGATCCGTTTGCTGAAGCGGGATCCGTTTGCTGATGCGGGATCCATTTGCTGAATGTGGGATCCGTTTGCTGATGCGGGATCCGTTTGCTGATGCGGGATCCATTTGGTGATGCGGGATCCGTTTGCTGAAGCGGGATCCGTTTGTTGATGCGGGATCCGTTTGCTGATGAGGGAATCGAGGCTCTGTGTGATATTGTTGTGTTGCTTGATGGAAAGGTGGTGATTTTGTGGCTCACCATGGACCGAGTTGTTGTCATTGAACTGTAATTGTTTGATTCTGCGGGATGCGGGCATAGTTGACTGTGGACCATTTTCTGCTGGGGATGAAGTGCCTTGAGTAGCGGACGCTGTTGACTTTGTGGTGGTACCTGTTATGTGTGTGCTTGGTAGGTATATGTGTTTGTGCAAGAAGATGCATGAAGTGTGAAATGAAGAGATAAATTGTGCTCGTGGTGTAATGTGATTTGAAAGCAGTTTTGCATGAGAGAGATTTTTTGTAAGAATGGAGAAAGTGATTTTTTGTGCGGTGCGATTTGAGGAAAGCCTCGGATGTATTCATACCTTCACTTACCATTGCCGCTTGATTGGAGATGGATTGCTGAAGGATGTTGATACTTTTGGTGAAGAATGTCCATGTTTTGGATGGAGAATGATGATGTTGGTGATGATGAATTGTTCTTGCCTCTGTGTGATGGGTTGGTCGTGCCAAAAGGCTGCCTACGTATCCCTTGAAGAGAATCAGACCAGCGTAGTTCAAGGATGGGGGAGGAACTAGGAGCAAAGCAAAGAAAATCACATACTTTTGTACAAGAAAAGAAAAAAGAAAATAAAATCCTTTTTTTTTAATTAGAAAGAAAAGAATATCCACACACGTGAGAAAAAGATTTTTTTTAGTTCGTGGGTGAACCATTTTGACCATTGTGTGTTTGTAAAGCCAACCCAAGATCAAGTCATGTTCGATCGAAGTCCGGATTGCCTCGCTTGAATGTTGTTGCTGCGGTGTCCAATGAAAATTGATGTCTAGCCCCAAGAGATTTGTCGTTTATGGGGCTTCAAAAGGACTATTGATGCCGAGATGCCAAGGGGTTGCTGATTGTAAAGCCCCTCAAATGCTGAACTTTGGGTGGCTTATAAAGCCCCAAGATGAATCAACTCTTAGCCCATTCTATCTTTTGTTGTCGACGTGGGCAAGCCCCAAGAGAAGATCATTGATACCAAGCTTTGAGAGATTTTTAAGCCCCAAATGTCATGGGCTTATCAAGTTTGTAGATGGCGGGATGTGATGACCTTTCGATGTGAAGCCCCAAATCGGCTTAGCTTTGTATTGAGAGCGGATGCCACGTCGGGTAGGACTCTTGAAGGCGATCTTCTTCTTTCTCTTGCTTGGAGATGGATGGCCCTTTTTGTGGTTGATACCCGAATGTCGGAAGGTCCATGTTGAAAATGTAGTACGGTCTTCGGGAGACGTCTCGTGGGAGATGGTGATGTTGTTGCAGATGAAAAGGTGTTGGTGTGATAAAGTCTCGAACGGTATGTTTGGTCGAGTCTTCTTTAGTTGAACCGACGGCGGATCTTCGGATGCAGCTTGTGCTTTTGATCTTGGAGAAGGGGGTGCTGTATTCCAGAAACATTGGGATTGGCCGTAACTCTGTCTCTAGAGTTAACATATTGGCATTGCCCGCCATAACTCAGCCGGGTGAGTCTAGCATATTGAATCTTTTTCCTTTTCTCTAAGACTTCCTTCAGAATCTCGCTGTGAGTTCTAACAAGAATCTTCAAATTCATTCATATCATTGGAGCCTTCATTTAAAACCAAGAGGCCTTTTGACTGGAAGTGTTGAGGGACCATATGGAGCCATAAGACTACTCCCAAATTGCATTATTCGGGTACCACTGCCCAAAAGCTTGTTAATTACGAAGCCCCAATATTGCCCTTTGCTTGAATTACTGTGATGCCGTAGCCCAAAAGATTGTAGATTGCGAAGCCCCTTGAGACCTTTCGGTATAAAGCTTCAAATGTTGCTGGGGACATTGAAGTGAATTGCTTCTTGCCGAGGGAGCCTTTAAGACTTGATCGTAGCCCCTAGAGTGCCATCATTGATTGCGATAAAGGTCCATCCTTGATTGGGGGAACGAGCACGGGCACACATGATAAGAGGGCTTTTTGACATCCCTTTTGAGAGACTTTGAGGATAGTCTCACACATCTTTCTCGAGCATAGCCCCTAGGGCTTATTGATTGTCAAATGAAGCAAAGAAGTCCTTGTTCTTGAGTCACATAGCCCCTAGGGCGTAACCATTTTTTGAGCAAAGCAAGAGTGACTCATCTTCGTGCGAGGGAACAAACATGAGAGGACATGGCAAGAGCTATTACATTTCTCGGGAGCCTTTCGGCGTACTTTAGAAGCACATACTTGCAGAAGCTTTGAAAACTGAGACACATGTTGTTGCTATTTGCTGCCCAAACCAATTGACTAGCTAGGGATTATTTGTGCAACCTCGTGCCCTTTTATGATGGGCTCGTTCTTAGATGGGTCTTGGTTACCACGGGCCTTCTTTTCATGAACCCAAAAATGCACACTGCTGGAGAATGATGCCGATAACCCAAGACAACCTTTGATGGTGCCATATCTTGTCGAGCCTTTTGCAATCCTAAAGTTGACTCGGTGGGGAATTGATTTGTTGAGGAGATCCAATGTAGAGCTTGTGCAGTTGTCTTATTTAGAGGCTGGAGATCTCCATTTCTCTTTCCCTTCTCTCTCTCACTCTCTCATTTTTTTTATGACGCACCCTGTTTTTTGCCTAGACCGCCATTTCGGGTTTTCAATCTAGCGGGCATCTCTTTTGCGTCTTTTTTTTTTTGACTCGATTAATGAGGAAGTGTACATTGACTCTGGCTGAGGAGATAAGACATGTGATTTTGCGGTGAAGACCTCTTGTCACTAAAGATGAGTGACATTGACTCGACTAGGGAAGTGTCCCTAGTATTGACTTCATGTATATATTTGTTGAATGACTCACGAAGGCAAGTAAGTCATTGAGAGAGAAGAGAAGGAAAACCCCAATTTGATTGCAAGAAATTGGGAGTATGCAGGAAGAATAGAAGCCCTAGACTCGATAAGGAACGGAAAGTGATTCCAAATCTAGGAAAGTTGTTCAATCTTGAGGTGATTAATTCATTGGCAAATGAATCGTACAAAGATGTCTTGACAAGTTCCAGATGAACGCCGATCACCATAACGCGCTAGGGCTAAACATATCTTCTTTCTTGCATGAGACCGGATCCGAAGGTTGCCTACATTCCTCCAGTGAAGAGGCTCAGGTCACCGTAGTTCTTGTGGATTCTCCATTCGTCGTGATGGAGTTGTTGCTTCGTCGTGATGATTGTTGATGTCGCTTCGTCCTTCGTTTGGTGGAATGATGTTGTTGTTGTGAACTTATTTGAATGAAGGGGGATTTTTTTTTTTTTTTTTTTTTGTGTGCTCTAACTTTTGCCTAGGTTGATTTGAGGATTTCAACCTAGCGAGCTTTTTTTTTTTTTTTTTTTTTTTTTATATATCCCATTTTGAAAACTTTGCTTCATGATCATTGCTCCACCTTTCTTTGTCTTGATTTCGTCGTTGTTGATGTCTTCGTTGTTGATGCCGTCGTTGATGTTTAGCCCCTAGGCGTTCAAGCGATGGCCTTCATTCCAAAACTTGTTTAGACATTTTTTCATCATTTTGCCAAGAATTAATTGAACAACTTGGAAGAGTGTATGAGGACAAGAACGACTTTTATTTAATGATTGACTCAAAGTTTAACATTGGACGAGAGAAAACATTAATGCACACATTAGAGGACTTTTGACTCTCTTTTTTTTTATCCTATTTCTAGGTAGAGAAAGAGAAACAGAGATTGTTGTTGTAGGCCTCATTGTCGTTGTAGCCTTCCTTGCGGCATGATCTCTTGTTGAGACCCTATTTCAAATCTGAGCCCCTTCCTTGATGAGTTCTTGCATGTTGCCATTCTCTAACTATTGTTCTTCACCCACGGTAAATTCACCATTGTCAATCGAATCTTGGATGATGTCGCGGAGGGAGAAGCAATCCTCGGTGAGGTGGCCGGTGCATTGGTGATAGTCACACCACTTGTGGTGGGCATGGTTGCGACGTAACGGTTGTGGTTGCTTGTACCCTTGGAGAGGAGAAACTTGTCCCTTGGTTTTGAGAGCTTCGTAGGCTTCGGTGATGGTCATGCCATTGAGAGGGGTATAGACATGGTCGTTGGTGGCATCTTTGTGACTTTTGAGGGGTGAGCCACTTGAGCGTGCTTTACCGTGGACCTTTGCCTTGATGTCGGTGAGCTCTTGCAAACGAGCCTTAAGTTCGGACACTTCTTCCTCGTGAATTTTCCTCTCGAGATCAAGACGGTCTTGGCCACAAATCGTCCTTGCGGCGGGCATCCTCGACAAGTCTATCCATTTGTTCCCCCATGGCTCTTATTATGTTGAAGAGCCTTTCGTTGGACACAGAAGTATTCTCACCCTTGTTGTTGTTGCTGTTGAAAGCCATTGGACCTATTGAGAGAACACGGTTGATCTTAGGTTGGCCCCACAAACATATTTTGAGTAAAATAATTGACCCACAAACAAAGGAAAAACATTTAACCACATAAGAAAAATGACTCTTTTTTTTTATTTACAAAAGTCGGAAGGACGCGGTCCTTTTTGGGTTTCTAGAAAAATAGTGGAATCGTCACACTAGTATATAGACCTTCTCACGATCCCATATACTCATCGGATTCCACCACGCTTGTGAATCCTACATGTGTCGGGATTAAACTAAATTAATGTAGTAAAGCATACATGCGGGGACAGATTTTTTATTTGCGTCCATTATGACCACTTGGGGACGGATTTTTATTTCGTCCATAACAACGAGTGGCATGTATGATTTGAAGACATTAGTTTAGGGAAATCTCGGTACATGAAAAACCGACTTGAGTCACGGAGTGTTTGACCCTAACTAGAATTGTGTGGTTTGTGCTCGGCTAAAGAGAGGCTTAAAGGTCACCCCTGGCATGTAGTCGTGAACTACGCCACGGGCTGAGGTTTACCACTTCGGAAGAGTCAAGGTCGGGTGGAGCTTGAAACTTCCTAGGACGGGCCTCGACGGGTTTGGGGTTGGACTTGTGTGACTTGACAGTGAGCAGTTGATAAGAATTGTGCGCGTAGTGTGAGGTCTAACAAGTGACAAAATATTTTTTTTTCAAAGGAAATAAAAAAAAACAAGTAAGCACGTAATTTACAACTTTCGAATCACCCGTGTGACCGACAAAAATAAAACAGAGAATTAAAAGATGGTTTTGTGCAGGCCCGGTGCCGACACACTGTTAAAACTGCTCTGTTCTGTGTACTGTTCTATTCTGGAAAGTTGCCCAGACGCGCGCGTTTTATGCTGTGAGGATGGGAGGCGCTCGCCTTAGGCACTAGAGGGCAGAGGCGCCCGCTTCTGGGCAGTACTTGCAAATTCATGGGTTCAAGGGACTGCCTTGACCCTAAATAAAAACACTTTTCCCCTGCAGAAACTGTTAGCACAATAACATGAAATTTGAAGGACAAGATGGAAGGTGGGCGATTCTGGTAATAAGGGTCGGACGCGCGCGCTTTAGGCCAAGAAGGCCGGAGGCGCCCGCTTCCTACCCTTTTTACCAGAATGCCTAGAAAATACAATAAAAGAACACCAAAAAAGAAAAACGCAAGTTTAACCCTCTACATTCCCCAGCAGAGTCGCCACTGTAGATACCCCGGGGGACCATGGCTTGGCTAGAGCGGTGAATTACCTAGGATGTCTACTTGATTTTAAAAGTCGCCACCTATGTTTTAAAGGAACATAAGAAAAACCTAAAAAGAGCCAATTTTATATACAAAACCAGAGATTCGGGAAAAGATGGGTTCGGGGGTTAGGTGACGGAGTGGGAAGTACTTAAACACCCACTCCGCCCCGCTTACGCGGGTCTTGCTACTTTTGGTGTTCTAATGCTAAATGTCCTTCAATTTAACGATAAGAGAAATGTGCTAACAATTATAATGAAAAAAAAGGGGAAATTTATAGAGGAAAAATAAAGGAGAATTGCTTATTTATTGATTTATACTAAAGATTACATGTCGAATTATTGCTAGATAATTACATTAAGAAATGAGAATGTAAATTAAAGTGGAATTAAAATGTTGGGATGTAACCTTGACCAAACTTCAATAGTGAAGTGGCCCTTTGGTTGTATCCCTCTTTGTGGAGATTGCATACACTGACTAGACATGAATAAAATAAGAAGAAGAAAAAGGGAAGTTGTACCTTAAGAAGAAGAACTTTAAACCTTGACTTGAAGATGGTGTTGTTGTAGAGAAAATGTTGTGCAACACTTTGTGTAGTGTTTTGTAGAGAAATCTTGTTGAGAGGATTTATGTATAGTGTATGTGTAGAGAAAATTCAAGTCTAAAAAATGAGGTCCTTTTCCAAGGTAGGAGATGATGGTTTTTATAGGTAAAATTAGGAGGGAAAGGTTGGATGGAAATTGGTCAATCCATGTGAAATGGAATTGACCAATCAAGAAAAAGATAAATAAAAAAATTAATGAAAGAAATAAAAGAAAATCAAATAATAATAAAATGAAATATTTTGTTTTTATGAAGAATGACTAGAATAAAGGATTTAGGAGTTATGAAATAAGGGGGAATGAATGTGGATGTAAAAAGGAGGTGTTTGTGATCAAGAAGAGATTTTCTAAATAAGAAAAGGAAGGGAAAAATGGTGCTATCCGTTACTGCCAAAGTGGGAAGCGCGCGGGTCCGGCCTATTGGACCAAACGCCCGCGCGCCCCATGACTATTACAGGAGGAGCCCGCAGGTGAGAATAATAGAATGACAGAATGACTCTAAAAGTTAACTTTGTTATGCAGTTTAGTCCAAAACTAACGGAATCAGTTAGGAACTTAATGGAAGTAACAGAAATTAACAGAAACAAGTTAAATAAAAATACAATGTATACAATCGGGGTAAGAGGTCCAAAGCGGGGTGTCTACATCGGTACCATTTCATTTGCCGAAAAATTAAAGGTGTGGCTGTCACAATCCCAAAAGGCTGCAGTAGCCTTCAACAAATCCTAGTCCGGCTTCAACGTTCGTAACGTGAAGAGAATGCGGAATTCAATGTCTCTGACAAAAGACTTCTTGGGGTGGGTCTTGAAAGAGTACACAAAAGTGGAAAAATCCTTCTCATATTCACCAATAACCTTGGTCTCAAGGGTGAAAGAATTGGAGGCTATGGCAAAAGTGGATTACAAGCTAAATTGAGCAAAGAAAAGATGTTCAATAATGGTAAAAAAGAGCTGTTGGAAGAAGGTGTTCGAATAGAGGCTGATATTATAGATGTTGGGGATCTTTTGGACAGCAAATGTTAAGCCCCGAAATTCGCTCCCCAGAAGCGCGCGCCTCCCGACACCCATTTGGGAAGCGCGCGCGTCCCGAAGCCACTATCTGAGGCGCCCACCTCCCACTTCAGAAGTGCCTCAACCGTCCCTTGTCAGAAGAAGAAATCAGGCAGGAACAAAGTCCGGGCACTCCCAGAATCAGCAGGATCTACATTCTTCGTCAAAGTCATGACAGCTCCGCCTTTAGAGACACAGATGGGCACACATTAATTTGGTCCACCCCTAAGGCATGTCAAAATTAAAATTAGATAGAAACTCCCACTAAAATTAAAGTAGGGTATATCTTTCTTACAAAAGTCAAGGTCAATCTCGACATTTTCCTCGCTAAAGGGAAAACATTCTTTCGGTCCGCAGTCAACTGTGCCCACACCCCGCAAAAGTCAACTACAACTCCAAGCAGCACACAGCTTCAAAACATCAATTTGGTCCACGGTGAACCACTGGAATCACCACCTCTTTATCAGCAAAGTCTATCCAACAAATCCACATTCATCTCAAGTTCCCTATACAGACTCAAAATCAGTAGACGGATTCTCGGATCTCGCTAGTCCTCTATACGGACTCCAAATCAACAGATGGAATCTCGGATCTCACTAGTCCCCTATACGGACTCCAAATTAACAGACGGATTCTCGAATCTCGCTAGTCCCCTATACGGACTCCAAATCAGCAGACGGATTCTCGGATCTCGCTAGTCCCCTATACAGACTCCAAATTAGCAGACGGATTCTCGGATCTCGCTAGTCCCCTATACGGACTCTAAATCAGCAGACAGATTCTCAGATCTCGTTAGTCCCCTATACGGACTCTAAATCAGCAGACGAATTCTCAAATCTCGCTAGTCCCCTATACGGACTCTAAACATTGGCCACGGTGGGCCGATTTCATATCACCGCACTCTTTGTATCAGCAGACGAATTCTCAGATCTCGCTAGTCCCCTATACGGACTCTAAACATTAGCCACGGTGGGTCGATTTCTATCACCGCACTCTTCGTATCAGCAGACGGATTCTCGGATCTCGCTAGCGCCCTATACGGACTCTAAACATTGGCCACGGTGGGCCGATTTCTATCACCACACCCCCTTCTATCAGCAAAAGTCGCTCAGATAGGGAGCGCACTTCTATCTCTTGTAATTTCAAGATTCTTGTTTTCATCGAGTCTTTGCTTTTTTCTTGGTGATGTCCTCGGCGGATGTTTTGTTCTTTCGTCGATGCATTTTACTTTGCAATCCACGTCGCCGAGGGGCTCTGTAGACACCCCGCCTTGGACCGCTCACCCCAGTTGCACATTTGATTTTGTGTTTCTCCCTATTTTAAGTGTTTCTCGTTAGTTTCTGTTACTTCTGTTAAGTTCCTGATTGACTTCGTTAAGTCTAGGGACCAAACTGAATAATAGTACTGACTTTCTAGTCCATTCTGTCATTTTTTCCATCTCCAAGGCGCGCGCTTCCATCCTTTGGGGCCAGAGGCACGCGCATCCCGCCACCAAGGCAGGAGGCGCGCGCACCTGGGCATCAGTTACAGATTTCTGTCCAAGAATCACTCCCTTGCTTGTTTTAACAGGATTTGCCCAGGAAACTGATGTTTGTGACTTGGTTTTGGCACCAAAAACTCACATTCTTCACTTATATAAACACCTCTAATTCACCATTGAAGAGAGGGAGATTTTAATCACTAAGCAAAAACTATACACAAATACTTACAAGGCATTTTCCTAAAGAACCTTTTTTGAAGGAGTCCTTGAAGCTCTTTGAAGTTATAGGTAAAAAGACTACTCTTTTCCCTCCTTTTCTACTTCATCTCTGTCACGACCCGAAATCTAGGCTCTATTTTATTAGCAATTAAATGATTTTTATTTAATTATTTGCTTAGTTATTTATTTAAATTATTATTTATTTAAATAATTATGTGTGCAATTTATGTGTTATAATAATTATGCCTAGCATTTTATTTGGGTCATTGTGCCAGTGTAGAAATATTGGGTCTTAATTGTTAGTGGGGGAGTAATTGTGTTAGTAGATGGGGAGGGGGTCTAGTTGTAACATTTTGAAATAATTTTCCCCTACTCCCCTCTTCTCCCTCACCTCTCCCTCACTCCTCTCCACCCTCTCCCAGCCATCTCCCTCTCTCTCTAGCAATTGGGTAAGTTTTTCCTTTCTTTCCTTCTCTCTTCATTTTCTCCATCTTCCTCTTGTAATCTCTCATTTCTTAAAACGTGAACATTGTTTAGATCGTCGATAGGATCGCGTAGCCAAGCGGTGGGCCCTTCCCGGGGTATCTTACCATAGAGAAAATTGAAAGGGGAAGAAATAACCTTCGAACCTTAACAATGGCAAAAAAAAACTGGAAAACTGTGTTAAGAATCTTACCATTTGAGGGTCCACTTGTTTCTTTGTTGATGATGTTTTCTTGGGAGCCATAAAAGAGATATATAGAGAAATTTTAACACGAAAATGGAGATAAATGGTGATGAGTGCAGAGAAAGATGTCAGAGAGTAGAGAGAGAGAAAGGATGCGGTTAAGTGTTTAAAGAAACGAAGGAGAGAAGAGTGAGGAGAGAGACGGCGTTCAGGGGTTATAATCATCAAAAAGGTATTGTGAAGTCACCATGCGCTGACAAAAGTTGGTAAAAGATCAGGCGAGTGAGGCGCACGCGCGAGTGAGGCACTGTAGATACCCCGGGAGAGCCCACTACTTGGATAGAGAGGTGAATTATCCTAGGATGTCTAACTTGTTTTAGAGTCACCACCTATGTTTTATAGGAACATAAGAAAAACCTAATGTGTAGCCTAAGTTTGATTTACGAAAACAGAGATTCTTGTTTATGAGGTTCGGGGGTTAGGTTAAGAGATGGGAAGTACTTAAACACCCATCTTTCCCAACTAATATTGGTCTTGCTTGTTCAAAATCTACATAATCAAAATGTTCTTCCTATTCTTCGATGATGATAAAGGGGGTTAAAAAGGGGGGGGGTTTAGAATGTAGGGAGATAACTCCTTGACTAACTTCAATGAAGTGAAGTAATATTTGGTGTCATGTCCTAAAATGTTTGGGTGATTGCACTTTTGATGAAATAAAAAGAGAAGGAAAAAAGATGAAGTAGGGAAGAGGGAAGAGAATGGTCTTTTACCTATGCTTCAAGGTGACTTCAAATATTTCTTGAGAAATTCCCTTTGAAATGCCTTGAATATTTTTTTGTATAGTTTTCTTTCTTCCAAAAAGAGTCCCCCTTTCCAATGGTGGAGAAGAGGGGTTTATATAGTTTGTAAAACACAAGTTTTTGTTGCCAAAACTCAGTCACTAAGAAATCTTTCCCGGGCAAAATCATGTAAAATGAGCAGGGGAGAGATTCTTGGACAAAAATCTGTAACTGACACCCAGAGGCACGCGCTTCTGGCTCCTATGGTCGGAAGCGCGCGACTCAGAGATGGCTTTTTTGACAGAATGGACTGAAAAGTCAGCCCTGCTGTTCAGTTTAGTTCCTGGACTTAACGAGGTCAGTCAGGAACTTAACGGATGTAACAGAAATTGACAAAAAACACTTAAAAGAGGGAGAAACACAAAATCAATCGTGCAATCGGGGTGAGTGGTCCAAGGCGGGGTGTCTACAGAGCCCCTCGGCGGCATGGATTGCGAAGCAAAACGCGCCGATGAAAGAAAAGACATCCGCCGAGGACATCACCAAGAAAAAGCAAAGACTCGATGAAACCAGGAATTTGAAATTGCGAGAGATAGGGGTGCGCTCCCTGTGTGAGCGGCTTTTGTTGATAGAGGAGGTGGCACTGTTTGTGAATCTGCCGGTTGAACCTGTTGGATGAATCTGTTAGTGAATCCATCGGAATGGGTCCGTTAGTAAACCCCTATTGACGAATCCGTTAGTGAATCCGCTTGATGAATCCGTTAGTCAATCCCTTGAATGAGTCCGTTGGTAACCCTCTTGATGACGAATTCGTTAGTGAATCCGTTGATGAATCCGTTAGTGAATCTGTTGAACGATTCCGTTAGTGGATCCTTTGAATGAGTCCGTTGGTGAATCCTTGTTGACGAATCCGTTAGTGAATCCGATTGGTGAATCCGTTAGTGAATCCCTTGGATGAGTCCGTTAGTGAACCCTTGTAGGCGAATCCGTTAGTGAATCCGTTTGATGAATCCGTTAGTGAATCCTTATTGACGAATCTGTTAGTGAATCCGTTGAATGAATCCGTTAGTGAATCCTCTTGAATGAGCCCGTTAGTGAACTGTTTTGATGAATCCGTTAGTGAATTTGTTGCTTTGCTTCAAGAAGGGGCGAATTTAGTGGCTCACCGCGGACCGAATTGCTGTTGGTGGCTGCATTTGATGTTGACTTTTCCTGGGGTGCGGGCACAGTTGACTGTGGGCCGAAAGAATGTTTTTCCCTTTAGCGAGGAAAATGTCGAAATTGACCTTGACTGTTGTAACTGTCGGTTTTACTGGCGTTCGTTGCGGAATTTTTGTACTTGAAACACCCCAAGGCGGAGCTGAAAACTCGAGTGGGAGTTGAATGCATATTGATGTGACGCATTTATTCCTGCATGGGAACTTGCACCTGGGCTTGACTGGACACGGGAAGCGCCCGCGTCTGAGAATGGCTGTGGGACGCGCGCGCGGCACGTAGAGGCGCCAGGAGGCGCGCACATCGCCCTTAAGTTCAGCATATATTCAGAAACTGCTCATTGTGTTCGAGCCAAGTTCGAAAATAGCCCAAACTCTCTGTATTCTGAGTTAAAATTCTGCGAGGAAATTATCCCAAGACGCTTCCTTTGTTCATTTGAGACCATTCTATCGAAGAATCATGTCAAGTTCTCATCAAACACCCCCTTTCGAGATGCCCATGGGTGAAGAGGCCGAGGTTGGGGTCGAGGCTATGGACCCAAGGCAACTGACTTATGAGTCCCATACTCAAATCTCCCAATTTGTTTCTGCGGGATTGGTAAGGATTTCGCCTCTCCTTATTGATTTTTTCACATTTTGGGGCTATGTCATTATTGCCCGTAATACTGCTGCAGCAACCCCTTCGATCATGGCTGCTTGTTGTTGTTCTTGTTGATTTGTTTCGAAAGGAATGCTTTGACACCCATTTGCATGCTCACACACTTGTTTGCACGTAGTGATTTTGTTGAATTCTTCATGTTGGGTTTGGCCATTTTCTAGCCGTTATGGTGACGAATTTTTCCGTTGTCTCTTGTTTTCTTATAGAGGTGGAATCATTTGACCGAGATCCGTGGTGAGGCTCAGGCGCCCGTTTTTGTATGGAAGAAACTGCCAGAGAATGTACAGACTCGGGTGGCCGCTACATTTTTCAGTCCCTTCATTACCAGTCTGCCTTCGTTGAAGAATGATCCTGATGTGATTCAGGCTTTGAGGGAGTTATGGTGGGACACCACTCACACCTTCCACTTGCCGATAGGGGAGGTGACTATGACCCCGACTGACTTTACAGCTCTAACCGGTTTGCCATTTTCTGGGGTGCCGGTCCCTTGTGGTGTTGCCGGGACTGCTAGGACACCTGCTCAGTTGTTGGCTCTAGTCGACTGCAAGTTTGTTGTAAAGAACTCCCGAGGGACTTGGGGGAGGATTCGGGCTTACTTTAGAGTCCGTGAGGTTGAGTCTCGGGGAGTTACTGCTGACAGGGTCGAAGCGGTGGCCCGATGTTTCGTTTGGTTTGCTCTTTCTCACACCCTATTTGTGAATGGGGGGAGTTCTGCTGTTTTGTCCCTACTGGACCTCCTGATTGACTTGGACCAGGCTGCTCAGTACAACTGGGGTGCAGCAGGTCTAGCTGCCTGCTACCACGGTATGGACTTGACTAGTCGTTCGACTAGGAGCTCGGTCACCGGGTTCTCCCTTGCTTGGGAGGTATACTCATTACTCTGACCTTTTTCTGATTTCTGTCATTTCTGCCTTTGTTTCTGTTTGCAGCTGTGGGCCTTCGCTATCCTGGGGATGAGAGATTTTCGGATTGAGCGGGAGGGACAGCCCCTATATCCCGACTGTGCTAGGTAGTCCTACAAGACTAGGAATGTGAAGACTAGCACCATCCCCATCAGCTTGGTTTCAGCCCGGCAGTACTTAGTTGGTCTGAGGCCTGAGTCCGTGTCTCAGTCATTATTCCCCTGGAGACCGATTTATGGTGGCATAGAGCATACTCTGCTACCCACTCGTTCTAGATTGCTGATGAGCTCGGTGGAGTGCATGGCTATGTACTTGGGAGAGAGAGTGTACTGGCAGCATGGGAGCCAGATGGTGGATTATCATAAACCGCCTAGGCCGGCGGTCCCAAAGTTTCCTCCTTTCTGTCCTCGTAACTAGGGAGCACTGTCTGAGGATGACAGGGCCATGTATGTGGCAGGGGTTGATACTACCCCTTTCATCTATCTTTACCAGGATTATGGCCTCTTCCGGGCGAACCATTTGATGCCGGGCTTTATGTATGCTGATCCTCGGGGAACACAGCCTGCCCCTTCGACCTCTGTGCAGTTCTACCCCACCAGGGCGGGTTATTGCTTCGATCCTCCTCTGCCTCCTTCGTATTATACCTACTCCAACTTTGGGGTTGTTGATAAGCAGAGGGAGATTGTCCCTGAAGATATGTCACCGGAGAGGGAGCCCCCGGCCCAGACTGTTGTGGTATGACTTTTACTTTTCTTGCACGTTTTTTATTATGGCCCTCCTTTCTGTTCTAGTCTGTCTCATCTTAGTACACTGATGTAGTTTCCTGTTTCTGTTGTGACAGGTACCCGTGGCTGCTTATAGGTACATAGGCCGCCAGAACAAGGGGATGAGGAGCAGGCTGCGCCGTTTGGAGGAAAGAGTCCTGGAGCTCTGTAGGGACATGGCGAGCCTGACCAGGGAGGCTGTAGGGACTGTGTCTGGAGCTCCTAGAGGCACAGCTCGGGGTGCCCGTGGTATGGGGCGAGGTTACAGAGATGTGGCCCTTGATGTGGATGAGGCTGTGTAGTCGGATAAGCAGGAGTTTGAGCCTCAGAGGTGTAAGTACCCCGATCCGGACCACTAGGCTTAAAATAATTAAATTATGGAGTTTAGGGGTAATTTGGGAAAAATTTGTGTCATACTAGAAGTCTAGGGGCCTTTTGGGTATTAACAAAGTCATCTTAGGAGTTTAAGGACTTTTTGGGAATTTCTGGAACACATTGGAAAAGGGAAGGGCTTTCTGGGAATGAAAATGGACCAAGGATCTCAAGGAAATTTCCCACAAAGGCCAGAAGGGCCTTGTGGGAATTTCCAGAAACTCCTTAAAAAGACGGAGGCGGTTGCACATCAGGAGGTGCGCTTCTTCGAAGCCAGCCGACATCCGCCACGTGGCCTTCTCTGATTCGCCAGCTGCGCGCCCTTTGTCTCCCACACGCCCCGATAAGGCCGACAACCCTCCCCACACGCCTTGCTCCCATTGGTCGGTCACTCTCCCTTGTCCCCCCTCCGGTCACAGCACCCACTTGGCCTTTCCTGATTGGTATGTCACCTCCTTTGTGTCACCAACATGGCTGCTCTAAAAAAAGACTTTATTCCCAGCCAAAATGCTCCATTTTATGCCCAAAAATGATCCAATTTCAACCCAATTTGTGACCATTTTATGAGTATAAATGACCCATTTGGTGATCCAATCTTAACCCATTTTTATGCTTAGCCCCTAAGCAAGTCACAAGACAATAGTTGAGGGATTAAAGTGAAAATATCCCCCTTTTGCTTGGTGCCCAAGCCCATAGTTGAAGGGCTAAAATGAAACATTTTCCCCTATAAATAGAGAGGTCATCCTCTCTCATTGGGACAAGAATTTTTGATAGCAAAGTTACTCTCGAAAATTCTCCTCTCATCAAAATTGATTAATTTTCCTTGTGATAGATTATGGCTCACTTTAGATAATGGTGAAGAACTACGAAGAGTAGTATCCCTCTTATCTATAAAGTCCCATCTAATCCAAAAGAAAACACAATGATCAAACCATGATTAAGTGAAAGCTTAGGGTCCATGATCCCTAAGTGAAGGAAGAAGCAAACTTGGGTCAATCAATTAATGATTTACCCCAAGCTTACTTAAAGATTGAATCTTTGTCTCATCTTCTATTCATCTCCTCTTCTATTTTTATTTATTTCTTTATTTAATGTCCTTTAATTTATGCAATCATACAAATGTGATCCAAGCCTTGATCCAGGGTGCCCTTCATGTTTTATGCATGATTGTGGGTTCTAAACCAAAGGGATAACCTAAGGCTTGTTATGATTTATGCAATTTATATTTATATCTTTACTTTTGGCTTGGTGATCCATTGCACATATGGAGAGAGCCCTTGGATATTTATGATGTTTAGGCTTATTTATGTTATAATGATCAAGTTTGGGTGGTAAAGTCTCAATCTTTACCACCCAAACTTTGATTCAACCCAAATTGAAAAGTCACAATTCTGTCCAGTATTAACAGAATGCTCTGTTTCTGTTTGAAACTGGACTGTTTCTGATAAATCTGTTAAAAACCTGGGATGGCCAAACGAGCCGTACGGATGGTTTAAACCAGCCATACGGCTAGTTTGGGCAGGAAGCAATTTTTTCCAGTTTTACCCCTTTTTGTTAAACTGATTGCAAAATAAACCTTCCTTGTTAAGTTTCTAACTGATTTCTGTTAAAAGTCAGTTTCTCCCATTTTCAAACACACACACACACATGCACATTTTGGTCAACAAACACAAGGGAGACTCGGCTTTGTCCGAGGCAGCTTGGGTGACGTGAAAATCTTCCCAAGACGCAACCTGACCTCCGAACTAATAGAATCTCTAACCTTTTATTTTGTTGGGTTAAATAATTAACAAAAGTGGCGACTCTGTTATGTTTTGTGAAATAACCGTGTTCGGCTTTTTCGCCCCAAAACTCATCGCGTTTCCGCGCGGGGCGGGATCCTTACAGTGGGGACTCCGCTGGGAGTTAAATGTTCTCAAACTTGTTTTTAGAAGCTTTGGGGATATTTATGTGTGTGTCAAACTCCCGTCCCCATTTGTTGACTTTGTGCCTAATTTGTGTGTTTTGTGTTTCTGTTTTGATTTACAAGGAATGGAACTGTTCTGGAAATGCAATGGACTGGGGCTTGAGGATTAGAAGCTGAAATTTTGCAAAAAATAATGGACATGATGCCTTAGCCGTACGGCTACATTGGGATGATCCACAAAATGCTTCGAGTCAACAATTCTATGCGAGGCAGAAACGTTCTAATGGCCTTGTTGCTCCTTCTTAGCCAGGTTCCAATTTTCAGCCTCTACTTGTGTACATTTTACTTTCTTCTTCTTAGCCAAAAATGATTTTCAAAGCTTGGTTGTGCACAAATTCTTGGACATAAAATGGGATTTTCAAAGCCTCATTGTGCATAACCCTTTTTTTACAAATTTTTGGTCTTCAAATTCTTCTTGTTTGAGCACAATCTTCTGGGTACAAATGACTTTCAAAAGGTTGTTCTTCTTGCACAAAATTTTGGTTTCAAAAACCTTTGGTTGTGCACAAACCTTCCATGTATAAATTGTGATCCTTACTTGTTAAGTAGCCTTGCTTACTTGCTTGTTCTTGTTTGTTCAAATTTGTTCATATTTGCCCATGTTTGTTCATGCTTGTCCATACTTGTTCATAACGCTAAAACAGACCAAGAATTTCTATTTTGACTCAAAAGGGAACATAGAAGGCTTCACACTACGTGCACTTGACTATATGCATGTTCCAAATGACCTTTAAACCTGGGATGGATGCCACGATGCAGCTTGATTGGCGCTTTTGTGCCCTTCTAGCGCGCACGGGTCCATTCCACCTCCCCTTCTGAGTCGAGTCAACAACACTTGTCTGTGACACACAAATACCGAGACTTTGGTTGGTTTTTGGTCTATCTCACGTTACCACGTCCCTAATACGTGTCCGAGATTAATTGTGGCCAAGTTAATGCCCGAGTCACGACTCCTTGTGAAAGCAAGTGTGACCATGGTCAACTTTGACCCGGTCCTTGACTTATACGTTAATATTGGCTATAATTAACCAAAGTCATGTATTATGGATGGGGTGACACTGTTTTGTCGAGCCCTAATGAATGGTTCATACTAATCATCCTTAAGCCCAAGGATAAGATTCGAGAGCCCTCATCAAAGATGAGGATTACGCCAGAAGTCCCTTGAGTCCCTAAGACGAATCTCGATCTTAATCGGGGCTTAATCATGATTGGAATGGCCCACGCATTGGGAATCTTGCGATACACTAGACCCTAGGTTCGTTTCTTTCGGTCGGTGAAAGCCGCTTGCCCTATAGGACCCTTGCCCGGGACAGTCCATCCTTGGGAGTGTGCAAGACAGGTGAAAAACGAGGGTCTATAGGCGTAGTGATGACCTCCACTGATCTAGGAATTAGAGTAGTTTCGAAAAAGAAGAGAAATCTTTTCTAACCATTTAGGAATAAAAATGATTTTTAAGTAATCTTGGATGAATAAATAATTGCACATTGCATTACTTTGCTCCGCTTTTGCTTCTTGGCCTTGACGTCGCATTCTTGCGTTAATGAGCGTCATTTCGTTAAGTCTTTGGACGGATCCCCGTTATCCTCCAAGACCTCCATAAAGGCGTTTTGTTGAGTCTTTAGATGGATCCCCGTTATCCTTCCAAGACTCCCGTTAGAGTCCCTAGGCATAGTTCCCTAGGAGTTAGATCTTTGGATGGATACCCACTATCCTTCCAAGGTTCCCGTTGTGATTCCCATTGTGATCCCATTGTGATCCCTGTTGTGATCTCGTTGTGACCCGTTGTGATCCCGTTGTGATCCCCATTGTGATCCCCATTGTGATCCCGTTGTGATCCCCGTTATGATCCCCGTTGTGATCCCGTTGTGATCCCCATTGTGGTCCCGTTGTGATCCAGTTGTGATCCCCGTTGTGATCCCCATTGTGATCCCCGTTGTGATCCCGTTGTGATTCCCATTGTGATCCCGTTGTGATCCAGTTGTGATCCCCATTATGATCCCGATTGTGATCCCCGATGTGATCCCCGTTGTGATCCCGTTGTGATTCCCATTGTGATCCCATTGTGATCCCGATTGTGATCCCCGATGTGATCCCCATTGTGATCCCGTTGTGATCCCGTTACGATCCCGTTGTGATCCCCGTTTGTGATCCCGTTGTGATCCCGATTGTGATCCCTGATGTGATCCCCGTTGTGATCCCGCTATGATCCCCGTTGTGATCCCGTTTGTGATCCCCACTGAAACCTCCGTTAAACCCCTAGGTGTTTGTCCCCGAGGTCCCCGTTGAGATTCCCGTTGGAACCCTAGGTGTTGTCCCCTAGGTCCCCATTGAAATTCCCACCAAACCCCTAGGTGTTGTCGCCTAGGTCCCCGTTAAACCCCTAGGCATAGTTCCCTAGGAAGTTAGTCAAGTATTTGGACGGATCCCTGTTATCCTCCAAAGCGTCTGTTAAAGAAAATAAACAAAAGGTGCTTAGGGTAACTCTCTCCCCTTTCCTTGGGCCGTCACATGATGACCAATTCTGCGCCCCTCATGCCATTTCGTTCCCATGACCCCTTCGAGTTTAGCTGTCATGGCACCACATGGTAATATATCTTGGTCAAGCATTGGCCTCCTCAGTTTGCACCTCTATGTGATGACCATCTCAGTTGCTCCGATCGCCTTGATGGCTCGAACTAGTGTGAGTACCATCTGGTCCCAAGCCAGTAAGGTTTTGTCCCATGTTATCCTGACTATATTTCGACAAGCCAAAGAGGCTCCTTGTCCCCGTAACCTTTACGTTAGGACCCTTAGGGCCGCTCTCCGTCACCCTAGGAAGTCCGTTTGGAAAGTGAGTCAACCACTCACCTCTTCCCAGAAGCCCGTTTTAAGTCATGATCGTCTCTTCGTTAACCCCATTTGAATGTGTGAGTCTTTTACTCAAATAAAAAATGTGTGTGTCAATCCTCATTCAAAAAAAATTTGGAAATCAGGTTTTCTTAAAATAAGAGGTCAACTCTTTTCCAAAAGGCTAATCCGCTAATGAGGCGTTCCTCTCAAATCATGGTTATAATTTCACCTCGAGGTTTAAAATTCTAAAGTCCTTTGCGGTCTTGTCCACCGGAAACATCAACCAAGGAGCCCACATCTGAAATGGCGTCTGAGACTTCCATCCATGTGAGCAGGATTGGGACACCGTCCATGAGAAGAGACCCATGCCTCGGAGGCCCAAAGGCGGCTACATCAAATGGAGATCCGTACCCTCGCCGAATGCCATGCGCGAGGTTACGCCCCTTGAAAGGGAGCCACCAAAAGGAGATGGCCAAAGGCGAGTCCGGCGATTGCAATGCCAAGCCAAGTGGAGACCTCGCGACGTCTTTCCGACGACAAGGAACCCGAGTTCCCCGTGGAAGACATGGAATGTGCCGCCGACAAACCCTCCAACAATTGAGGAAGAAAACGGACCATCGCACTTTATAGGAGCCCATCCCTAAAAAAAAAATAAAAAATGATGAGTCTTCCAGCCTCGTAGGATCTAGACTTTCACCAAAAGTCCGTCCCGGACTGTGTCTTTTTATTTTTGCAAAGGTCCGCACTTGGACATGTATGTACAAAGTTATCTCAATAAAAGAGTCATTTTCATTCTCTTCTCTCTAGACTTGAGACATTATTTGCAATATACATTTACTCTTGAAATTACCTTGCTTGTTATGATCAATTGATTGCTACGTCCCCAAAATGATGAATTGACTTCTAAGCATACTAGTCAATGATGACTCATTAAGGGCGAATGGACCTAACACGAATGAGAAATGCTAAACGCAAAAAATTAATCTTGATGTGAATAAATGTTGTGATCAATTGGCATGAAGAAACCATTAATGGAAATTCTTCCCTCATACACTTCCCCGATACACAACCCGATACACCTTTCCAAAACCAATTCTTGATGCACATCGAAGGCATCCCGAGACAGTGAAAAGGCGAGGACGTTGTTGCTCTACCACCGAGATTTGACAGTGCTCACACGTGTGCGACCAAGCATAGGGCTTCCCGAAATCTTCAAAGTCAGCCCAAAGTAACAGGCACGTCACCAAGGGGCTACAAAGGAGCCAATGCCCGAGAAAGCGAGCTGGGGCTAATGTTTACCTCCTCCAAAAAAAAAAAAAAGGAGAATAGGGAAAGGAAAAGAATGTATGGAAAGGAGGAAAGGAAATGGCGGAAAGAAAGGCCCGTTCACACCAAAGAGGGTTCACCCCAAGAGGTCCATCTCAAGGAGTTCACCGCAAAGTAAAGTGAGCAACAACGTCCTCCGAGACAACATCAAAAGAAAGCCAATTTCAGCAAAAGACGGCCTAAGGCCGAACTACGGCGACCTGAGCTCCTCACATTGAGGGGAACGTAGGCAACCTTCGGGTCCGGGTCACAACATGAGAAAAGCCATCGAACCTTTGGCCCTCCCAAAAATAACCAAAGTCTCTTCTATGCGGTCGCGCCAATGACCGATCTTTCAGATAGACATTGATCGGCTCCACAAAGGAACCCATGAATTATGATTCCCCTTCTTTGGTCAAAAACCTTTTCTGTGGTCACGCCAAGACCCTGAAACCCTGAAATGACCCAAAAAGCCTTCTCCTTCCCGATCTTGCCATTGATCGAATCTTAATCTCAATTGATCACAACAGTTATACATGTCAAGGCTAATTGCTTATTATAATCCTGACTTAATAATGAACATGGTCCGTTCAAGCAATCATTTTGATAATATTAACTAAGGCCAATTTCAAATGTCTCGACAAGTCTTCTTCTCTACATCTTAGGAAAGATCTAAACACTTGTCTTCTGTCAAGAAAGAAGGCTTCCTCCCGTTTCATGATACATTGTTCATCAACATAAAGGGACTCTCTTCCGCTTAAATAAAGGCCCTTGCATGTTTCCCCCAAAAGGACATATTAAGTCCCCATCCCGTCGAGTCGGTTGGATCACTCATAAAAGAAAAAGAAAAATAGAAAGAAAGGCACAAAAAAGTAGCCCGCTAGGTTGAAAACCCGCAAGGGCGGCCTAGGCAAAAAACAGGGTGTGCCATGAAAGACGCAAAAAAAAAAAAAAAGGTAGCTCGCTAGGTTGAAAACCCGTAAGGGCGGCCTAGGCAAAAGAAAGGGTGCGTCATGAAAAGGGATGGGTTCCTAACCGTCAAACGATGACATTAGGGCTACGCCGGCCGAAAACATGGGGCTATGCCGCCACCGACGCCAACAAGGACATGGGGCTACCCCAACATCGATGATTACAAGGACATGGGGCTACCCCAACATCGACGACAAAAGGGTTCTCCACTCCTGATCGCTCCTAAGAAATGGACAAATCTCCAAAGGACTTTATGCATAACAAACCTCGCGGTTAAGTTAAAATAAAAATTTGACAGGCATGCTTCGTTAAAAGATTTGCCTTGAGGAATGAGAATTTTTAAAATTTTCCCTTTGAGCACCATAATTTTGAGAAATGAATGTTTTGTCCCCCCTTTCAAGTCGCGTCAGGCACTTGAGGGTGTGTTTTGTGAAAATATGTGTTTTGTCTCCCCTTTCAAGGCGTCAGGCACTTGAGGGTGTGTTTTGTGAAAATATGTGTTTTGTCTCCCCTTTCAAGTCGCGTCAGGCACTTGAGGGTGTGTTTTGTGAAAATATGTGTTTTTCCCCTTTCAAGTCGCGTCGGGCACTTGAGGGAGTGTTTTGTGTTAAGATATGTTTTTTCCCTTTCAAATGGCATCGGGCATTTGAGGGAGTGTTTGTGAAGAGACTGTGTCCTTTGGCCGTCCGGCGTGACGTAAGACCATTAGGTTTTGTGAGAATGCCTTTGGCCGTCCGGTGCGACATAAGACCATTAGGTTTTATGAGATTGTGTCCTTTGGCCGTCCGGCATGACGTAAGACCATTATGTTATGAGTTGTCCTTTGGCCGTCCGGTATGACGTATGACCATTAGGTTTCGTTAGATTTTCCCTTTGGCCGTCCAGCGTGGCGTAAGACCATTAGGTTTCGTTAGATTTACCCTTTGGCCATCCAGCGTGACGTAAGACCATTAGGCTTCGTTAAACTTTCCCTTTAGCCATCCAGCGTCGTGGCGTAAAACCATTAGGTTAAACTTGCCCTTTGGCCGTCCGGCATGACGTAAGACCATTAGGTTTCGTTAGATTTGCCCTTTGGCCATCCAGCGTGACGTAAGACCATTAGGTTTCGTTAGATTTTCCCTTTGGCCGTCCAACATGACGTAAGACCATTAGGCTTCGTTAAACTTTCCCTTTGGCCGTCCGGCGTGACGTAAGACCATTAGGTTTTGTTAGATTTGCCCTTTGGCCATCTAGTGTGACGTAAGACTATTAGGTTTCGTTAGATTTGCCCTTTGGCCGTCCAGCGTGACGTAAGACCATTAGGTTCCGTAAAATTCATCCTTGGCCGTCCGGCATGACATAAGACCATTGGGTTTTGTTGTCCTGGCATTCATTCGTAAGTCCGACCGTTTAGTCAACCCTCTCCCATAAAGCCAAGTTGACCATGTCCCGGCAGTCCTCCGTAAGTCTGATCATTTAGTCAACCCTCTCCCATAGAGCCAAGTTGACCATGTCCCAGCATTCCTTCGTAAGTCCGACCGTTTAGTCAACCCTCTCCCATAGAGCCAAGTTGACCATGTCCCGGCAGTCCTCCGTAAGTCTGATCATTTAGTCAACCCTCTCCCATAGAGCCAAGTTGACCATTTCCCGGCATTCCTTCGTAAGTCCGACCATTTAATCAACCCTCTCCCATAGAACCAAGTTGACCATGTCCCGGCAGTCTGGAGAGAAGTAAGACCAGCCTTGTAGTCGACCCTCCGCCATGAGACAAGTTGACCAGTTTGAGTAGTCGACCCTCCGCCATGAGACAAGTTGACCAGTTTGAGTAGTCGACCCTCCGCCATGAGACAAGTTGACCAGTTTGAGTAGTCGACCCTCCGCCATGAGACAAGTTGACCAGTTTGAGTAGTCGACCCTTCGCCATGAGACAAGTTGACCAGTTTGAGTAGTCGACCCTCCGTCATGAGACAAGTGACCAGTTTGAGTAGTCGACCTTCCGTCATGAGATAAGTTGACATTTACCCCCCTCGAGATGACCCTCTCCGATAGAGCCAAGTTGATCGAGTCTAGCCTCTGAGCCATGCCCATAATTTGAGCCTCTGAGCCATGCCAGCCCCCTTTGGTCAACCCCCTCCGAATAGGGCCAAGTTGACCAAGACCGGCCTTTGAGCCATGCCTGTTTAGGAAAGGATAAATGGATATCCACCTAAGGCCCATAGGTTTGAGTAGCCTTAGAATCTCTCACCCCAATCGGCTATGCCGTCCTCCCATCAAAATGGGAGTCTTATAGGTTTGAGTAGCCTTAGAATCTCTCACCCAAATCGGCTATTCCGTCCTCCCATCAAAATGGGATGCTTATAGGTTTGAGTAGCCTTAGAATCTCTCACCCAAATCGGCTATGCCGTCCTCCCATCAAAATGGGATTCTTATAGGTTTGAGTAGCCTTAGAATCTCTCACCCAAATCGGCTATGCCGTCCTCCAATCAAAATGGGATGCTTATAGGTTTGAGTAGCCTTAGAATCTCTCACCAAATCGGCTATGCCGTCCTCCAATCAAAATGGGATGCTTATAGGTTTGAGTAGCCTTAGAATCTCTCACCCAAATCAGCTATGCCGTCCTCCCATCAAAATGGGATGCTTAGAGGCTATGCCGTCCTCCCATCAAAATGGGATGCTTATAGGTTTGAGTAGCCTTAGAATCTCTCACCCAAATCGGCTAAGCCGTCCTCCCATCAAAATGGGATGCCTATAGGTTTGATTACCTTAAACCCTCTCACCCAAATCGGTTAAGCCGTCCTCCCATCGGATTGGGATGCCTATAGGTTTGAGTATCCTTAAACCCTCTCACCCAAATCGGCCAAGCCGTCCTCCCATCAGATTGGGATGCTTATAGGATCTAGTAGCCTTAAACTCTCAGAACTACAACTGGCTTGATTCCCTCGGATAGGGATGCGTACGAATCCTTTAAAGATAAGGGTCCAGCCACTTGACCATATTTGGTCACTATCTTGGTAGCTCACCGGATCGGGATTCCTTCTTTTGTCGACAACCCCGCTTTCTTCAAAAGCGCCATTGCCGAGGGGCTCTGTAAGTACCCCGATCCGGACCACTGGGCTTAAAATAATTAAATTATGGAGTTTAGGGGTAATTTGGGAAAAATTTGGGTCATACTAGAAGTCTAGGGGCCTTTTGGGTATTAACCAAGTCATCCTAGGAGTTTAGGGACTTTCTGGAACACATTGGAAAAGGGAAGGGCTTTCTGGGAATGAAAATGGACCAAGGTTCTCAAGGAAATTTCCCACAAAGGCCAAAATCACCTTGTGGGAATTTCCAGAAACTCCTTAAAAAGACGGAGGCGGTCGCACATCAGGAGGTGCGCTTCTTCGAAGCCAGCCGACATCCGCCACGTGGCCTTCTCTGATTCGCCAGCTGCGCGCCCTTTGTCTCCCATGCGCCCCGACAAGGCCGACAACCCTCCCCACACGCCTTGCTCCCATTGGTCGGTCACTCTCCCTTGTCCCCCCTCCGGTCACAGCACCCACTTGGCCTTTCCTGATTGGTTTGTCACCTCCATTGTGTCACCAACATGGCTGCTCTAAAAAAAGAATTTATTCCCAGCCAAAATGCTCCATTTTATGCCAAAAAATGATCCAATTTCAACCCAATTTGTGACCATTTTATGAGTATAAATGACCCATTTGGTGATCCAATCTTAACCCATTTTTATGCTTATCCCCTAAGCAAGTCACAAGACAATAGTTGAGGGATTAAAGTGAAAATATCCCCCTTTTGCTTGGTGCCCAAGCCCATAGTTGAAGGGCTAAAATGAAAGATTTCCCCCTATAAATAGAGAGGTCATCCTCTCTCATTGGGACAAGAATTTTTTATAGCAAAGTTACTCTCGAAAATTCTCCTCTCATCAAAATTGATTAATTTTCCTTGTGATAGATTATGGCTCACTTTAGATAATGGTAAAGAACTACCAAGAGTAGTATCCCTCTTATCTTTAAAGTCCCATCTAATCCAAAAGAAAACACAATGATCAAACCATGATTAAGTGAAAGCTTAGGGTCCATGATCCCTAAGTGAAGGAAGAAGCAAACTTGGGTCAATCAATTAATGATTTACCCCAAGCTTGCTTAAAGATTGAATCTTTGTCTCATCTTCTCTTCATCTCCTCTTCTATTTTTATTTATTTCTTTATTTAATGTCCTTTAATTTATGTCATTTAATTTATGAAATCATATAAATGTGATCCAAGCCTTGATCCATGGTGCCCTTCATGTTTTATGCATGATGGGTTCTAAACCAAAGGGATAACCTAAGGCTTGTTATAATTTATGCAATTATATTTTATGTCTTACTTTTGGCTTGGTGATCCATTGCACATATGGAGAGAGCCCTTGCATATTTATGATGTTTAGGCTTATTTATGTCATAATGATCAAGTTTGGGTGGTAAAGTCTCAATCTTTACCACCCAAACTTTGATTCAACCCAAATTGAAAAGTCACAATTCTGTCCAGTTTCAATATAATGCTCTGTTTCTGTTTGAAACTGGACTGTTTCTGATAAATCTGTAAAAAACCTGGGACAGCCAAACGAGCCGTACGGATGGTTTAAACCAACCATACGGCTAGTTTGGGCAGGAAGCACTTTTTTCCAGTTTTACCCCTTTTTGTTAAACTGATTGCAAAATAAACCTTCCTTGTTAAGTGTTGGGTATGTCCACATATATCTCAGTTTTAATGTAATAGGATTTATTAAGATTTGATTGATCCATCACCTAAGTTTTATTTCATGGCTTAGAAATAGGGCAAGAAGATCAAGATTCAAGAAAAATCACTCAGTGAGTTTGAGCCGCGCCTATGCGCCTTCTGCGCCACGCGCCTTCTTTATTCGCGCCATGCGCCCTTCAGAGCGCGCGCATAAGGATTTCTTCATAAAGCTATGTTACGCGCCTCTGCACCCCTTGGTTTAAGAGCAAACATACTGCGCGCCTCTTGGCTCAATGCGCCTCTTTGCTCAACGCGCCTCAAAGTGTTTATTCAACACTCAGTGATTTATTGAAGATTTAAAAACTTGAAGAGAATTCAAATTACGCCAATGATCCAACGGTGGTTAAAAGATGCATATGCGCCTAATCTGTTGACACATGTCCACAACGGTCACATTTATGTTGAGTGTCAAAATGGCCATAATATATGCATGCTCCAATCAACGAGCGACAGCACATCTTATCCACAAGGATCTCCAACGGGCTAGTTTTGAAAGTTCACTATAAATACCCCATAACTTCAACATTTTGAAGTGCTGAGTTTTGCTAAGAATTTCAAGAATTTCTCTCTCAAAGCATTTGTTGAAGATTTGAAGATTGCCTTTGTTTTTCCAGAATTCCTCAAGAACATCTTCATACCTTCATCCTTAGCCCAGATCTTCAAGCTATAACACTTTAGTTTCACTGTGTTCTAAATCATAAAGATCTAAAGAGCCTTGATACTAAAATCACACACGCACCTCTTTAAGTTTGATCACTTAGATCCTTCTTTTAGAGATACACCGGTTATTGTTTTGGATTTGTTCATTCATAGAATATTAGATCTTGAGTTAGTGTAGAAGCTCAAAAGTTGTAATTTGTAACACTCACTCATTATATAAGATCTCCATTAGAAATCCAAGACTAACCATCTTGGTAGAGGACATAGATCTTTCATTGATCGAACCTCTCCAAATAGCTTGTGTTATTATCTTGTCATTTACTTTCAAGTTATTATCGTCACTCACTATTTGCTTGCTTACTCATTGTAGATTGATTGAACTGAATTGTGTTGTGTTGTTTACTCACTTGCCTTAGTTTCTTATTTCACCCACTTTGAGCCAAAATACTTAGAGTGTGTGTGCGCTCCCTTTATCATATTTTGCGCCTATTTACATTACTAATTTCCGCTGTGCATTTCACTCACTCACTTAGGCGCATATCATAACGCTTACTTGATAAAGTGCACATTTTCAATTGAGTTTATCAAGGGTACGAAAATAATTTTAAAACAGCTATTCACCCCCCTCTAGCTATTTTTCATACCCTTGTTGCCCTTTGGGACCAACAAGTGGTATCAGAGCAAACACCTTTATAAAACATTTTCGTTTTTCAAGCTTAACAGCTTGGGTGCCGATTCTAAATGGCAAACTCAAAAACCTATGGCAACTGCAAACTACACTCACATTCCCGATCTTTGATGAAGATCATCATTTGACGTGTGGAAATTCAGCATCTTAACTCATCTCAACTCAATCGATGAAAGACTTCATGATACCGTGGTTTATGGACCTTACATTCCTATGAAAGCGAATCCAAATCCGCGCACAAATGCATTTCAACCAACCGTCAAGAAACCAAAAGAGGAATGGACTGAGGAAGAAACAAGAAGGGTTGCAAATGATGGCAAGCAAGAAACATCTTCTAAGCACTCAAGCACTGCTATGAAACTAGAAGTCATGCATTGTGCTACTGCTAATGAGCTATGGGATGCTATTGAAGAGCATATAGAAGGAGACACGGTTTTCAAGGAGAACAAGAAATACAAAGTACAAAAGAGATTCAACAATTTCTCTCAACTCCCCGGTGAAAACTTGAGGCAAACTTATGAACGCTACTGTGAAATTATCAATCTATGTATTTCACTTGGCATAAAGTTTACCAACAAAGATTTGAATGTAAATTTTCTACAAGCTTTTGGATCAAGATACCTACATAAATCTAGTGCTCTTGAAGACGCTTGAACTTTAGATGTATGGACATTAAGGAACCTTTATGCAAATCTCAAGGTTTACGAACTCAAACTTCAGCGAATTAGCGAAACTGAAGGAAAATCAAAATCCATAGCAATGGTGGCGCAAAGAGAAGAGGCGCATACTCCTGCGCCTATGCAAATAGAGAAAAGTTCTGATCCCAAAATTTCCACTTCTGAGCTATTAGACATGGATGATGAAGACTTCGCTTTATTTGTGAAGAAAATTTCAAAAGTTCAGAAAATTCTCAAGACCCGGCTCAACCAACAAATTTCAAGGATCTACCAGCAAAGCTCCTCAAAAGTTTACAAGGAGCAGTGATTCAAAAAGAAAAGAAGATCTTGTTTGTTTTAATTGCCGGAAACCCGGACATTTTGCATCAAGCTGCCCGATCCGCAAATTTGAATATATGCAGAAGAAGAGCAGCCATACTCCCAAATTCACTCCCAAGTTCACGTCACAGGGGAATGATTGCTGAAGAAGAAGCACCAGCAAAATGAGCAGAACACTTGGATTGAAACAGACTCCGATGAGAGCGATGAAGATTCTGATGATGAACTCGTTTTTTTGATGGCAAATGATGATGAAGTTGATACTTATGATTCTGATGATGACTTCTCCAAAGATGTTCCCGATATGAATGCCTTGAATAAACCTATCAAGAAATCTGCAGGTTTTCAAGAAGTGAAAAGGAAGAAAGGACCAACCATCAGCGAGCTCGTTGAACAAGGATTTCTCACTCCGGCTCAAAGCGATGGTGGATTGTTATTCTAACGATGTGATCTTAGTGCAAGGAACAAGTGAGAAAAAGGAGCATACATTAGACCTCAAGTTGAACCAACTGCTCCAATCTCTAAAATCAATGATGATGAAGTGATTGCTGAACAAGAAAAATTGTTCAAAAAGGCTGAAAAGGTAATCAGTAGATTTGATAGTATGAAGGAAGCTTTAGCACTATCATGTGATGAAATTTCCCAGCTTAAGACCGAGAAATCTCTACTTAAATCTGAACTCACCCTCCTTAAGGAGCAGATAAAGAGCACGACTCCTCTTACTGTTAAAAACACTTTTCTAACAGAACAGAACTCACTTCTTAAAGTTCAAAACGATGAATTGGTTGCTCAAATTACTGATCTAAAAAATATTACAAATGAGTGGTCCAATTCTCGTGTCACTATGGAAAATATATTTGAGTCCCAAAAAGTCAGTGGTGATAAAAGTGGCTGGGATTCTCATCAACTAGTGACAACTTTAAATGTGATGTCTGTGCTGAAAGAGATAGTGAATTTACTAACCAGCAAACTTTTGAAATCCCCAAGGAAAAACATTCTTATTCAATGGGTAAAGGACAGGAAAAAGTCAAGAGACAAACATTCCATTATGTCTACCCAACGAAGCGATTTGGGAATGCTAAAGGGAAAGATATAGCTACTGATGAACCATCTCCTAGCAAAATCATTCTTGAAAATAGGCGCGCTCCTTCTCCGAGTGCTTATTATGCGCCTAAAAGCCACGCGCCTTATCGCTGTGCGCCTCCTAGCCCTATGCGCCCTCCAAGAAAAAGCGCTCCAAAATTTTAAAAGAAATTTTGTTAAGGCTAGTTCATCTGACCCAAAGAAGAATGCCATCCCCAAGAAAGTAAAGAGTTTGTGAAAACTCACGTGATTGGTGGCTTTCATCATTGTTCCATTTGTGATTGTTCAGGACACAAGGCCGTGGAATGCATTTGCGATTCACTCCCAATGCCAAAGGACGTACATATCCTAAGGTCAAGCAAGAGTGGGTTTTCAAAAGTTGCTAACCCTAGGACCCAAAAGGAATAAAGGGGACCTGCTTAAATGTCTATATTTCAGGTTCTTTGTTTCATGGCTGGATCTTCAAAAGCTAGAAATTATGAAATGGATTTCTCGATAGTGGGTGTTCAAGACACATGACTGGAGATGAATCCTTATTAGAAGATGTCCATGAAGAAAGAGGTCCTCCGTAACATTTGGTGATAATAACAAAGGTCAAGTTGTAGCATATGGAAAGCTCAAGAAAGACAAAGTGTGCATTGAAAGAGTCTCACTCGTCGAAGGGCTCAAGCACAACTTATTATCCATATCTCAATTCTGCGACAAAGGATTAGAATGCCATTTTGCTTCAACGCAATGTCTTATCAAGAATGGAAAAACTGGAGCTATCTTACTCACGGGATATCGTAAGACAAATATTTATATTATTGATTTCCATAGTATGAACTCTAGTACTAATCTTGTTTTTGTAGCAAAAAGTGTGAACGAAAATATTTGGCTGTGGCACAAGCGCTTAAGTCACTTGAACTTCAAATATCTATCTAAACTCAGCATGAATAATCTTGTCAAAGGACTTCCCAAGGTTGCTGATCATCATGACAAAAAGTGCGCCGCGTGTCAACTTGGCAAACAACCGAAGCAGGTCATTTTCAAGCAAGTCAAATCCTTCAACTTCTAGATGTTTGCAACTGCTTCACATTGTTCTCTTTGGACCAGTTACCACCGCAAGTATTAGAAGAAATAAGTATACTCTAGTTGTGGTGGATGATTATTCAAGATATACATGGTGGAGATGATGATTACAAAAGATGATGTTTATGATATTCTCACTACCTTATTTCGACTGCTCCAAACCCAAAAAGAAGATGACATCGTTAGTGTTCGATCCGACAATGGAACAGAATTCAAAAACAACGGTGTTGCTCGATATTTTGAAGATCATGGGATAGATCACAACTTTTCAACCACCGGAGTCCCTCAACAAAATGGCGTTGTTGAACGAAAGAATAGGACGTTGATTGAAGCGGGAAAGACGATGATAGCTGAAGCTAAATTGCCTAAGTATTTTTGGAAGAAGAGTATCAACACTGCATGTTTTACTCAAAATCGTTCCCTCATCAACAAACTTCACAACAAGAACCGTATGAAATTGGCGTGGTAGAACTCCAACATTGCATTCTTCAAGATCTTTGGTTGCAAATGTTATATCCTCTACAATGGAAACGGACATAGAGGTAAATTCGATGCCAAAGTCGATGAAGGTATTTTGTTGGGTATGCCAAACACTCTAAAGCTTTTTCGTGTTTTAATAGATCTACTTTAGTGATAGTTGAATCTGTACATGTTACGTTTGATGAGCATTCTCTCTTGAGCCACATTTGGCTAAATGTTGCTGATGATTCGTGTGAGTTAAATGATACAGGTGCTCCTATTCATGTT
>JAOWBW010002458.1:0-78339 GCA_026119855.1 Campanula takesimana | reverse complement strand
TGCCAAAGCATATGGAGTCCTTTCCATCTTGTCACGCTCTTCCTTGCCCTTAGGTGAGTCCTTTTCGGATAGCTTGAAGTGCATACCCAATGGTGTCCCTGTTGGCTTCGCCTCTTCCATGCAAAACCTTGCCAAGACTTTCTCAAAGTATTCTGCTTGTGAAAGAACCAACTTACCCAACTCCCTATTCCGGTCAATCCGCATGCCCAGGATTTTTCTGGGCCTCCCCCAAATCCTTCATTTCGAACGTTCTGACAACTGAGCCTTCAATCTGTTACCTTCTACTGCTAGAGCCCGCTATTAGCATGATCCACATATAACAGCAATATATATACCCATTGTCCGTGTTCTTGAAGTAGCAACACAACGATCGCCTCACATCTGACAAAGTTAATGTCATGCATGAATCCATCAACTTCCTGTACCACTGCCTAGAGCTTGTTTAAGACCATACAAGCTCTTAGTCAACTGCAAACCAGTTCCTCGTTACCCTTAGACAAAATCCCTCTGGTTTCTCATGTAAATTTCTTCCTCCAAATCTCCATGAAGGAAGGCGTTCTTTACATCCATTTGCTCCAGCAACAAAAGTTATTCGCCACTACTAGCCCCAGAACCATTCTGATAGTGGTCATCTTCACAAAAGGAGTGAATACCTCGGTGTAGTCAATACCGTACTTTTGCTGAAAGCCCTTTACAACACAACCTTGCCTTGTAACGTTTACTGTCGTTTGCCTCCTCCTTGATCCGGTTAAACCCACTTGTTATGCAAATGTTCTTCTTCCCCTTAGGCAGTCTAATCCAACTCCCAAGTTTTGTGGCTTTCAATGAGTCCATCTCATCATCCATCGCAGCTTTCCACTTATCACAAAGTGAACTACGAACAGCCTCCGCATAACATTCTGGTTCCCCACTATCTGTCAACGGCAAATAGTAATTTGAAGGAGTATACCTGTCAGGTGATCCACGCAACCTGCTGGATCTACGCAGCGGAATATCCGGTTCCGGAGTATGTGGTTCATCTTCAGTGACCCCCCTGACCATGGTCATCATGAAACCGTCCTGGCTCCCACCCGAGTCTGGAATATCCACCTCTACAACCTCCGGTCCGAACTAATATCATCAGATGCCCCCTTTCTGTCCTTGTACAAAACCTGTTCATTGAATACACATCTCGACTACGAATATTTTATGGTTTTGATCATCCCAAAACTTATACCCGAAGTCATCCCGCCATACCCCAATAAACGTACATTTTGCAGATTTTGCATCTAATTTAGTTCTATCAGCAGAATCAATATGAACATATGAAACGCAGCCAAATATGCGAAGAAAGGACATATTTACCTGCTTGCCACTACATGCTTCCTCTGGAATTCCATTCCCCAATGGTACCGATGGTCCCCTATTGATCAAGAAAGCCGCCGTGTCAACTGCATATGCCCAAAACGTCTTCGGAAGTCCACACTTCAACCTCATACTTCTAGCCCGCTCGTTCAATGTCCTGTTCATCCTTTCTGCAACCCCGTTGTGTTGTGGTGTGCTCATACTTCTAGCCCGCTCGTTCAATGTCCTGTTCATCCTTTCTGCAACCCCGTTGTGTTGTGGTGTGCCCTTTGGAGTCTTCTCCATGCGAATCCCATTCGCTGCACAATATTCCTTAAACTCCCCGAGGCTCATACTCCCCTCCGTTATCTGATCTCAAGCACTTAAGCTTGAGTCCCGTCTGATTCTCCACCAAGGCCCTCCACTTCTTGATACCTCGAAAGCTTCATCTTTCCCCTTCAAGAAGTAGACCCAGACCTTCCTTGTTGAATCATCAATGAAGGTCATGTAATATGACGCACCACCCAGAGAAGTTACCGGAGATGGTCCCCACAAATCCGTGTGAACCAGTTCTAAATTTGCTTCCCTCAAAGCCCTACCTGTCCTCGAGAAATTACTTCTCGCCTGTTTGCCAAAACACACAATCTTCGCAGATCCCCACGTCGACTGTCTTCAAACCCGGTAGTAGTCCCTTTGAGCAAAGTACCTTCATCCCCTTCTCACTCATGTGACCCAATCGACAGTGCCACAAATCAGTATCACCCTTGGCTGACGCCACCGCGATACTATCCTTGGTGTTATTCGCCAAATACAATGTCCCCTCCTTATTACCCCGAGCGATCTCAGAATCCTCCTTGGTAATAACCAGTTCCTGCAGCCGAATGTTACCTTGTAACCTTCTTCGTCCAACTGCCCAACTGATAATAGGTTCTTTTCAAAACCGGAATGTGCCTGACCCCGTTCAGATGTAAGACCTTCCCGTCCGATGCTCCTATTCTGACATCCCCCTTCCCTTTGATTTCCAAAGGCTCGCCATCCGCCAGATAGACCTTACCGAAATCACAGGAAGTATAATCTCCATCTCTTCTGCATGCCCGCAAGAGTGGAATGATGCCCCGAATCTAGCACCCATGATTCTAGTGCACTACTAACACTCAGAACCAGTACATCATCACCTTCGACTGTCACATTCACCGAATTGTCCCCACGATTGGGACAATCCTTCTTGTAGTGTCCTAACTCCTTGCAATGATAACACTGCACCGATCCTTTCGCAACCCTTGGTTTATCTCTGATCTCCACGACCTTGCCCTTACCACCCACTACGTTTTCCCTTGATTCAGTTCTCCCTTATTGTAGTACCCGGCCTTCCCCTGCTGGTAGTAGCTAAGGCCGATCCCGAAGTAGACGATGTCCCCAACTTCTTCAAACGATTTCCTCGCCCAACAAGAAATCCTTAACGTCATCATACTTCAACTTGTTTTCACCCGCTGAAGCATTGATCGCTGTCACCGTTCCGCTCCAACTTCCTGGTAAAGACGCTAGCAAACAAGCACGCATGAACCTCATCATCAAACGTTAATATCCAGCGCAGTCAATGAGTCTATAACATCCATAAACTCATCGATGTGCTTTAGCTAAGGATCCTCCCTCTTGCATCTTGAGACTACCCATCTTGCGTATCAAATCAACCTTTTGCAGCAGATGGAGTTTCAAATCTCTCAGTAAGATAATCCAATAGCTCCTTTGTGGGTTTTCGCCTTCTTGGTAGTCTTCGCGATCCACTTTGACAAAGTAGATCTAACCACCCCTAGGGCCTTCCCATCCATGAGATCCCAATCTTCTTGCTTTTCTCCTTCGGTTTGACACCCTTTAGAGGCTTATAGAGATCTTTGTTGTACAAGAGATCCTCTATTTGCATCCTCCAAAACCCGTAGTCAGAACCATCAAATTTCTCAACCGCCTGTTTGTCCTTGCCCATTCTTGATTGCTTGACAACACCCAATCGCTTGATAAACCAATCTTACGATTAACCCTGATCTCGAACCAGAGCTCTTGATACCAGTTGTTGTGGATATTGCCTTCCACTACCCAAGCAAACCCACAAGAACAATAAGAGCACACAAACAAAGCACAAGAAATCAAAGCAAGAAAAGACACAGAAATTGTTTACCAGTTCGTCAATGTTTGACTACGTCTGGGGGCACTACCAAGCCAGGATCTTGCACTATAATATGTTAAATCTGAGTTACAATGAGTATGGGGGCGGAACATTGCTTATATGGCACCCTAGAATAAGACCTAAACCTAAACATAAGAGAAATCCCGAAAATACTGCTATTCCCGAATTTACTGTGCGCGTCACCAGGCGCCCGCCTGGATAGGCACAGACGCCCGCTTACAAGCCTCCTCCAGAAATCGGACCAACTGATCAAAACCGAGCGCCCGCCTGGTATGCCTCAAGCGCCCGCCTGGAATGCTGGCAGATTTTCTTCTCTTTGTTTCTTTGATGATCTCTATTCTAACAATACCCTTGAGTTTGTTCGGACCTGGCTTTGCCGCGGTAATCATCGCAAAATTTTTAGTGGTAAGTTCTCTTATTTTATGTATACTGCGTGTAGCAATATTTGGTCCGTTTGGTGTATGGTTATTGCGTCATGAAATGTTGGCTGCAAATAAATAATGATGGGTTGATTAAGGAACAAATAAGACAACCATTCCTTATCAGATACCACCCCTCTGCCTGCAAAAGATAGTGTGGTTCTAGACGTCTAACCTTTTGAGGTTGTAGCTTTACTTGTTTGTGAATTTAAATTGCATAAAACTTGGGTATTTTCTAGAAATGATAATCTTTATTTGGTGCAACCAAGAGGAAACGGAGATTATTTCTTTGGGATGGATAGAGTATTTTCTTGTGATCGCAATCTTATATACTCCCTCCGTCCCTATTTACCTTACAAAAATGAGGCTTTGCACAAAATAAGAAAATGATTGTAAAGTTGATGTGTTGTGAGTGTAGATAGTTGAGTGGGAGAGAGAAAGTGGTAGAGAAAAGTAAGTGGATAGTTGTTGTGAGTATGACAAGTGGGTCCCACTATTTAAAAAATGTTTAAAAGTTTCCTTTTTGGGATTTTGTAATGTAAATAGGGACACCAAAAATGGCAATTTTTGTAAGGTAAATAAGGACGGAGGGAGTATATATATACTCCCTCTGTCCCATTTCAAATTGCAAAAGTTGCCAAAAAGGGTGTCCCAACTAAAATTGCAAAATCAAAAAATGGCAAGTTTTAACCCACTTGCACACTCACATCCACTAACCCACTAACTATTCTCTACCCCACTTTCTCTCTCCCACTCAACTATCAACACTCACAACACATCAACTTTTTCACTTTTTCCCTTAATCCCCGTGTCAACCTAGTATTTGCAATTTGAAATGGGACATATGGAGTATATAATATAGGGTCATGCCTATGAGAATCCAATTACATGAGAACTATGAGAACCAAAGATAACCATTGGATTAGACACAAATCAAGGGTTTAGATTACCTTTTTAGTTTAAAATTCGGTGGCATTCTTGTAATTAGGTTGACAGACAAAGGGAAGGGCAAAATACCATGTGTGTTCCAGAATTTGCCACGTCATCACCACAAAATTTCCCTAAATTTTCAAAATTAAATGTCTCATTAACTATAATCGAAAAAAATATCCGAGAACACTGATTTTTTTGTCTCGACGAGACGAATCAAACTACATCCCTGGAGATAGGGTTTTGAAAAATAGGCAAAATACTAAATAGCTATTGTATCCAATACAATGTTCATAACAATTCAGTTAGATACAATAGGCAAACACCTATTGTATCCAACAGCAATGTTCATACACATTGCTATTGGATACACTAGCTACTTCCCTATTGTATCAAATACAATGTTCATAACAATTCAATTAGATACAATAGGCAAACACCTATTGTATCCAACATCAATGTTCATACACATTGCTATTGGATACACTAGCTACTTCCCTATTGTATCCAATACAATGTTCATAACAATTCAGTTAGATACAATCGGCAAACACCTATTGTATCCAACTGCAATGTTCATACACATTGCTATTGGATACACTAGCTAATACACTAGCTACTTCCCTATTGTATCCAACATCAATGTTCATAACAATTCAGTTAGATACAATAGGCAAACACATATTGTATTCAACAGCAATGTTCATACACATTGCTATTGGATACACTAGCTACTTCCCTATTGTATCCAATACAATGTTCATAACAATTCAGTTAGATACAATAGGCAAACACTTATTGTATCCAACAGCAATGTTCATACACATTGCTATTGGATACACTGGCTACTTCCCTATTGTTTCCCTATTGTATTCAAGGGTAATATGTCAACATTGCTATTGGATACACTAGCTAAAATAGCTTTTGTATTCAAGTGGAATTGGTTGACCGATTTCACTTGGATACAATAGCTAAATGTATTCAAGTGGATTGTTCAACACAAATATTGGATACAGAAGCTGTTTAGCTATTGTATCCAAGTGGATTGTTGAACACATTTGATATTGGATACAAGAGCTGTTTACCTATTGTATCTAAGTGTATTTTTAAAATTTCATTGTTATTTAATATTTTGTTTCAAAACCCTACGTCGAGACAAAAAAATCAGTGTTTTCGGGGAAAAAAATCGACTTATAGATATTGAGATATTTTATTTTGAAATTTGAGGGAAATTATTGGTGATGACGTGGCATGCCTTTAAGAGATGGTTCACATATGACGTTTAGCTTAGCCAAAGAAAGGAATGCCTAGCTCCATTTTTTACCTCATAGTTTAGATTAATTTCGAAAATGCCATTGCTTCTCCTTCTTATTGTGTCTTAATCTCAACCATTCAACAATTTTAATCTAATGGTGGTTATTGGTTCTCATGGTTCTCACGATATTTAGGTTCTCATTTGAGCACCTACCTATATATATATATATATATATATATATATACTCCCTCTGTTCCGGGTAAGTTGCAACATGGAAGGGGAAATACAAAAATTAAGAAGGAGAATAATGAGTGGTTGGGAGGAAGAGAGAGAATGAGTGGAGAATAATGAGTGGTTGGGAGGAAGAGAGAGAATGAGTGGAGGATTATAAAAGTAATAAAGAGTTTCCTTATTTGACATTGTTGCAACTTAAGTGGAATGCCCAAAATGGAAAATTGTTGCAACTTACCCGGAACGGAGGGAGTATATATTATACTCCATCCGTCTCGGTAGAAGCTTCACCATTTTGGGAGTGGCACAAGAATTAATAAAAGTGATGAGTGGCAAATGGGTTGCGAGAGGGAAGAAATGAGTGAGTATGACAAGTGGGACCCATAATTTAAATGTGAGTGGAAAAAGTTATTGGGTATGACAAGTGGCGACCACAATTGTAGTATGTGAGGAAAAAATGAGTGAGGTTGACAAGTGGGGATTATATTTATAACTATTTTAGGAAAGGTGAAGCTTTTAATGGGACACCCTTTTTGGGTAAAAGGTGAAGCTTCTACCGGGACGGAGGGAGTATATATCATATTTATATACATACGGAGTATATATTACAAATACAGGGTATATGCCTACTTATAGTAAATGACTCTTTTTCTGGGTTTATTGTGTGCCTGACTACTTGATTATATGTCAAAATGGATTGGGGTATTGGAGGTTTAGGAAACCTGTTTACCTTGTGGTGAAACATTAGTTCTCAAAATGAAAAATAATTGTATTGTGACTTACCTTCCAAAACTATTTGGTCATAAATCTCTATCTTTTTGCGTTTAAAGTGCTGGTTATTTTCATGTATGTGTCTCAAGTCCACCTATAATTTTATTGGCCATGCTCATAGTCATTGAACTGGGATAATTGTCATGTATCACAAATTTAGGTTCCTGATTTGCGTCGAGATAGGATTTGCATATCGTAGGATTCTTTTTGCAGGTAAATTCTAGACGGCCCATCCTAAATTATGAGAAATACGCTTAAGAAGTAGGATGGACACAACTAAAGATGAGAGCATCCATATTCCATGTAACTCTAACATTAGGTAACAGATAATTGCTTCTATACAACTCAGTAGGTAACGAGCTCCTACCAAATAATTGTATGTAAACCAAATCTTTATAATCTCAAGAATTAGTTTAGTTTCAGAAATCCCCCACAAATTTTCTATGCTAACTTTGAAGATACGATGTGGGCTCCAAATAGTAATTTTATTTTTTATTTTTTTCTTTTGTTGGATTCAGTATTGACTACAAAACTGTGTCTCAAGTTAGATCTATTGTCAAGGTCAAGTAGGACAGTTTTGAGATGCAGACTTATCGGTTATCCTCATCTTTTGACAGTATTGTAGGATATGGTTGCTGAAAGTTTAGATAGCTAGAAAGATCAACCAAACAGAGACGTGGTGTGAGACTTAGTGAGAACACACAACTAGTCACACCACAACACACACAGCGGAATGTAAATTAAACACAAATAGGAATTAACACTTATCTTCAGTAAAGAACTGAAGACAATAAAACTCTTCTATTAAGAATATGAATATCAACGATTACAGTAGACTATCTTAAAAGAAGAACTAAAACACTCAAGAATATCAACTCTTAACAAGTTGTATTCAACTAAAATACTAAAGCTTACAAAACTCGATCTAAGCAAGACTCTCGTTCTAAAACCTCAAAATCGATAAATGAAACTATCAGCCGTCCTTGGTATATACACACACGGCATTGATATCCTTTGATTGGGCAATCTTGACTCAAGGATCTTGAGATAAACTTCAACATGATTCTTTCCATAATTGAGCCAATCCTTGATATTGTGAGATCCTACAAAAACTATAAAGATATATGATGGATGGGTTTTATACTCATTTATTGGGTACTTTTCTACACTTATTCTTAGTGAAATCTTTGAGTTTTGGTTATTTAATATTTGTTTTAGTGTTTATTTAGAAAACAGGTAAAACATGTGGATAGCGCATAATTCAGAGCAAATATGGCGAAAATTATAATTTCAGGGACTTAAGAGGAAATTTTAGAAGACTGAGGACTGCTGTGAAAATATGGAATGTTCAGGGACCAAACTGGCAATTATGAAGCTTGAGGACCAAACTGTAATTAACAGAATTTGAGGGACTGTTTTGTAATTTATGAAAGTTGGAGGACCAACCTGCAAATATTAAAAGTCCAGGGACTGAAATGAAAAATGGGAAGTCAGCCTATGTGAAAAACAGACCTGCTGAAGTCTTTTTAATATTAGGGTTTTATTTTATTATTTAGTTTCCTTTTTAATTTATGATTCATTTTTAGTTTATTAATCATTTTTGGTTTAGGTTAGTTTTTCCTATAAATACTAGCTTAGATTTATTGTTTTAGACATCCATAATTCTACCCTTCCTCCATATTATTCTTGGGATTGGTTCTTTGTCTATGAAGAACTAATTTCCTCATCTATGGATTGGAGGTAACTTGTATCAAATACTTATGCTTTGATTTAATTCTTAGTTCAATTATTTGTGGTTTGTTGCAAGTTTTAATTCTTCCATTCGATCTTAATTCTTGTTCATTAAAATATTCTCCATGATTAATTCTTTAGTTTCAATTATATGTTAAGATATAAATTTGCTTTAGAATTATTGGGTATTTATTACTGCACTAGCGTGGGTGATTATATGTTGACCACTATTTTAATGATTAGATTCAATTGAGGACCTAGCGGAAGTCAAAAGGATATATGTTCATGTGTTCTTGAGATCTTCATGAATTTCTTGCATATTGTATAGACCTAGCGGAAAGTGTAATATAAAAGAAATAATAGGATTGCAATCCGGCGACCGGACCGTCCCAATTCTTACTGTAGTGAACGAACCCTTGTTTTGAGATTGATTCTTTTATGATTTGTGACACCATAATAATTGACATCTTTAATCAAATAAGCATAAGTAGGAGATACTTGTGAATCCTTTCCATAGATTTTACCTCCATATTCATATCCATTTATTTATTTTTGTTTAATTAGTTTATTTGCTTTCTAGTTAATTAGATTAAATCACTAAAAAACCAAACTTTTATTTTATTTTACTACTGTTTAAATTGCTATCTTCTACAAGTCTCTGTGGATTCGACACCCTGCTATTGCATATACTACTACGGTGATCTTGTGCGCTTGCAAGGGTTATAAATTTGTTCATCAAGTTTTGGCGCCGCTGCCGGGGACTTGTTTAGATGGTTAGTAGTTTAATTAGTAGTGTAAATATTTGTTTATAATATTATTTTATTTATTTATTTATTTATTTTATTAAAAAAAAAATATGTTTGAAGTGTTTAATAATTTAGAGAACTCGTGGCATGATCAAGTCATCGAGGAATTTTTGGTTGCTCTAGAGGTTGATGAGAAGAGGGCAAGTGGGGATGTTAAGAATGAGAATGTAGACCTTCAATCCATTAGCAATTATGTGGAGAAATCATGGCATGAGAAAATCATTAATGAAATTGAATTTGCCTTATATGGAGGTGAGGAGAGGAAAAATGAAAATGTTCACAATTTTATATCGGACAAGCCCAATGAACTTTGTTTTAGTGACACCCTTCTTCATCCTCTTGGCAAGTTAAATGAAAAACCTGGTGTTGAGATTTCTTCCCGTTGTGATTGTGGTGAAAGTGGTAGAGGCCCGCAAGTTAAAAAGCCCCATAAAAGAAAACGTCAAAATCCCCATTGGGTTCTTAGTAAATTGACAAAACAAAAATCATATATGGGGTATGATGTGAACTTTTGTACTCGAGAAAAGGTAAAGTGGGCAAAAGGGCGTAAACCAAAAATTAAGTTTGGGGGTGTTTAATTTTTGTTCTTTTTATTTATTTGTTTTATGCTTTGAGTCGTTCGTAAGAACCTCCTTGAGTTTGTGGGTTTATAGAGGAGTGTAAATAGTTGTCACCCTCCAAAAAGATTTTCTTTTTTTTAGTTTTTATAGCTTTCTAATATTTAACGTAGTTTTTAGTGTTTCTGTTAGTTTTCTGACTAATACAGGTGAAATTACGGAAGATGGGCTGAACTGCAAATAAAACTAGGAAGTTGGGGTCAAGATGTAAAAAGAAAATGAGGGACAGAATTTCTATGCGAGCGGATTGAGAGCGCGCTTGAAGCGACATTTATGCGCTTGGAATTAAAAAAAAAAAACAAAAAAAAAAAAAGAAAGTGCAAAGTCCAAATCAAGTCAGGAAACAAGAGGAAATCCCAAAATCCATTCTCAAATCCCTAACCATTCTCTCTCGTTTGATCACATTTGGATTGGCTGCATACATTGGAGGAGCAGCTGTTTCCCAAGAAGGCATCCACTGAGAGATATACAACAAGTAGGCAATTCGCCTTAATAATCATAGGGAGAGTGCACAGTTCAAGGACCAACCAAGTCAAGAGAGAGAGTCAAGTGGTCACTCAGAGATACACAGTGCAGATAGAACAATGCATTTTTTTTTTTTTTGTTAATATGAATATAATACAAGTGTGACACATGGTGTGATCAAACAGGGGATCACACCATCATATGATGCAAAGTCCAAGAGACTTCCTTAGGGAGGAAAATCTCTGAAAGTCTAGGGCCTTTGTGAAAATATCAGCCAATTGATTCTCTGTTCTTACAGGTTCTAGGCTAACAATTTTCTGTTCAACCAAATCTCGAATAAAGTGATGTCTAATGTCTATGTGTTTAGTTCTTGAATGTTGGACAGGATTTTTTGCAATATCCATCGCACTCAAATTATCACAAAAGACAGTAAGAATCTCACTTTTTAACCCATAGTCCTTAATCATTTGATTCATCCAGAGGAGTTGTGTGCAACAGCTACCTACAGCAACATACTCTGATTCAGCAGTGGACAATGACACACAGTTCTGCTTCTACTGAACCAGGAAACAAGGTTGTTGCCAGATAAAAACACCCTCCAGTTGTACTCTTCCTATCATCAGAATTTCCAGCCCAGTCTGAGTCACTGAAGCCTACCAAATTGGTGTTGGTTTCTCTAGTGTAACTAACCCCCAAATTCACTGTCCCACTCACATACCTAATGATCCTTTTGACAGCAGTTAAGTGACTCATCTTTGGGTTGGCTTGGTACCTAGCACAAAGGCACACACTGAACATGATATCAGGACGACTTGCAGCCAAATACAACAAGCTCCCAATCATACTTCTAAAGAGTGTTGGGTCTGTTGGGTTTCGTAGTAACATGCGCAGCGGAATAAGCATTTAAAAATTTATGAAACCCAAAGCCCATAGATCCATTCATATGATTAAGTCAAAAACAACATAATGAATACTAGAATACTAACCCTTGATGCCTTTGATTTTGCAACCTTGAATACGATGGAGGCTTGAAATCTTGATCACGAACAAAGCAAGAATCACGAACTATGAAGATGATAAGTTTCACCTTCTAGCGGTATCCACACCACGAACGAATATCAAGAACACTTGATCTTGGTTGCTAGACCAAATTATGAAACACGCTTTCACAATTGTAAGAACTATATGGAATTATGAATATTCTTGTTCTTCACTTTTGGGATCTTAGAACAAGAAAATAACCCCTCAAAACCTTATGGAGGCACTCACAACAACATATCTAATGGCTGTAAAAAGGATCCTTAAATAGGTTCTAATCCTTAACCCTTAAGGACATAGGAAACCTAAATCCCGTCACCAAATTAGGCAACAAGGAATTCTGGCCGACTTGACTGGCACGGTCGTGCCCTACAATCTGGCACGGTCGTGCCATCTAATCCGCGCGAATTCCCCAGCCGCCCATTTTCGGCACGGTCGTGCTTGGTAATTTGGCACGGTCGTGCCAATCATGTCGACAGGTTTGCCTTGGTTTGATTTGATTTATGGCACGACCGTGCCATTTTAAGGCGCACGACCGTGCCAGAGCCAAACACTGATATATTTCCATAATTCCCATTTAGTCCTTTACGATTCGTTCTATTCGTGTGTGACCCTCTAGGATTACACTAAGTTGGCAATGAGCCCAAACATGAACCCATAAGATATGATTAGGTTCTAGCAAACCGTCATACCTACCCAAATAGTGTAACTAGATACAAGTTCGCATTCCTTTTAGAACATGTCATAATCCCTTTGTCCACGATGTCTTTGAACACAAGTCATGGTCAACAAGTCAACTTGTTTTGTTCAATACTTTTCTCGATCCCGAATATGTTGATAATCCAAATGACATTGATCCAATCAATCCATTTGAGTTTGGCCAACATTTCACCAACATCATTCCTTCGAGGGGCCCAAGCTTGACATCTCTCCGAAGAGGGACAAATCCATTTGGCTTATTATTCTTCCTACGTGAATCCAATCATGCCAATCATACCCTTTATAACTACCGTGTTAAGGCAGCGTTTGAATATGTCAAACATAATTTTCATCAAGTGGAAGACTATAATAACTTCATGTCTAAGGATTCAAATGACATAACTAATATGAGATTTATATATGACATCGACCATGACATAAATCTCATACCGCGGGTCATGTCCAGTACCTTGTTCCAAACAAGTACCCATAAATCTAACATGATCATCCCATGATCATTTAGCCTTTATACTAGTGCTTAAGAAGCTCTAGGGACGGAGATTATTATAAGCAAACATGAGCCATAATAATAATCTTATTATCTCTTTTTATCATGATAACTTGACAACGTTCAACAAACGTGCCTAGGGCACCAACACCAACAATCTCCCACTTGCCCTAGGCCCAATCTCTAGGTATCCAATACCCATGGACCTAACATGACCATCATGTCTTAGCTTGTGGAAGTCCCATTGTTTAGTGTGTCCGTAACGTTATCATTAGTAGGTACTTTGCATATATGTACGTCTCCCTTATCAACGATTTCTCGAACGATAAGAAAACGCCTAAGTATGTGTTTGGATTTAGGATGTGCTCTTGGTTCCTTTGCTTGATCAATAGCACCAATATTATTTCTAATAAGGTCTATTAGTTTAGCAATGCTAGGAACCATCTCAAGTTCTCCAATGAACTTCTTAATCCAAACAGTTTCCATCGCAGCATCCAATGCAGCAATATACTTAGGTTTTAGTCGCAGAATTAGTGACTGTACTCCTTTTGGAACCATTCCAACTTACAGCTTCACTATTATTTATAAAACTCGATTGCGATTTCTACCATTTTTGTCGATTTGGAAGCATGCATCCATGTATCCATATACATTGAGATCATCTTCCATCCCTCCACAGATCATAACAATTCTTTAGTCCTTCTTAAGTACTTTAAGAATTGTTTCACAGTCCATCCAGTGATTCTTACCGGTTGTCGGATTAATATCTACTCGTCATGCTCCAAGCATTTAGATATATCCGGCTTACTACTTATCATGGTATGATGGGATCCAATTGCCGAAGCGAATGGCATCCCATTCATTCTTCTCATGCTCATCATTTGTCTCAAGGACATTGAGTCTTGCTTAGAGAAACTCCATGTAACACTGACAAATGTCCTCTCTTAGAATTTTCCTTGCAGAATCTTCTTATGACTTTGTCAATGTATGTACATTGGCTTAAACCATTTAGCTTCCTTGATCTATCTCTATAGATCTTAATGCCAATGACTTATGCGGCTTCATCCATATTCTTCATTGTGAAACACTTTCTTAACCAAGTCTTTACAGATTAAAGTATAGGAATGTCGTTTCCAATGAGCAATATGTCATCCACATATTAGATAAGGAATAGCACCATGCTCCCACTAATTTTCTTGTATATACAAGATTCATCTTCGTTCTTGATCAAGCCAAGCTCTATGACTTATCAAAACGGAGATTCCAACTCCCAAAAGCTTGCTTCAATCCATCCAATGAATCTTCGCAACTTTCATACCTTTTAGAATTTTCTTGATTATCAAAACCTTTAGGTTGTATCCAATACATCCTTAAGTGAGTTCCCGTTGAGGAACGCTTGTTTTGACATCATTTTGTCAAATTTCATATTCCAAATATGAACATGTGACTATGAAAATTCTAATAAGTTTCTTGCTACCCATGTAACATTTTTCTCCAAGAAAAGTCATTCATCCCCTTTGGTTTTTACACCTTAGGTTAGAATGATCAAGTTCCAAACTTGATTATTATACATGAATTGCCTTTTAGATTTTATGACTCCAAGCCATTAATCTAATTGTGGAGTTGATATTGCATCTTTGATAGGTGGTAAATACTTCATTCTAAATGAACTTTACCTCAATACTTTCTATTTCGAAATATCCAATATTTCTTCTAATAGATTGTATTTTATCATGTGTGCAAGTACTTGTATATCTTGAACGGATTTTCACAACCCCTTGTGAAAACTTGTTCAACTTCCATCTCAGGTTAAAATATATTTTCTAGGTATCGAACCATTCGAGATACATTTTACTCCCACTGATTCTTTTAGAGATAAACCACTTATCTAGAAAATTATCATCATAGTCAACAAACCATTTGTTTCTTATGAGTAAAATTATTATCCTTAAGTTTCCTTAGGATATCCCATGAAAATATATTTATTAGATTTAAGTGTGAGTGTGTCCCAGACTGCTCCTTTCCAAAAGGGTCTCACCATCTTAAATATTTATGAAAGACAAACCGAGTTTTCTTTCACCATTTAACCTCTCTTGATGGAATTCAAATTAGTATAATCATAGCGGTTTTAAATACATAACCCCAAAATGAATAATGGAAGATCACTTTGACTTTGTCATCCAACGAACCGTATCCAATAAGGTTCTTATACTCCCACGCAGACATATCATTTGATATTCTTAGTGAAGTTAATTTGTGAAACCATTTCACAACTTTAATGATGACTGTCAAATTCTTGGTTTAATTATTCATCATCATGATCCAATCATAATTTTTGAATAGTTTTACCAAGTATAACCAAAATTCTCTTTTAGCATTTCTTCTTAATGCACCATACACATCGAAATGTATTAGGTCAATTAAGACATTAGCCTTTTTACCAATCATAGTAAAAGATGTCTTGATCCAAATAAATAAGATTTGCATAAATCATGTGATTCCAAATCATATGACTTAAAACTCCGTCCCATGGAATTTTAGATATGTATTTCTCATTTATTTGATCAAAACAATAATGCATAAAGAATTTTAATTATTTATGTTATAGTCTTTATTACTTTGTTCTTCAAGATTTGGGATATAAAATTTATTCATATGATAACACAATGAAGTAAATCACAATAAATAAAGCACCTTTCTTATTCCAAATAAGAAATGAATATCCTTCATTATCTTATAACAAAATAATATTTCCTACTTCGTTAGTAAAGCCACTTTACAAGTGTTCTATGAATAATGTTGCAACCATTGCATCATTACCATTCATAGATTAAACTTTACTATAAGCAGTCTTTCAATTTATTAATTATTGCGATATCCAATACCCAATAATTAAATTTAGAAAGATTAATTTATAACATAAATATTTCCAAGCGGTAGTCCCACTACCATTTCTTTTATTGATCATCCAGAATTTTGACTACAATCCTAAATGGTCAATCCAATTGCCATTTTATCAAATTGCATCAATTAGAGTTATTATTTTAACCATAATTATTTCCTTTAGGTTTGACAAATCTGTCTTACCTTTCTTTGGCACTTGGCCCCTTTCCATCATGAACCATGAGCATTGGAGAACCATTCTCCAATATCTTCATCTTCGCCGTTTTTCAGCATGTTAATGCAATTCGAAGAGATTCTTATTCATTCTAAGCATGTCATAGTTCATCACTAAGTGATCATAACATTTGAACAATGAATCAAGAATGAGATCTGTGGCTTGCTCCAATCCAATTGGACAACCAAGTTTCTCAAGATGCTCTATGTAGCCTTTATCTTAAGCATGTGAGGTTCCACTTATTGCCCTTTACTCCTTTGCATGAAGTGAATGCAATAATGGTTTTATACCTTTCTTGCCTAGATTGCTCTTTGAAACATGTAACTCAACTCCACGCCTATCTAATAGGCTTCTACAATTTCCAAACTTTGTTGGAGTTTTGAGCACATAATCGCGAGCATAAGACAACTCACATTCCTAGAATCATACTCATGATTCTTGTGATTGTCTATTCCGGCTTTGGGTTCTTTAGGAATAGGCCCATCAAGAATGTACAACCCATCTTCTTGCCTTAGAACCATTCTTAGGCTCAGGATCCAATCCATGAAGTTTGTGCCATTCTTTTTGAAGCTTTATCCTTAAAAAGGATTAATCGCAACGATTTTAGTTGTCATCTACAACTTATGCAAAATTTCCAAAATTTTACAAGTACCAATCTCATTAAAGAGATAAATAATGTATTTTCCAAAAATACTCCCACTAAATTATATAACCTTCTTACACATCCAATGTATAATATAATTTAAATGGGCTAAGATCCAACTTTAATTTGATTTTAAGTCCGCTATGGCGGATTACACAAAACCAAATTAATTAGGTAGACAACCCTGTCAATCATATCCCATATGACTCTTAGATCCTTTCATGAGACTCTTTTAAATTGGGCTAAGATCCAACTTTAATTTAACTTTGAGTCCACGGAGGCGGACCGCTCAAAATCAAATTAATTAGGTAGACAATTTCTTGTCAATCATATCCAATATGATTCTTAGTGATCCAATTTCAAAAGCATGTTTAATCTCATCTTTTGCCTAGGCCCAAAACTGTTTTGACGCCTTATTAAGTCCAACCATTTTAAACGCATGGTTGATGTGCCTCGCTAGGGCGTGCCCACATCATCCATCTTGCTCATACATAGATAAAGTCAATGTACCTCGCTAGGGCGAACCCACATTAAAATTACACATGCACTAACAAGTGTTTTAATCATGGCATGGCAAGAGGACTTAAAACTTTCTTTGAAGGTTCATCACATATAGCATACAACATATTTATGAGCACACAAGATAAACATGTTACGCATCAAGTTTAGCCACTAAATTAATCTCCATTAATTTAAGCATAATATTTATGTGTCATTAGTTTCTCTATTATTATGAGGATGAGATTATTTGAACTTTGGTCATCATCTCCAAATCAAGACAACAAGAAGTGCGGCCGAACTAAGCCATTGGCAACCACAATTCCGCACTAATTCAAGAAACCAAGAAAGTAGTCCATGTGGCCGAAACTAAGCAATAGATGGTCTCGATGAACGTAGGCCAATTGCATTCACAATTCCACATGGATCTCCAATCATTGAATCAATAACTTTGTTTCTCAATTTTAGCAATTATGAACTCTTCATAATTCTAATTTCGTTTTATCTTTGAAACCTTGATTGCGATCAAGTTTGGGAAACACAATCTCGATGAACGTAGATTAGCCATCCAAACCTTGAACTAATCTTAGAATCACAAGACTAAAACAAATAGGAGATTTAAACCCAAGATCCACACCCAAAACCCAAACCCTACCCCCGCGCCAAACCCTAGGTCCGGCCGGGTCAAGGCTTGGGTCCGGTCGGACCCCTTGCGAAAAATCCAAATTTTTAAAGTTCCAAAATTTATCTCAAAATTGTTTTTCCCGATTCAATTAGGATTTGGTGTTCTTGGTGATCCAATCACCATGATCATCAAAACCTTGAATAAACGATTTATTCTTGAATCCCTAGAATATCAAAATTTTGATCCAATCAAAAATTGATAATCCAAACAATTTTAAATCCACCATAATTTTATTTGCGATTGAACAGTGCGATTAAAGTTTATAAAACAATAAACCACATAAAACGCATAGACCACATAAACATCATAATCCCAATATTCAAATCATGCTAGGCACATAAACAATTTATATACACACAACATGATTATGTATTGAAATAATCAACATGAACGGGGCTCTGATACCACTGTTGGGTTTCGTAGTAACATGCGCAGCGGAATAAGCATTTAAAAATTTATGAAACCCAAAGCCCATAGATCCATTCATATGATTAAGTCAAATACAACATAATGAATACTAGAATACTAACCCTTGATGCCTTTGATTTTGCAACCTTGAATTCGATGGAGGCTTGAAATCTTGATCACGAACAAAGCAAGAATCACGAACTATGAAGATGATAAGTTTCACCCTCTAGCGGTATCCACACCACGAACGAATATCAAGAACACTTGATCTTAGTTGCTAGACCAAATTATGAAACACGCTTTCACAATTGTAAGAACTATATGGAATTATGAATATTCTTGTTCTTCACTTTTGGGATCTTAGAACAAGAAAATAACCTCTCAAAACCTTATGGAGGCACTCACAACAACATATCTAATGGCTGTAAAAAGGATCCTTAAATAGGTCATAATCCTTAACCCTTAAGGACATAGGAAACCTAAATCCCGTCACCAAATTAGGCAACAAGGAATTCTGGCCGACTTGACTGGCACGGTCGTGCCCTACAATCTGGCACGGTCGTGCCATCTAGTCCGCGCGAATTCCCCAGCCGCCCATTTTCGGCACGGTCGTGCTTGGTAATTTGGCACGGTCGTGCCAATCATGTCGATAGGTTGCCTTGGTTGGATTTATGGCACGACCGTGCCATTTTAAGGCGCACGACCGTGCCAGAGCCAAACACTGATATATTTCCATAATTCCCATTTAGTCCTTTACGATTCGTTCTATTCGTGTGTGACCCTCTAGGATTACACTAAGTTGGCAATGAGCCCAAACATGAACCCATAAGATATGATTAGGTTCTAGCAAACCGTCATACCTACCCAAATAGTGTAACTAGATACAAGTTCGCATTCCTTTTAGAACATGTCATAATCCCTTTGTCCACGATGTCTTTGAACACAAGTCATGGTCAACAAGTCAACTTGTTTTGTTCAATACTTTTCTCGATCCCGAATATGTTGATAATCCAAATGACATTGATCCAATCAATCCATTTGAGTTTGGCCAAACATTTCACCAACATCATTCCTTCGAGGGGCCCAAGCTTGACATCTCTCCGAAGAGGGACAAATCCATTTGGCTTATTATTCTTCCCTACGTGAATCTAATCATGCCAATCATACCCTTTATAACTACCGTGTTAAGGCAGCGTTTGAATATGTCAAACATAATTTCATCAAGTGGAAGACTATAATAACTTCATGTCTAAGGATTCAAATGACATAACTAATATGAGATTTATATATGACATCGACCATGACATAAATCTCATACCGCGGGTCATGTCCAGTACCTTGTTCCAAATAAGTACCCATAAATCTAACATGATCATCCCATGATCATTTAGCCTTTATACTAGTGCTTAAGAAGCTCTAGGGACGGAGATTATTATAAGCAAACATGAGCCATAATAATAATCTTATTATCTCTTTATTATCATGATAACTTACAACGTTCAACAAACGTGCCTAGGGCACCAACACCAACAGGGTCAACACTCTCCCCATCTTCATCAATACTCAACTTTTGGGAAGATCCCATAGGAGTTTTTTGATGAGAAGCCTTCTCAAGACCAAACTTTTTCAATAAGTTCTTGGCATACTTGCTTTGAGAGATGAACATTCCTTCTCTATTTTGCTTTATTTGAAGTCCAAGAAAATAGTTTAACTCACCAACCATGCTCATTTCAAATGTGGATGTCATGCTTTTGACAAAGTAGTCAAGCATGATCTTAGAATATGACCCAAAGACAATGTCATCCACATATATTTGAGCAACAAGAATTTCTCCTTTCTCTCTTAAGATAAACAAGGTTTTGTCTACCTCACCTCTCTTAAACCCCATTTGGATGAGATGCTCAGTTAGTCTCCCATACCAAGCTCTAGGGGCTTGCTTGAGGCCATACAAGGCCTTTTTCAATCTGAACACATGACTGGGAAACTGAGGATCTACAAAGCCCTTAGGTTGTTCAACATAGGCTTCCTCATTAAGCACTCCATTTAGAAAGGCACTTTTCACATCCATTTGGAGTAAAGTGATGCCTAAGTAGCAAGAGATAGCAAGAAGAAGTCTAATGGACTCTATCCTAGCAACTGGGGCAAAAGTTTCTTCAAAATCAGTCCCCTCAATCTGAGTGTACCCCTGAGCCACAAGTCTGGCTTTGTTCCTAGTTATTACCCCATTTTCATCAGTTTTATTCTTGAAAATCCATTTGGTACCAATCACATTTCCCCCACTAGGCCTAGGTACCAAAACCCACACATCATTTTTCTCAAATTGGTTCAGTTCTTCTTGCATGGCAACAATCCAGTTATCATCCATCATAGCCTCATTCACATTTTTTGGCTCAAGATGAGAGACAAAACAGCAAGAACTTACCTTGGAGACCAGAGATGTGGTGCAACTCAGACCTGCAAGGTCTCTGTAGTTAACTCTTGGTATCTGTCTTACCTTTACCTTTTCATGCACATCACCGACCACTTGAGATATTGGGTGGTCCTTCTGGATTCTACTGGGCACATCTTTGGTCCTCCCTACATCTGTATCCTCTTGATCTGAACAGCTGGATGCCTCTGATTCTGAATCTGTCTGTCCTGGGTCAGGTGTGACCTTAGGTGTGTTATCACCAGGATTGTCACCAGGATTGTCACCTTCGCTTACACCAGTAGACTTGTCAGATTCATCATTGGCGGGGTCCAGCTGATCCACAATTCCTGAAACATCATCCTCAACAGTCTTTAGATTTAAATCAGAAAAATCATCAAAGGTGACATTAATAGATTCCACAATAGTTTTGGTTTTAAGGTTATACACCCTATATGCCCTACTGTTTGTGGAATACCCCAAGAACACCCCTTTGTCACTTTTGGAGTCAAATTTAGACAAATGTTCCCTGTCATTTAACACATAGCAAACACACCCAAACACATGAAAATACTTGAGGGTTGGCTTCTTTCCCAAAAGTATTTCATAAGGAGTCATGGTGGAACCAACTCTCAAGTAAACCCTATTGCCAATGTGGCAAGCAGTATTGAGAGCCTCTGCCCAGAATCGCTTTGAGATGTTTTTAGAACTAAGCATAACACGTGCCATCTCTTGGAGAGTTCGATTCTTTCTTTCAGCCACCCCATTCTGTTGGGGTGTCTTAGGGGCAGAGAACTCATGAGTGATGCCTTTGGAATTGCAGAACTCAGTGAACTGAGAATTTTCAAACTCAGTTCCATGATCAGACCTGATTATCACAACTTTCTCTCCATGCAAATTCCTCACCTTTTTGTACCAGATTTTGAAAACATCAATTGCCTCAGACTTTTCTTTCAAAAACAACACCCATGTATACCTTGAAAAATCATCAACACACACAAAAGAATACTTTTTCTTACCAATACTCTCAACCTCAATGGGACCCATAAGATCAGTGTGTATTAGTTGAAGATTCCTAGTGGCAGAACTATGAGTGACCCTTTTGTGGGGTGTTTTTAGTCTGTTTACCCTTTTGACAAGGACCACACACACAAGGATTTTTAAAATTCAGTCTGGGCAAATCTTTCACAGCATTAAACCGAACCAACTCTTCCATTTTCCTAATGCTGGCATGACCCAATTTTTTGATGCCACAACTCAAGATTATCCTTTTTGGCTGAGAGACAGGACAGATTGCTTCCAAAGGTATAGCAATTATCCTGTGATCTAGTGCCAGTGAATAGACAGGAATCAGAATTATCACAAACTTTGCACTCATTCTTATCAAACCGAACATAAAGATTGTCATCACATAGTTGACTTATGCTTATGAGATTAGCTTTCAGTCCTTCTACGTGATAGACATTCTTTAGTTTTGGCATATGATCAATGCAAAGAGTGCCTTTACCAACAATCTTACCTTGGGCTCCTCCCCCATAATTCACATTTCCTCCGTTTATGGGAGAGTAGTCAGACAAGTATTCAACATTACCTGTCATGTGCCTTGAGCACCCACTGTCAAAATACCATGAGCTTGACACACTCCCTTTTAGAGAGGTGAGAACAACTTTGCATTCCTCAGATCTCTTGACTTTCCACACAAACTTACCATTGTTTTGATGCTGAGGAGCATGGTGAGATGTCACCTGCCTTCTCACTTGTGGCACTGGTTCTCCAGCATCCCTTAATCTCTGAAAACAAAAAGGTCTGATGTGACCAGGATTAAAACAGTAATGACAAACAAAACGTTTCTTCCTAGGTCTATCACTCTTTTGAAAATTTTGACTTTTTGAACCAGATGCTTCTTCTTTGACAGAAACATTGTTATACCCTATACCAGCTCTAGAGTAGCTTCCAATACTCAACACTTCATCTAGTTTTGCTTTTCCAGTGTTCAATTTAGTGAAGGTTTCATAAGCCTTTTCAAGCTTAGACTTAACTTTTTCAAGTTCCATTTCACCTTTGGTGATGATAACCTCCAGTTTTCCTATGATTTCCTTTTGGTCATCATTTTCCTTAGACACTCTCTCAAGTTCCTTTTTGAAAGCATTGTTTTCCTCAAGAAGTTTCTGGTTCACTTTTTCAAAAACAGCAATTTTTTCTACATGTTTCTCCCAATCAGCAAAGAGATCCGTGTAGGCTTCATGAAGTTCTCCATAGTTCTCTTCACCCTCGTCTTCCTCTGTATTTTCATTAGTGGTGGAGTTGAAGCATTTAAGTACAGAGTCAGAGAGTGTGAACGAAGATGAGATGTTATCACCATACTCACCAGAATGTAAGTGATTTAGAGAATCTGAGTCAATGACTGCTATGAGAGCAGTCTCATCTTCATCCTCACTATCACTTAGGGTTGCAGTTAGACTCATACCCTTTTTCTTCAGAGTGTTTGCACACTCATTAGCATAGTGACCAAAGCCTTTGCAGGCTCTACACTGAATATTATCACTTTTCTTTTTGGTAAAGCTCCCAGGCCTCTTGAAACTACTCTCAGTGTCTTCTTTGAACTTATCTCCACCATTTTGAAACTTAGGTGGAAACTTGTTTTCACGTTTGTTTTTCAAAAAAGATGTGAATTTCTTTGTTAGTAAAGCAACATCATCACTTTCCAATTCAGATTTATCAATTTCTTTTGAAAGTTTAGATAGCTAGAAAGATCAACCAAACAGAGACGTGGTGTGAGACTTAGTGAGAACACACAACTAGTCACACCACAACACACACAGCGGAATGTAAATTAAACACAAATAGGAATTAACACTTATCTTCAGTAAAGAACTGAAGACAATAAAACTCTTCTATTAAGAATATGAATATCAACGATTACAGTAGACTATCTTAAAAGAAGAACTAAAACACTCAAGAATATCAACTCTTAACAAGTTGTATTCAACTAAAATACTAAAGCTTACAAAACTCGATTCTAAGCAAAGACTCTCGTTCTAAAACCTCAAAATCGATAAATGAAACTATCAGCCGTCCTTGGTATATATACACACGGCATTGATATCCTTTGATTGGGCAATCTTGACTCAAGGATCTTGAGATAAACTTCAACATGATTCTTTCCATAATTGAGCCAATCCTTGATATTGTGAGATCCTACAAAAACTATAAAGATATACACTATACAACTAATTAATAAGTTAGTAACTAAAACATAAGAAAGAAACAAATCTAAATTAAAGATTAATAAACTAAAACTAAATTGCCGTGTGCATAGCACACTTTCAGTTGCACATAGTAAGATAACCATGTTATTTTCGTTGAAAATATTGCTTAATATGGCTCCATCTAAAGTTGATGTGACACTCGACTCTTTTAGGTTTTTTTGGTGAAGCGGGATTTCATAGTAAATATTCTTAATATCAGATGAGTAATGTATTAATTTTCTTTACCTTCAAGCACCTCAAATAATGAACTTGTCTATTGTTGCATGTAATTTTGTATGAATATCATATTTTGATTTTTGGATGAAGGCAAATGAGATTTATTGATCCTAACCATATTTTCATCTTTCAATGGATCTTTTTGCTGACTCCTTTAACTCTTCAGATGCGTGTTTAGAGGGGGATGATGTGGGGAGTTAAACAAACTGCAATCTGAAGAGGATGATAAAGACTGGGAAAGGTTGGTTGAACATCTCGACCGATCTCTGTTGGGGCTTGATTCATATGTACAACATACCCTCGTAGCAATGTCGTCAGTAGGGGTCGGTCAGTAGGGAGGGGAGGCAAATAGGGAAACTAGAAAGTTAAGCCGAACAGAACAAAGGCAGGTATATATATATATATACATAAGAGTTTGTGATGTAAAGATTGAGTTTTTCATGCTTACACTTGTAACATATAAAAAGAAGAAAAAAAAAACCCCTTTCGAGAGTTTCACCTTCATTTGTTACACACCGCTCTTAAGTAGTAATATCGGTATAGAAAATACGTTGCACCGTTTGATCATTCGCCCGTATAGAAACAAAGAGAAGTACATGTTCACTAACAATAATTATCCAATAGTGACCATAACATCCCGTCAAAGTTGAAAACAAAATAAAGAAAATATTTGTGAAAGGACACTTGAGTAGTTTTACATCTACAAACCACAAAATCAAGTGCCACTAATGCTGTCTTTAAAGGTTTTAGATGCCACATTTCTACTCAAATCACCTGAACCTGATTTTCCTATAGTTACAATCGATCAAACATGCATACTTGCGTTATAATACATGCGTAAATCCGAGGTAGGTAACTAGCTAGCTAGCTAGCTAGCTAGTTCAAAGGAAGCTTTTATCATTACTAGCTTTAGCAACAACTGCACCACTAAAATCAAGCATATAGAGACCCCAAACTAACGCCACGGATGAAATTGCGACCAGAACCGGACCAAACATCCACATCAGCAGAGAAAACGCGATGTACAAAACTCTATTCCTTACCACCCCCAACACAAACCCTCTCTCCATAACTGTCTGCGTGTGTCCCGGACACAAAGCAGACATAGAAGAAGACCCCTCCCCTCCCAACGCGTAGATCAAGTAATTGGCATCAACCAAGTTCACTAGCGCCATGGAACTGCACAAGAAGCTAGCCAACAAGAAGATTGATGTGGATCCATACTTTAGGAAGAGGAGCTTGTTGGTTTGGACCCCGAAAAACGTGTTGTTGAAGAGGTGGTTGACTTTGTAGGTGTTGTTGGTTAGAGCTGCCAATGATAGGATTACGAGGATTGTGATTGTACCTGTTAGTATAGTTGCCATTAACGCATTCCTCAAGCTTTGGACAGCTAACATTCCATGTGTGTCATTGCCCTAAGGAAAAAAAAAAAAAAAAAAAACGTTTATTTGCGAAAATCAATGAAAGAACTTAACGAGGTTAATTTTGGGGTAAATTCTATATACAAGGCATATTACATACAAGGCACCAATAATGGCAAAACTACCCTCGCATGTCGTGTGCAAAAGGACGACTTGAAGGCTTCGTGTCGTGTGAAAACACACGAGATATACCAAATGTATAAGATATTAAGTCGTGTTCAATTATACGAGTTCTACAATACTCTGTCGTACATAGACACACGAAATAAATGTAAACAAGTCGTGTATATTTTATAAGACAGGCCGTGTCACACATGTCGTATATAATAACACGATATAAGTCTATATTCTCGTGTGTATGCATACGACATATCAAAATGAAGGTGTTCTTCGATGATTTGCAACACGATGTTAATGATACGCATATGCTATGTTATATTATTGAATTGTGTTGTTAATTGAGCAAAATTTATACACTTATACATGACAAGGAACAAACGTCATATTGGATCATACAATATCATATAACCTATCACATTTAAGTGATACCACTTTATTTATAATCACCTAACAAATGATTGTGGTGTTATGTTTCTAATCAATAATATATTTAAAGAGGTAATTAAACATGTTATAATGCATCATACAATATCATATATAAGCTACCACATTCATTAGGTTAATGTGATACCACTTTATTTATCAACTAACAACCGATGTTATGATGTGCATGTACTATGTTAAATTAATGAATTATGTGTTATATTTCTAATCAAGATTATATATAATGAGTTAATTAAACATGTTATATAACGAGTTAAGTTGTTTCGATGATTTGCCAAACGGGGTTAATGATAAGTTGTACATTAGAGGAATACCAACTACTCAAGATTATATATTTGAAATTATCATATTTGTTAATCAAGATTATATGTTTCTTGTTATAATAAGTTGGAAAACAAACAATGATTACATATAAGATTGAACCAACATCATACAATATCATATAACCTACCACATTTATTTATAATTAATTTTTATTTTATTATATGGTGTGTCGTGTTGAAATACACGACATTTAGTAAGACATATCGTATGAACAATACACGAAATGAAACATTATATCTCGTGTATTGTTCATACGAGATAATTACCAGAAACAAAGACTATATCGTGTGGTATTACACGATATGTACCATTGTATCTCGTGTATATACACACGAGATACACCCTGAACCCCTACATAAAACACGATATACACGCAGACAACTTAACCCTACAGAGAAACACCATTGCTGTACACCCATGCAGCATTGATATACTCCACAACATTGTCCAAGTCTTAACACCCATATATTTATACCCATTATTTTCATTAATTCTCAAATCATCTAACACCATAGTATGGATTCTCCACAACATTCTCCAAGTTTTTATGATCATATTGATCTTGATATTGTGGAATATATTTTTGAAGAATAAGGTTTGCCACCAAATTCTCCACATCAAAATCAAAATCCAAGCAGCAATGAAGTAAGTTTTTAAAGTTATATTTGGTGTTTTGATCAAAATCGCAATAAAAATCCAATGTTGAAACGAAATTGTTTTTCAAGATTGGATTTTTAAATTCTGATATTAATCTATTTCGTGTGAGATTATACGAGTTTTATGCTAGTTGTCGTGTGTGTTTACACGAGTTATGGTGTATTACCTCGTATTATGTCACACGAGATAAATGTGTTTAAGTCGTGTATAGTTACACGAGATGTGCCAGACCATCTCGTATAATGTTACACGAAATGTCATACAGCCTGTTGTTTATTGTGCAAATTTCTAATTGATGGTAATACAATTTGTAGGGACCGGATGTCAGTGATCAATTCGATACATCCCTATTATTTTCAAATAGGGATGATCTTGTTAAACACGTACGGGATATCGCGGCCCGTCAAAATATAAGCCTTTCTATAGGAGATTCGAGGAAGACAAGTGGCAAGATCCTAGGCTACGCGAAGATTGTATGCCATTTTGGTGGCAAGTACAGGTCCGGAAAAACTAAAGATGTGAGGTTGACTAGTACGAAGAAGATTGGGTGCAATTTTGAAATCCGGGCCAAAGATAGGGGTGATGGGGTATGGGGTTACGTTGTGAAGCATGGTTCTCATAATCATGACTTTCCAACGTATCCCGAAGGTCATCCGTTGGGTAAATTAACTAGTTCTGAATATGAGGAGGTGTGTAGCGCAAGTCAGTCTTCGGTGCGTCCAAATAACATTCTAACAATGTTAAAGAGGAAGGATGAGAAGAACGTGAGTACTCCGAAACACGTCCACAATGCCCTCACAAAATGCAAGTCACAAGAACGACAAGGGAGATCCTCGCTTCAACAGTTCATGAAAGCACTCGAGGATAAGTAATATACCGTCTTCATGAGGAAAGCTAACGAGAGTGACATGATCGGTGACATATTCTTCTCTCACCCACGAGCATCGGATATGCTTAACTGTTTTCCATATGTAGTACAAGGTAAATTTTTGATTTTTTTGAATCTGTTTTTTGACTCTGTTTTCCACAAGTCGTATGCATTTTTTTTTGAATTGCAATTTTATTCATTTCTAACTTTATTTCTCTTTAAATGATACAAGGTGACTGCACTTACAAGACCAACTGCTATGGAATGGCATTACTTGAGATTATAGGATTTACTTCAACGGGGAAGAATTTCACAATTGGATATGCGTTCCTCCAAAATGAGAAGACTGAGAATTACACGTGGGCACTCAATAATTTGCAAAGTCTTTTTCATACTCCCCACATGCCAACTGTTTTCTTAACTGATCGTGACTTGGCTTTCATTAATGCTGTCCAAATGGTATTTCCCGAGACCGCACACCATTTGTGTCGAAGGCATATCGAAGTCAATGTTAAAAAGAGAGCGTTGGCTAAAACTGGTAGCAATCAGTTTGCACTATCATTCATGAGGAGATTTAATGAAGAAATATCAGCCGCTACTCGCGAAGAGTGGGACACCCGTTGGCAATTGTTTTGCGATCGTTACAGATCTTATCCTGATTTATTGACCTACCTCCGCGAGACTTGGATTGCTCCATACTCTACGAATATTTTGTCGATGCACACAGATCAGTTACTGCACTTCGGAACCCACACCACGAACAGGGCTGAGAGTGAGCATAACAGGTTGAAGAAGGCCTTGGGGAGTGCTTCTTCTACTTTTGACACATTATTCAAAAAGGCTCATGAGATTATGGAAATCCAAATAACAACAATCAAAGCTACGATGGAGCAATCAAAGAGTAGAATTCCAAATGATATGAAGACATGTGATCTGTATCACGACATATTGGGGCGAGTGTCAAAGGCAGCTTTGGACATCATCAAAGAAGAGCGGAGTCGTTGTGGGGATAATGTCATGGATCCTTCAGGCTGTGGGTGTTACCTGAGGCGAACACATGGACTTCCATGTAGTCACGAGATTGCATGCATACAAAACTCTGGGGGCCGGATTGAGTTGTCCTCGATTCATGATTTTTGGAAGAAGTTGGACATTGAAGTAGAATACTGTCCCACTGGACCTGATTTTGAAGTTATGTTGAATGAACTGCAGAACGCACCTGGACCGGTAAAGAGAAGGTTATTTCAAACGATAAATGAAGGGCTACATCCACAAACCGGAGATGCTTCTGAGCCGGATCATATTTCAAAGGCAAATAAACCCCGGACCACCAGTTGTAGAGTACTGTCAGATTGGGAGCGTACCGACAGACATTTTGGAGTCCCCACTACACCACCCTCCACTAGCAGCAGGTCTAGATCTTCATTTATTGCATCAACCCAATCAGGTTTGATGTCGCGGGAGTCACCAAATCCGAAATCAGCTTCAAACACTACACCATCTAGCCCTACTACTCCTACATCTCTTCCACCACTAGCTGCTTCAGGTCCTGGGAGAGGTCGGGGATGGGGACGGGGACGGGGACGGGGTCGTGGAAATGGACAAGTCAATGATATACATACTTCTGTGCATAGGATGTTGCTTACCCCTCTCATTGTCCCATTTATTGATGGCTTCACAGATGTGATGGGTGATGGAAATTGTGGATATAGAGTAGTAGCAGCGCAAATATACGGAACAGAGGAGATGTGGCAAAGAGTGCACTCAGATTGTGCCAAGGAGCTGCTTCATCGCCGAAAGGTTTATGAGAGAGTTATGCCTTGGAGAGATATGGACGAGCTCTATAGTCGCATTACTCACTATGCCTCCCCTTGTTCGGAATATTATTGGTTGATACTCCCAGAGATAGGGCACATCATAGCCACGGTGTATAATGTGGTGTTTGTCTCGTACTCGCAAACCGCTGGCTTCACATGCCTACCAGTGACTGTACCACAAGGAACAGGACCACCCACAGACACACTTGTGTTGGGACATGTGGGAAACCATTTTATATTGGTATGATACTTTAATTCGTTATATTTAACTATCTTATTTAAATTTGTTATATTTAACTATCTTATTTAAATTTGTTATATTTGACAATTTTATTACTTTTGCAGCTGCACATCTCAGATAGTGATTACCCGATACCATCAGTAGCACTATATTGGGAGGAGCAATGTGATCCAAGCGCAAGTAACCTGATCATGCCATACAGAACTCGGATAGAAACATTCAACCGACTCTCAATTATGGCGAACGAAGCACGAATTGCAGGAAATAGGCCATAGTTTATGTGTATAGTGTATTGATGTTTGAATCATCCAGTTTGTATGAAGTTTCGTATTGTTTGGGACGGAGATAGTATATTAAAGTTAGTACTATTATTTTTGGATCACTTGATGTAGTATTGAAATTCTTGTTTTGATATTGTTTTGAATTTCTGGTATTAAATGATGTATGAAATTGTGGGTTTTAGGTTATGTAATCATGTTTTTTTTTCTGGGTTCTTTGTATCTCGTGTGAACATACACGAGATGTAGTTGTTCTGGTCGTATGAACTTTACACGAGTTGAATTAAACAAGTCGTATATACAAACACGAAATGCTTTGTTTTCTGGGTATAAATGAATTTCGTGTGTGTATACACGACATGAATGAAGACATGTCGTGTATTAGCACACGAGATGGTCTCTTTACTGGAAAAAAACAGAAGCTTAAAAAGTAACAAAACCATACCCAAAATTTCAATAACACTAAACAAGAATTTCAGAAAAATTTACCCAAAGTGCCAAACATCAAAAGTTTACAAAACATTAATTTACAAAGTGCCAAAATCCAATCAATGTATCCCAACTCATAATAAACTACCAAAGTGCCAAAACAAAAGTACTAAAAACTCCGTCCCAAAACAAAAGTACTAAAACAATACAAAGTGCCAAAATCCAATCAATGTATCATACATCATCAGAAAACTACCAAACCAGAATTACAAATCATAAATTCAAGCAGTGCAGTCACGAGTCCATATCCCTGGGGCATACTCCTCTCCAACCTGAAATTAAAAGTTATAAATCATTAATTTACAACCTCCGTCCCAAAATCCAATCAATGTATCATACCTGGAAGTAGTATATCTCGTGCCTCTTCAACCCTAGGCGGTGGTGGAACGTTAACTAGGGCATCATGATTCGGATTAGTAATCCGAACATGAGTCCTAGCCAGGAACCACTGCATATACGTGGAAGTAACAGGATCAGATGCGCTCACGGACGGCCCCCATCTACGCACTGGATCGAAAACCCCCAAGCCGTCCTCTAACCAATCCTCCCATACCTCATCACGCGTTCCATAGGACTTCTTGTACCCCTTTTGACCGGCCATCAATGAACAATCTCGGCCGCAAGATATGGGGTCTCTGGGGATTTTCTGCTGGATCCCAAACTGCCGTGTAACACGGTCAGGCATATACGCTTCCGTGATATCCTGGAAGCGTATAACCCCACGGAAGTATGAGACCGGCAAAAGCGCATCTGGGGTGGTACCGTAGGGAGTCCAACAAACCTAAAAATGAATTTGTTAGACACCGTCAACAGAAATAATAAATTATAACAATTTGTTAAACTTTAAATATAACTAACTCACCCTATCAACCATCATCGTGTCCAGGGTATACCGGAACTTCAATAGATGGGGCATATCCCTTCCGGCCGTATCAGTACGTACCCATCTACGAGCCCTCGGCTGGCCCTCCGTCCATAACGGCTCAAAATCTCTCCGGAAAATCGGAAAGTGCTCGTATATCCAGGCCTGCAAATGTATGAAATAAATAAGTTAACAATGTTATAACCATAAATACATGTTGTAATTATTAAATGATTGTTAAATATTACCTCTAAAAGACTCAAACAACCACCGATCTGCTTGCATCCGTATCTAGATGCCTTCCCCAACTCCCGGTATAGATATGCCAACGCAGCTGTCCCCCAGGATAGAGCCCCCACTCTGTCAATATCCACGCACAATGAAAGGTAGTCTGAGGGCATCTTATCCTGAGTCTTGTCCACGAACAGCGTGGAGCCGAGGAGGAACATGATGTACGTGGAAGCGCGCTCATCGTCAGTCATGTCGGAAGGGGTCTCAAAGGACCGGCGGAGGCCATCTAAAGAGTACGTCGTGCCCTTCCGACATGTATCAAGGCGTGCCCTGATACCGGCTACGTTAGGCTCTGGAACCGCCTTCGTAACAGGGCCACCTGAACAGCTGATACCTACAAATTGAAAATGAAATAATTAATAAAATTGATAAAATTTATGAAATTGATAAAATTTATGTAATTTATAAAAAATAGACAACAAACAAGAATATACCTAGGATATGAGTGGACGTCATGCATAGTGATCGTCATCTCCCCCCACGGCATGCGGAAGGTATTAGTCTCGGGAGACCACCGTTCCACAAACGCCGTTAGGAGCACCATGCTAGGCCGGCGAATGGTAGCATCATGTAGGTAATGGAGGCCGGTACCCTGAACACGTGCCCACCAAGCTCTATCATCCGCCGGTAAAGAAGCATGCGAGAACCTGTTGATTCCAAACAAAACATTATAATTAATACTCCCTCTGTTTCAGAAAAACAGTCCCATTTTGATTTTTTTTTTTTTTTTAAACAAAAATTCAAAATGAGACTGTTTTTCTGGAACAGAGGAGGTTTAAAACAATAACAACAAATAATAAAGCTATTTAATAAACAAATCATATACTTACTTATCTAGAATCTGCTGCCTCGTTTGGCGCTTCAACACCGGCTCACAGCGTTCTCCCATATCTTACGGGCTCGGTGATGACCAAACCCGTACAACAAATCAACCTCCTCCGGGCCACCACCGGGGTTACTCTTAAGCTGCCACTGTTCATCCTTAGCCCCTTTCCCCTTTCTGGCCCGTGCCTCCCGCCTCTTGCGAGGCCTCACAGATAAACTCTCCTCCACCTCCACCTCCTCCTCCTCCTCCTCCTCCTCATCACTAGATAATTGTGCCTCATGCACAGATGCACCTCGGGAACGAGTACGAGAAGATGAATCCTCCTCCGACCCCGTACTAGAATCTGTACCCTCACTATCTGTCTCATCATCCACAATCTGCTCAATCACGACATTCTTGTCGTGCTTCTTTTTGCTCCATGCATCTACTCTAGCTGCAGCTGCCTCCTCGGCCTTCCTCTTTCTATTAGAGGCGGTCGCAGGTTTACGTCCCTACAAAAAATTAAATAAGAGACAATTAATTTTCAAGAATCAGTTGACATTTCGTGTGGGAATACCCGAAATGTTGGTGATCATTTCGTGTATAAAGACACGAGAAACCTCACCACATATCGTGTATTAGAGCACGAAATGCAAACTGATGAATCAATTTACATTTCGTGTCCTAATATACGAAATGTGGAACGTATCTCGTGTACTACAACACGAAATGGTCACCAACATTTCGTGTATTGGCACACGAAATGTAAACTGATGAATCAGTTTACATTTCGTGTGTCATTACACGAAATGTTGGTGACCATTTCGTGTTGTAATACACGAAACACACCCCGACATGGCCAGATTATACCCCACAAATTCGTAACCAATTCCAACGAAAAACCCTAATTTGTTTTACCAAATCACAATTAGAACCATTTTGGATAGGTTTACACAACATTTAACAGTTATTTAATCGATTTTAGGCATAAAATTGTTGTTGGGTTTTCAAATTTAAATTTTAGGTTAAAAAGAGATTATATTACTTTTGGAGCGGCGGTAGAAGAGGCGGACTTTCCACCGGTGAGAGGGAGGTTTGTCTTCATTTCCGGTGGTGGTGTTGTGGTGGTCGCCGGGTTCGTCGAGTCAAGAGAGAGAGGGGTTCGCCGTTGGTTTTTGAGAGAGAGAGAACAGTCGGGTTTGAAATGGGGGAGGGAGGGGAAGTTTTTTTTTTTTTAAAGTATATATATGGGTATTATGGTAATTTCAATTTGCCTTGTACATTGTGTGCCTTGTATATAATATCACCCTAATTTTGGAGTGGTTGAGGTTAACTCGTGCCTGTTTCATTTCTTGCAACCAAAGGCGGCGCTTGATGGTGTTCATGCCTATTGTTGTTAGGCATGGCTTCTTCTTGAAATTGTGCCAAAGGTAGGCATGGTAGCCAAAGGTAATGAAGAGGCTCAAGGGGACTAAAATGGTGTCTAAATAATGAACTACGGCCATACCCATAGATGATGAGCTTTGGTTTTGGAAGCAAAAAATAATTCAAGTGTCTATTTATGGGAAAGAAGTGGTTTTTGAGTGGATTTGTCTTTTAATAAAAAGATTGTTTGTAGTGGAGTTTGTGTAAAAGGAGACATAAATTAATTGCTTTGTAATAGGTGGATTTCTATGTGGAGAGGAGACATAGTACGTAGTGGACATTGTAAACGAATTTGTGGCATGTTTGATAAGGATAATGGTCCACCTCATTCTTAGTGTTTCTTCTTTTGAATTATCTACTTAATTCATTAACTTATCAACAATAAAATGTGACGTTTGTTCAATTAAATTACAGTATTTTTTTTCTAATTGCATGCCTAAAGTTCGTGAGTTGGTCCAAATGCAACTCAATTATATAAATAAATTTTACTCATTTTCAGAAATTTTTTGTCTCAAAATAAGTGTCCATTTCGATCATAACCTTGACCCTAAATGTTTTTTTTTTTCTTTCACCGGTCTCTTTATACTTGCAAAAACTAAATGTTTGTAAAGATAATTAAAAGATTATATATGAATTTTATCACCAAATTGTACAAAAAGTAATGTCCTTTAAAATGATAACACACTCAAAGTCTCACATTTTGCCTACGCCCAGGCCCGTCTCAATAAATTTAGGGGCACTGTGCCAAAATACGAATATGGGCCCTTTAAAATTAAAAGAAATCCACAAACAAAAAGATACATAATATATACTCTTTCCGCTCCATTTTAAATTGCAAAAACTAGGTTGTGTGTGAGAATTAAGGAAAAAGTGAAAATGAAGATGTGTTGTGAGTATAAATAGTTGAGTAGGAAAAAGAAAGTGAAGTAGGAAATAGTAAGTCGGTTAGTTGATGTGAGTATGAGAAGTGAGTCCACTAATTTAAAAGTATTAAAAACCTTTTTATTTTAGGATTTTGCAATTTTAGGTTAGACACTCAAAATGGCAAATTTTGCACTTTAAAATGGCGCAGAGGGAGTATACTATTTCTCCTTCCCATGATTCTGAAAAAATATATTCAAATTTGCTCTTGATATGAGTAAATTTTGATATACTAGTAGGTAACCCGTGCTTTGCACGGGAAACTTATTTATTATTTTTTTGTTTTTATGTAATAAAGTTATATAATAATTTTTGAAATATAAATATATAGTATATGAATTAAAACGTTGACAAAAACTTGGATTAGAACACCATGACCTGTCTCATAGAGACGGGTCATTTTTGACCCATGACTCGGACCCATGACCCAAGGGAAAAAAATAAAAAATAAAAAAATGTTTTTTTTTCCAGTTTGCCAAAAGTAATAGTTACTATAACTAAATGTAACAAACATGTTACTTATATGTAACAGTATGTATACATAAAAGTAATGCATATATACAGAAAAGTAACAGTTTACCAAAAGTAATAGCTATTACTAATAATAGTAATAGTTAACTAATATAGTTAACTGTAATAGTAACTATTACTAATAAGAGTAATAGTTAACTATAATGGTTAACTATTATAGTTAACTATTACTAATAATAGTAATAGTTACTATAATAGTTAACTATTATAGTTACCCTTTATAGTAACTATTATTAGTAGCTAATAGTATTAGCTAATGAAAAGAAAATGAAAAGTTATTTATTAGTTTGTTGTTGATGTGGCTTCTCCAAATGCAAGCTTTCTCCATCGTTTGTCCACATGTCAATACCATAGCTCTTTTGGTCAACTTTAATATATATATATATATAGATTTTGGACATTCATTATGAGACGGATGTAGCACACTAGTACAAAATAAACCACACATAATCACACTTGAGCAGAACCAAACTTCAAATCTTTTGAACTATCAAAAAATCAATTACAAAATTCAAGAAAGAAAAAAACCCAACAACGAGACCTTATATCCATTTGAACATAACCCAAATCCATGACTAATTTTGAAAACTATGCCACTAAGCATCCTCTGGAAAGCGGAAACCAATATGAATATGCAAATAAGCACCCAAATTTGAAATTGAATTTCAAATCTTAAATTGAATCCCTAAATCTTAAATCACTAAAATCAGAGAGGTGAGAGTTGAATTCTTTACCTTCACCGGTTGTCAAGGAGCAGGAATGGCTATGTTCGTCCAACGATGGTGATGGCGAGAAGTCGAGAACAAGAACAATTGACGAAGTAGGGAGATTCAGAGTAAGAGAGTACAAGCAACGAAATGAGATTTTAGAATTGAAGAGATTAGAACAAAGAGACTTATTTTTTTCAATCGTCGAGGAGGAAGTAATGGTGAGACCAGAGTCGAGAACCGAGGCGGCGGTGCTGTCGAATTGCCATTTTCGTGATACTCAGTTGCATCTTTGCGTCAAGAAAGAAATGAGAAAAGAAAAGTAGAAAACCGATACTCCCTCCGTCCCAGCACAAGTAGCACTAGAGGAGTGACACAATAATTAAGAGAAAGTAGTGAATGTGTGGTAGAAAATGAAGAGAGAGAATGAGTGGGGTAAATAGTACTCCCTCCGGTCCAAAATAACTGTCACTTTTGGACCAAAATTTTGGTCCAAAATAATTGTCACTTTTGAGCTAAATGTCTCTTTTATCCTTGCATTGAAATTTGTTCTTTTTTAAATTATCTTAGTGTAAGACATTAATGTAAGAAAGTTGCACACTTAATAGGGGTAAAGTTGAAACTTTTGTCACTAAGTCATGATAATTATTACATTTCTTAAGAGTTGTACAAATGCAAAAAAAGACAGTTATTTTGGACCGGAGGGAGTAGTGTTGGTTGAATAAAATGAGTGGTGAAAATGAAGAGAGAGAATAAGTGGGGTTCAATGGTGAGGTTGGTTGAATATAAATATATTAAAGCATTTTCATTTTGGGGAGTCTCAATTGTTCTGGGACAGCCCAAAAAGGAAAGAACTACTTGTGCTGCTGGGACGGATAGAGTATACATAATGGGTGTTGCACATTTTTTATGGGCCCCCAAATTTTTGAGGGCCTGTTCCATGGACCTGAATGAACCGGTTGAAAGCCGAGCCTGCCTTCCGTTAGGGTTTAAGGTTTATGGTCAGTTTTTTTTCTAACATCAGCCTTTGACGGTTTGCATTCTGCTGCCTTGTGTAAAACAATGAAAAATTGTGTATTAGCCTTGATATTAGCAAGGAAAGGACTAGCCTTTCACCAAGTCTCATTTATGATTATCGATTGCCAAATGAAATCTGTCTGCTTAAATTATTATTTCTAAGTATTTTATTTACCTTTTACTCTCTTTGCCCCTAAATAAGTATCCATTTTTATCATAACTTCGTCTCTAAATATATTTTTTTCGAAATTTTTTTCACCGGTCTCTTTATACTTGCAAAAACTAAATATTTGTAAAGAGGATTATAAAATTATACTTCATCCGTCCCATTTGAAACTTCACTATTTTGGTGATGGCACACAAATTAAAGAAATGATGGGTGTAAGAAGGTTGTGAGAGGTAAAAAGTTAGTGAGTATGACAAGTGTGGCTTACAATTTAAATATGTGAGAGGGGAAAGTTAGTGAGAATGACAAGTGAGCCCAATAGTTTAAGTATGTGAGAGGAAGAAGTGAGTGAGTATGACAAGTGTGGTCTACATTTTTTACCATTTTAGAAAAGGATGAAGCTTTTAACGGGACACCCATTTGGATAAAAGGTGAAGCTTCAAATGAGACAGATGGAGTATATGAATTTTGTCACCAAATTGCACAAGAAATTATGTCTCTTAAAATGAAATTTGGACACTCATTTAGGAACATCGGTAGTACATTTCTATTTATTCTCTTTTAAAGGAGAGGTTTAAACAACCAAATTCCAGAAAAAAAAAATCAATCAAAAATAACTTTATGTTGAGGTATAAAGATAAAATAGTTTATTTTCTTAGCCACTTTTTTAAAATTAAAATGTACGGTCAGTCTTATGAAAAACTTGTTTTTACATGTTTTGCATTAAGAAATTCACTTTTACATTAAATGATGAAAACAAAGCTTTACACTAAAACGAGTATAAAACAAGTTTTTTTTCAAGATTCTCAAGAATTTTCACAAAGTACACTTATCTACTAATTAAAGATAGTTAAAAAAAAATAGAAAATGAAATGAAAATGAAAGAAAAAAATTGACAGGCTCTCTAATTCGGTACAATTGTTTGGATTTTCAAGTGTGTGAGGGTCCAATGCCAGCTTCGACCCACTGCAAATATAGTACTCCTCCGTCTCAGAGTAAGAGTCTCATTTTCCTTTTTGGTCCGTCCCAAAGTAAGAGTTTCATTCCTAAAATGGCAAAGAATCTTTACTATTCACCCCACTCATTCTCTCTCCTATTTTACTTTTATACTCATAACACCAATCAATTCACTATTCTCTCCCACTCATTCTCTCTCATAATTTACTTTTTTACACCCACAACATTTACATCCCATCCAATATTTATTAATAAGCGTGCAAATTGGGGGTGAGACTCTTACCTCGGGACGGTGGGAGTACTATTGTTTTTCATAATTTAATTTAATTTTAATATACTCTTTCTTCAGATATGGAAACACAAACGCGTCAAGGGTAAGTAAAGTACTATTCGTCTAAGTATTGTTTTTGATAATTTAATTTTACTCAGTCTTCATCTTTCTCTCTCTATCCTTCCCTTCCCTCAGTTACACACACACACAGAGACCTTTTTCTTCCCCTAAACACAACAACAGATACAACTTTTGCTGTGTGCTCTCTGTACCAAAGCAAGCAAGCAAGCAAGCATTGATGCTCTTCCATGGAAAAATGAGTTGAAACTTCCCTTCATCTTTCAACATCCCTTAACACTTTTCTACTAGGTACTGCTTCCTTCATTTCCTCCCCAATTTTAACTAAATCTACACCAATTTTCCTCTTTCTGTGCTGCTTTTTAACAGATCTATTACACTCTACTAGCTCATTTATGCTTTTAGTTCATAATAGTTGATCTGAGCTTCAAATTATTGAACCCTACCTCTTGTACCCTTTGCAGCTTTTAAACGGCTGGGTTTCTATTTTTCTAGTCTTCAAATCGGAATTCAACTGAGGCCGTTCAAGCTCCTTACAAAGCCCCTAATTCCGACCGATTTGTTAGCCATTGATTTCGGTAATTTTCAATCTCATTAATATTTGGTTCCATTTTATGTCAGAAAATATGCATTAGGTTTGTTATGTATTTATTTCAAACAATAATCGTTTTGGTATGAACATTTTGTTCTTGTATTCTTTTAAAATACTCAGATCTAAATATGTCGTATGAGGAACAAAAAGATCTTGTTTGGGCTATTATCGAGTTTGACTGCGATAAAGAGAATAAGCGTGTTTCAGTAGGTGGTGCATTATGTTTTACAGAAGAGGGCCACTTATTAACGGCATCTCACATTATGGCCCATAATGTCAAATGCCCCATAATGTCAAATGCCCCATCAGGATCTAGTAACACGCTGTAGATATAAGAATGAATAAAAATGAACAAATTCACAAGTAAATTGCAAAGAATTTGGCAAGAATGTAAGGTGTAATATCAAATGCCCCATCAGGATCTATTTTAAGGCACTGCTCATATGCTTCAATAGCCAGAGATATACTGCCACTGCCAGCATCTCGGTAAAGAACACCTAGACATGACAGCTCGTAATAATATAATAATAGAATACAATCACATACAAAAGATGTAAAATAAACACAGAAAGGGAATTCAAGACAGTAATAAGTATATGAATCACTAACCAAATCAGCTTTTAGGATAACGCTTGCATCCTCTGTCTTACCGCGGCCGCTGGCACAGAGTTAGCCGATGCTTATTTAAATATTTGATCTTATGGATTAAATTTGTCTATGCTCCATCTCTGACAGTAACAAGAGGTCTAGGTCTCTTCAAATATCCAAAGAATATGAATAAAATACATTAGGTGTTACATTCACGAAAGAGAGTTAAGAGTTGACAGATCCTCTCTTATTAAGAATACTCTGACTCTGACGATTAGCTCAATAAACTAAGACACTCATTTCACATTGATCTCATCATAGGCCCAATACCAAACTGATATATCCTGAAACCAATTTCAGTCAGAGATCCACTGCCTTATGCTATTCATTTTGTATTCTTCATAGAGCTTATAAAATATAATACAAAAAGAGATTAAGATGGGAGAGCACAGAATAAATGGTTTGATAACATAGTCAACTACCCTTTCAATGTTGCATAACATGAATAATAAAAATGATGTTCTAAATAAGACAACTTGGCACCCTAAAATATCAGTACAGTAAGCAACAACATTAATAATTAAAGAAATTGTCACTGAGCCCTAAAACAACTAGTCAATTAAGCCTCGTGTCTATCTTCTTGACGACCCTCCTTTTGCTGGCATAGTATTCTTCAAGGTTGATCGCCTCTGGCCCGTGGAAGAATGACCCTGACACAATAAATGTCACTTATTAAAACCTCGATAAAGAACATAAGAGGAAAACTTTTCATGAAATTGCATTAGATTGGGACAGATGAAAAGGAAAGTGCTTGAATATATAATAAAATGCATAACAATTAACAGTAATGTACCAAAAAAAAAGTTGTAGAAAACAAACTGCAAAAGGTATCGTACCGCTATGTTGTAAGCAATATGAAACAGCACATCTGTCGGCACAATATATGTGAAACCATTTGTAATAAACGACGACACCCCAACAACTAGTCCATCGGATTTTTTGAAAACCGGGCTCCCCGAATATCCATACAACATTGAAGATCCAACTTCAATCAAAGGAAGGTCTGGGTGACGACCGTACAGCTTTCTACTTAAATACCCTATATCCACAACACCTGCGACCGTTCGGTATGGAGGTAACGGTAAATTCTTCCTAGCGAGAGCACATTCTTCATCATTCAAGTCTTCAAGGGTACGCTGACGATTTATTTTCTCGCCAATGCTACCAGGAGGAGGTTTATATTTGTATGACGTACTGCCAATCCAGGTAGAGAAGAGTATATCCGAAGCAAATCCGTAAGCAAAAAGTGGAACTCCATCTTCAAGAGAGATTTGAGGGGCAAGAGGTGCACACTTAAACTTCTCTCCAGGCTTGGATTTAATTCGCAAAATGGAAATATCAAATTGTGGAAACTCATATAGATAATCCACCTTTCTAAGACTACCTTCTTTGTTGCTTCTGACAAAAACGTCGTGTAAGAAGGAATATTGGAAAGATGATGATGAAGACGTTTTTGTCAGAAACAACAAAGAAGGTAGTCTTATAAAGGTGAATTATCTATATGAGTTTCCACAATTTGATATTTCCCTTTTGCGAATTAAATCCAAGCCTGGAGAGAAGTTTAAGTGTGCACCTCTTGCCCCTCAAATCTCTCTTGAAGATGGAGTTCCACTTTTTGCTTACGGATTTGCTTCGGATATACTCTTTTCTACCTGGATTGGCAGTACGTCATACAAATATAAACCTCCTCCTGGTAGCATTGGCGAGAAAATAAATCGTCAGCGTACCCTTGAAGACTTGAATGATGAAGAATGTGCTCGCGCTAGGAAGAATTTACCGTTACCTCCATACCGAACGGTCGCAGGTGTTGTGGATATAGGGTATTTAAGTAGAAAGCTGTACGGTCCTCACCCAGACCTTCCTTTGATTGAAGCTGGATCTTCAATGTTGCATGGATATTCGGGGAGCCCGGTTTTCAGAAAATCCGATGGACTAGTTGTTGGGGTGTCGTCGTTTATTACAAATTGGTTTCACATATATTGTGCCGACAGATGTGCTGTTTCATATTGCTTACAACATAGCGGTACGATACCTTTTGCAGTTTGTTTTCTACAACTTTTTTTTGGGTACATTACTGTTAATTGTTATGCATTTTATTATATATTCAAGCACTTTCCTTTTCATCTGTCCCAATCTAATGCAATTTCATGAAAAGTTGTCCTCTTATGTTCTTTATCGAGGTTTTAATAAGTGACATTCATTGTGTCAGGGTCTTTCTTCCACGGGCCAGAGGCGATCAACCTTGAAGAATACTATGCCAGCAAAAGGAGGGTCGTCAAGAAGATAGACACGAGGCTTAATTGACTAGTTGTTTTAGGGTTCAGTGACAATTTCTTTAATTATTAATGTTGTTGCTTACTGTACTGATATTTTAGGGTGCCAAGTTGTCTTATTTAGAACATCATTTTTATTATTCATGTTATGCAACATTGAAAGGGTAGTTGACTATGTTATCAAACCATTTATTCTGTGCTCTCCCATCTTAATCTCTTTTTGTATTATATTTTATAAGCTCTATGAAGAATACAAAATGAATAGCATAGGGCAGTGGATCTCTGACTGAAATTGGTTTCAGGTTATATCAGTTTGGTATTGGGCCTATGATGAGGTCAATGTGAAATGAGGGTCTTAGTTTATTGAGCTAATCGCCAGAGTCAGAGTATTCTTAATAAGATAGGATCTGTCAACTCTTAACTCTCTTTCGTGAATGTAACACCTAATGTTTTTTATTCATATTCTTTGGATATTTGAAGAGACCTAGACCTCTTGTTACTGTCAGAGATGGAGCATAGACAAATTTAATCCATGAGATCAAATATTTAAATAAGTATCGGCTAACTCTGTGCCAGCGGCCGCAGTAAGACAGAGGATGCAAGCGTTATCCTAAAAGATGATTTGGTTAGTGATTCATATACTTATTACTGTCTTGAATTCCCTTTTCTATTTATTTTACATCTTTTCTATGTGATTGTATTCTGTTATTATATTTTTACGAGCTGTCATGTCTAGGTGATGTAGGAGAGCAGATCGGCCGAAGCAACGACTGAGCGCCCGCCTGGTACCTTGCGAGCGTCCGCCTGAAGCTGGGCAAAACTTTCTGGCGAAATGAGCGCTCGCCCGCTTGTCGGGCGGATTTGTCCCAGACTTGCGTATTTTCGATTTTTAGCAGATTAGCTTGGTTATTTTTGGTATTTTCGGATTTATTCTTTATTTTAGGTTAAGTTATTTGGTAGGAGTATAAATACTCTTTTCTTTCATTGTTTTAGGGTTACAACTTTATTTTATCAATTGAACTTTTGTTCTTGGAGATTTCTTTCTCTTTCTTAGTTGATTCCATGATTATTGTATTTGAGAGTGCTTCGCTTGAAGGCTCTTGTGATTAGTGCGCTAAATCACGAAACTTATCGCTTCCGTGCTGCGTCAGTTGGCATCAGAGCAGGCCATATCCTGTCTTTTGCATCCACTGATTCGTTATGGGGGATCAAGGAGCAACAAAAGGTGATATCGAAGGTATAACCAACGCTATCGCTGCATTAACAACGCAAATTGCTGCGTTGGTAGCCGCTCAACGGGGTCAGAATGTCAATCAGAACCATAGGGGTGGGAGAGACAGGGTAGATCCAGTTCGAAATCCAGTTCGACGTCCTCAAAGGGCCGAGACTCAGGATGAAGAAGAATCCAGTTCTGAAGAAGAGGCTGTTCTTGATGAAGAACCAGATCAAGGTAATAATCGAAACCGCCATGATTATAGAATTAAGGCTGATATTCTTTTTTTCTATGGAACCATGGGGATCGAAGACTTTCTGGATTGGCAAAATAAAGTAGATCGCTTTTTCGAAGTTATGGAGGTGCCTGCAATTAAACAGGTAAAGATGGTAGCGATCTGATTGAAGTCTACTGCTACAGTTTGGTGGGATAAACTGGCAGGCCAGAGGAGACGGCAAGGAAAGGGGCCAATTAAAACTTGGAGGCGTATGAAACAGTTGATTTCTGAGAGATTTTTACTGGCTGATTATGAGCAGATCTTGTATAAACTGTACCTCAACTGTGTGCAGAGCAAGAGGACAGCTGATGAGTATACTACTGAGTTTCAGAGGTATACTGCGCGGGTTGAGATTGAGGAGTCTGAAGATCAAAAGGTTGCTCGTTACATCAACGGACTGAAGAGCTCAATACAGGAGAAGATGGGATTACATCAGGTATGGAACTTGACCGACGCTTCCACTCTAGCTTTAAAGGCTGAACTCATGGAGAAATCAAATACGAAGAATTTTAATCCTCCCTTTCGTAAATGGGTACCACAAAGCGGTTCTGAACTGGGAGTTGATAAGGAGAAGGGGACAACAATTAAGAACCCTCCTCCACAGGCCAAGGAAACTGGGGGTACTAGTAGTTCTGCAGAGAGCAAAGCATCAGCACAGAAAGCAGAAAACCCCTATGCCAGGCCAACTGGAGACGAGTGTTATCGTTGTGGTGGACAGGGTCACAGATCCAACGTTTGCCCTACCACTAGGCGAACTGCTGCGATCTTGGAGGATGGGGAAGAAGAAGCAGAAGATGCGAATAATGAGTAGAAGGGGTTGAATTCACTGAAGAGGAATCTGAGGAGCGGCTTGCTTTTGTGCTTCAACAGATGCTATTATCTGCCAAGGATGAGGGGCAGAGAAAGAATCTATTTCGCGCACAATGTTCCGTTAAGAACAAGGTATGTAATTTAATTATTGATAATGGTTGCACTGAGAATCTAGTGTCGCAGAAGTTGGTTGATTTTCTAGGATTGAAACTGAACCTCATGAAAAACCCTATAGCTTGGGGTGGGTAAACAAGGGTTCAGAACTCAGGGTATCACGGACTTGCAGGGTCCCTATTTCCATTGGTAAATACTACAAGGAGGAGGTTGTGTGTGATGTTCTGAGTATGGATGTCTGTCATATACTGCTTGGTCGCCCGTGGCAGTATGACCGTGACATTACTTATCGGGGTAAGGATAATGTAGTGATGTTTAAATGGGATAATCATAAAATTGCTATAGCTCCTGTTCAACGTTTTGAGAAACAGGTTGGGAAGGATGAACCGGTGGTGATGCTGATACAGAATGAGAAGGATCTTACAGCAGCTATTGAGGAGGCAGAGTATTTCTGCCCGATAATCATCAAGGGGTTGTTAGGTTCTGTTAGTGTGGAGATTGGGTTGCCAAGGGACATCGAGGAACTACTTACAGGGTTTCAGGAGTTGGTTTCTGATGAGCTACCCAATGTTCTCCCTCCCATGAAGGGCATTCAGCATCAGATTGATTTGATTCCAGGAGCTAGCTTGCCAAACCTCCCACATTATCGCATGAGTCCGAAAGAGAATGAGATTCTTAGAGAGCAGATTGAAGACTTGTTGCGGAAGGGGTTTATCAGGGAGAGTATGAGCCCGTGTGCAGTACCAGTCCTTCTTGTGCCAAAGAAGGGTAATCAGTGGCGCATGTGTGTTGACAGTAGGGCCATCAACAAAATCACCATCAAGTACAAGTTTCCTATTCCTCGTTTGGAAGACATGCTTGATGAGTTGTTGACACGCCCCAAGTCCCGGGATTCCCTAATAGAACCTCGAACCTGGTGCGCGTAACTAACAAGAAACAAGAACTAACGGGAAACAGGAACAATACTTGTTAAAAACAAAACTGACATGATATATATACTCAAGAGTAGGGAGCTAAGATAGCTCACACGAGTTCTAGACCAAGAAAATTAAAACCAAAATGGTTACATACAGCGGAAGACATGCCTAACAAATAAGCTAGCAACAAGAACTGTCTAGGGACAACAAATACTACCCCAATACAAGCCCAGAGTTTATTAACTCATACAAGATCGTCCTTACCAAAATATAAAAGGACACTAACTTCGAACAAGAATATCCTGCTGAGTAAGTTCCCAGCTAAGTCGAGCCTCACTGCGTACTATCCCCTGCTTTCCTGGGGGGGAACAATTAAACAAATAAAGGGTGAGATAAATCTCAGTAAGCTATTAACATGCAACTATATGTCATGTTATCATGCAATACAAGTAGATACTCAAGTAATCATATATCAAGTATCATCAAGTAACAAGTATAGAAGAGGCTAAGCCAACTCAACAAGTAATCAAACTCAAGATATGATCAGGTAACAAGTAGTCAAGTAGTGTGAGAGGCTAGACCAGCTCACCAAGATGCACATAGGCCTATCACGCATTTTTACCTGAATCCTTCCTTATTCCTCCCAAGAATACCATTTGTTGTCGATGCTTTTCTAGCTGAGGACAACCAAGAACAAGAACAAGAAACTGCTGTGCAGTATATAAGAAGACCTGGTAACCAGTGTCATCCACAAGAACAAGATCCACGTGGTGTTCAAGACAATCGCATTCACTTAGGTCAGGCTTATTGCTCTAACCAAGGAAGCTATGCCCTTGCTATGGCCGGTAGTAAGGGGTCAGGCGGAAATACATAGGGACCCGATTGTCACTTAAACCCCAGCTCTCGCGACAAGCGTGAACCTATATATTTTCGAACAAGCAAGGAGAACCAGCTGGACTCACACAAGAATGCACAAGTAAATGTTTACTTGAACTACGAGAACAAAACTCAGTCCCTTATTAGTAGACTATTCTTTATGCACCATGTAATCTTGTATCATGTGCTCACGAGAATATGCACCATGTAATTATGTATCATGTGCTCACGAGAATATGCACCATGTAATCATGTATCATGTGCTCACGAGAATACAAGTACCCATACGCAATTATTGCGAATACAAACCATGATAACACTGGCACATAAGGTGTCCATGTAACACGATCAATCCAAGTAAGAGTCCATCAATAACAGACTTCAGTCAAGTAGTAGGGTATATCACTTTGTCACATGACAAGTTCGCACGTACATATTCATATCACGTTTAACACATTAAAGTGTCTATCACGATACCCTTACTATCAAGTAGAGCCCAACACCTTAGACTCTAAACACGTAGTAGAATAGGTCACCTTGTACCTAGACACAGTCATACTTCACGTATATGTATCGTTAGTAATCGAATACATTTTCTAACACATATTGTGTTCTGTAATCATTCTTATTAATTTAAATCGTAGTATTCACGATTATATGAATTATCTTCATATAACACTAGTCCCTATTTTCTTTAGGAACCATTTCAAGACAAGATATCTTCTTTATATTTTATATACTTCATTGAGTATATACACGATTAAAAACTAAATCATTTACACTTTAGTGCTTATTTATAGCACTTCCAATATACACGTATCAAGTTCAAGTATGTAGTAGAGTTAATCATTCTCTATCTAGTTCCATAACCCAATTCTTTGGTTATTCATACCATGTACCAATCAGTCAAGAAGCCACATTCTATCAAGTAAATATATACAAGATTTGCATATACACATCAAGACTCTTTCAAGTTTATTACCATACACCTATATTGGTGTCAAGGCACGTACAAGATTTTATAATCTTATATTCAAGTCTTAATCCAATTATTTGGATGTTCCAGTCATGTACGAGATTTTATTGTCTTATACTTCAAGTTACTGTCTCATCTTAAGACATTCAAGACATTCAGGACATTCAAGACATTCAAGACATTCAAGACATTCAGGACATATACAAGATTTTATCATCTTATATCCAAGTTCTCATCCATTTCTTTGGATGGTTAAACATGTACAAGAGTTAAACATCTTATACTTCGAGTTCAAGCTAGGTAGATGAATTATACATCTTTCACGTACTATTTTCTAAATCCTTTTCTTAGGACATTCAAGACATTAGTTGGTGCCCTAAGGTGCACAATCATTAACTTCAAGACACATAAAAGAGTTACTACTCTTATACTCAAGTTATTATTTAATTATGATTTAAGTCCGCATTTCATTTGATCACGAAGGGACTATTTTTCAGCACTAGAGTGTTCTACAACACTCATCTAGGCCATCTAGGGTAGTACCCTAAACCTAGACCAAGACTATTTCAAGTTCAAATTAAGTAAATGAGCTATACCACTCATACTTACAAGTTCATAATCCCCCTACATAGGATATTCGAGCTCAAGACACTAATTTGGTGCTCTCACGGTGCACAAACATTAGTTCCAAGACAAGCATAACACATAAGTGCTTGTTCATAGCACTTTCAAGACATATAAAAGAGTTGTTACTCTTATACTTAAGTTCTCATTTGAGTTCTATAAGTGTCCATGTACAAGACTAAGTTCTCATTTTAATTCAATGAGTATACACGTTTAAAACCAAGTTCTGATGCCCCTAAGGTGTCACAACACTTGCTAGGACATCTTATACTAAGGTTATATACCTTAACTAGAGTTACTTCCAACTTATACAAACTTTAAACAACATTTTGTTCTTCAGGTAACTGTGCGGTCGCCTAAAATGGCCTGTGCGGTCGCACACAAGCAGGTCAATTCCTTTGAAAAACCTTTCAGAAAGATGGGTGGTCGCCCAAGGATTTTTGTGCGGTCGCACAAGGTATCACAATGCAAAATTTTTATTTCTTTCCCAGGTTAAGAAATTTCCCGTCCCAAGTGTAGGAGTAACTTTTATTAACTCTTAGGCAATACCCAAAACATTATTTCAGGCTCAATTCATTTCTTTTACCGTCCCATAAATAATAGGACAATTTCCTTTTATTCTAATTTAATATTTCACCGTCCCCAAAAGTATAAGTACAATTTTATATTATACTAATATACCCATTTAGAGATACTTCCATTCATTTCCCCGTACCACAAATAATGGTACAATTTTTCTAATAATATTTAAATCAAGTTACTATTTTACCGTCTCACGAATAGGAGTACAATTTTTCTAACTTTCCCAGACACTATTTGCAAGTCTAATTCATTCTTGTTTTCATACGAATACTCCCTTTGTCCCAATTTAACAAGTATCACAAAAATTGCTCAAAACACAATTTTAACAAGAACAAGTAGCGGGAATAACATATATGCATGTTATTACAAGTAAGGGAGAGCTAATAACTTACCTAGTCCGAAATCAAAGTTACCCAAATAAATTTCTGATCGGCCTGGAACGCTCTATTTAACGCCACGAATATTTATCCGGGACCAGAATCATGAACGGAGGGATAATTAAGCTCGAGGAGTCGAGAATAGGAAGAATCCTAAACCTTCTTTTGGAACAGAGGAAGCAACGAGAATGTTTTCCAAGGAAAAGTGAGTCAGAGAAGGAGAAGGCAACAAGTTTATCTTTCAACTTTCCAAGCATTGCAACTAGGCCCCTCAAGTTCTAACTTTGACAAAAAGGCCCCTAAACTTTCAACTTTGACATTTAACCACCTTAACTTTCTAACGCAGTTAAATAATTAACTCAAATAAAATAGCATATAATTATGCTAGTCAAGAATTTAACAAATAAGTCAAATATTTAACAAGAATAAAGATGGGCGTTACAGTTGTCCGGTTCTAAGGTATTCACTAAACTGGATTTGCGCAGTGGGTACCATCAGATTCGGATCAGACCTGGGGATGAGTGGAAAACGGCGTTCAAGAGCAAGGATGGCCTTTATGAATGGCTTGTCATGCCATTCGGATTATCTAACGCTCCTAGCACTTTCATGAGGTTGATGAACCAGGTATTCCGACCTTTTATTGGCTCATTTGTTGTAGTTTATTTTGATGATATCCTGATTTATAGTAAAGATAGAACTGCACATTTAGAACATCTTAGACAAGTGTTGCAAGTCTTAAAAGATAATCAGTTGTATCTCAATCTTAAGAAGTGTACGTTCTGCACCAACAAAATGCTTTTCCTGGGATTTGTGGTTGGTGAGGATGGGATTCAGGTTGATGAGGAGAAAGTGAGGGCAATCAGGGATTGGCCGGCCCCAACATCGGTAACAGAGGTGCGTAGCTTTCATGGCTTAGCTACATTTTACAGGAGGTTTGTGCGTAATTTTAGCACTATTACTGCCCCTATCACCGAGTGTCTGAAGAAGGGTAAGTTTCAGTGGGGTTTTGAGCAAGAGCAGAGTTTTGCCCTCATCAAGGAAAAACTTTGCACCGCGCCAGTTCTTGCTCTACCAGATTTCAATAAAATATTCCAGGTGGAGTGTGATGCGAGTGGTGTAGGGATTGGGGCTGTTCTCTCACAAGAAAGCGTCCTGTGGCTTTCTTTAGTGAGAAGTTGAGTGAGGCTCGACAGAAGTGGAGTGCTTATGATCAGGAGTTCTATGCAGTTTATCGAGCCTTGCGACAATGGGAGCATTATCTTGTTCAGAGGGAGTTTATTTTATTTTCTGATCACCTAGCTTTGAAATTTTTGCATAGTCAGAAAATGATAAACAAGATGCATGCTCGATGGGTTAGTTATCTGCTGAAGTTTCCTTTTATTATTCAGCATAAATCTGGGTTCAAAACAAAGTTGCCGATGCTTTGAGTAGAAGGGCTTCTTTGTTACTCACGCTGTCTCAGGAAATTGTGGGTTTTAATTTGCTGAAGGAACTTTATGAAGATGATGCAGATTTCAAAGAGTTGTGGTTTAAATGTATGGGTAAACATCCTAGTGCAGATTTTCATATTCGGGATGGTTTCCTGTTCAAAGGTGATAGGTTATGTGTTCCTGTTTCGTCTCTACGAGAGAAGCTGATTCGAGACTTACATGGTGGAGGTCTTAGTGGGCATTTGGGACGAGACAAGACCATTGCTAGTTTGGAGGAGAGATATTTTTGGCCTCAACTGCGCAAGGATGCGGGTTCTATTGTCAAGCGTTGTTATACCTGCCAGGTTTCTAAAGGTCAGTCTCAAAATACTGGTCTTTATTTGCCTTTACCTGTTCCTAATGATATATGGCTAGATTTATCTATGGATTTTGTGTTGGGTTTGCCTCGTACACAACGGGGTGTGGATTCTGTCTTTGTGGTTGTGGATCGGTTTTCCAAAATGTCTCATTTTATTGCTTGCAAGAAGACTGCGGATGCAACTAACATTGCGAAGTTGTTCTTTCGCGAAATTGTCCGACTCCATGGGGTTCCTAAGTCCATCACTTCGGACAGGGATACCAAATTTCTGAGCCACTTCTGGATTACTTTGTGGCGTATGTTTGGTACTGCGCTAAACAGAAGTTCTACAGCTCATCCGCAGACGGACGGACAGACAGAGGTTACTAACCGGACATTGGGAAATATGATCAGAAGTGTTTGTGGTGGCAAACCGAAGCAGTGGGATTTAGATTTACCGCAAGTGGAGTTTGCTTATAACAGTGCGGTACATTCAGCTACGGGTAAATCGCCTTTTTCTTTGGTGTATACTTCTACCCCTAGACATGTGGTGGATTTGATACCGTTACCTAAGGGTCATGGTGTAAGTCAAGCGGCTGAAAATATGGCGAAGGATGTGAAAGATGTCAAGGCTAAATTGGAGGCAACGGGATTGAAGAATAAAGCTGCTGCTGACAAAAAGAAGCGGGTCAAGGTGTTCAAGGTGGGAGATGAAGTGATGGTTTTTCTTCGCAAAAAGTGATTTCCTGTTGGTACGTACAGAAATTGCAACCTCGCAAGTATGGACCATTCAAGGTGACACGCAAAATTAATGACAATGCTTACGTGGTGGCTCTTCCGGATAATTTGAACATCTCCAGCACCTTCAACGTTGCTGACATCTATGAGTCTCATGCGGATGGAGTGCTTTATCCTGATGAGAACTCGGGGTCGAGTTCTTTAGAGGTGGAGGAGACTGATGTAGGAGAGCAGGAGAGCAGATCGGCCGAAGCAACGACTGAGCGCCCGCCTGGTACCTTGCGAGCGTCCGCCTGAAGCCGGGCAAAACTTTCTGGCGAAATGAGCGCCCACTTGGGCCTTATCAAGCTCCCGCCCGCTTGTCGGGCGGATTTGTCCCAGACTTGTGTATTTTCGATTTTTAGCAGATTAGCTTGGTTATTTTTGGTATTTTCGGATTTATTCTTTATTTTAGGTTAAGTTATTTGGTAGGAGTATAAATACTCTTTTCTTTCATTGTTTTAGGGTTACAACTTTATTTTATCAATTGAACTTTTGTTCTTGGAGATTTCTTTCTCTTTCTTGGTGGATTCCAAGATTATTGTGTTTGAGAGTGCTTCGCTTGAAGGCTCTTGTGATTAGTGCGCTAAATCATGAAACTTATCGCTTCCGTGCTGCGTCACTAGGTGTTCTTTACCGAGATGCTGGCAGTGGCAGTATATCTCTGGCTATTGAAGCATATGAGCAGTGCCTTAAAATAGATCCTGATGGGGCATTTGATATTACACCTTACATTCTTGCCAAATTCTTTGCAATTTACTTGTGAATTTGTTCATTTTATTCATTCTTACATCTGCAGCGTGTTACTAGACCAAGAGGAGGGATCCATGAGTTACTTCTCTACATGAGATTTGATCACTTCAAAAGGAAAACTAACGATACATGCTTCAAATTTTCTGCCAAAGGTAAGAAATTGATGCTTTTTTCTACTGAGAGGTTGGGTGATGCATTCTTTTTGTGCATCAGTTCAGATCTTGTATGATCTCTCATTTTTATTTATTTTTATCACTTGGCTGCTCAAGGACAAGAACATTTCCTTGGTCTCTACGTAGGTGGATAACTCGGCGCCAGCTGCCATGAAGAAACGTGGTCAGTTTTTTCCTTAGAACATTCTCAATAAGATGTTTGCAACATACCATAATGTACATGCGAGGCTTTTGGCTGGCACTTACTGAATCTCTAATCAAAATGCTTATATATTCCATCTGCCCGAACATTTCAATTTCAGGTCCTTACAACAGGAGCTCTTCTTATTGTTGATTTAGCAGCATTGAAAAATGCAGCTTCAGCTTGGCATGATGAGTTCGTGTTGCTTCATAAATCTTTGCTTGTTCTTAACATTGGAGGACCTTAGGGCTGTAAACGAGCCGAGTCGAGCTTTGGGGTGTCGAGCTCGAGCTCGTTTAAAACTTATCGAGCTCGAGCTTTTATCGAGCTCGAGCCCACTTGTTTGTTCGAGCTCGAGTCGAATCGAGCTCGCGAACAACTCGAGTCGATATCGAACTCGAGTTTTAACGAGCCGAGCTCGATCTTAGACATTTTTTTAAGAAAAATATGGTCTTAACGAGCTTATCGAGCTGAGTTTGAGCCGTTCGAAAACAAAAAATCAATTTTAATGAGCTTATCGAGCCGAACTCGAGCTTTTAACGAGCTAAACGAGCCGAACATGGTCGGCTCGATAACTAAAACGAGCTTGACAATCGGTTCGAGCTCGACTCAAGCTTCACCTCAAGCTCACTCGAGCTCGAGCTTTCACGAGCCGAGCTCGGTTCGTATAACAGCCCTAACGTACATGCAATATTTTCTTAATTTTGTTCTTTTCTTTTATATTGATAATTGACAAGTCCTCTTGAACTTCTTTTATATCCATTTTGGCTTTCGATAATTGCAATTCACTTCTTTAGAGTGAGAATTTTCTTTTCCTCTGGACCGATTGTCGATTTTCTTCGTTATTTAGCAGTTTGCCCTCATGTCTTCATTAAAACAAGATAACTTGAAATGTTAAGTGGTATTTTGTAGGTCACTGCAGATATGGTTCTGCTTATCAGTTAGCAGCATCACTGAATAATGTTCTTTCACGGGATCCTTCTCTAGAAGAACTCCCAAGGAGGTAGATATTGTTTCTTGGCAATATATCTATTCCATTTATTTTATTCAACAACAACTTGATTTCTTTTCTTGACAGGTACGTGAGAGAATTTGGTAATAATCCCAAAGTTCATAGGTGAGAGAATCCTCCTTCTATACTGCTAGGAGATTCTCAGGTAGAGAGTAAGGAGAGGTAGTTCTGTAAAGATCAGTGAGAGGGGAGGAGAAATGGAAGATGCCGAGGTGTTTGGCAATAAGTGATACAGAGAGATTGGGATTCAGGAGGTAATACAAGCAAAACACACTTACTCTCAGGAATCCACCAAAGAGAATAGAGACTTGGAACATAAAATTATTTGATTCTCACTCAAATGCCCAAACATTACAAACCCATGGCTATTTATAGGAGCCAAAACATGATTCTAGATACTGATTTTAACAACTCTTTTGACTAAGGAAAATGGACCATGCACTAGATAAGAATGTAATTACTCATATTGACCAAAATAAAGGAAGCTTCAAAGACTCAAGAACCTCCAAATTCATCAACTTGCAGATTTTCGTATGAAACTGCCACCTTCCAGCAGAAAAAAAGGGCATAACTTGCTCTAGAAAATTCCAAATACCTCCCCGTTTGGACCATTAGAAACTAGACTCATAGGGCTTCAAATCTATGTGTCCCAATCAGCCCGATTATATCCGAGTAAAAGCATTTTATTGTTCAAACCCGTCCCAAATTCTGAACTCTTCTGAAGAGACATCAATTTCCTTTGGGCCTTGTCTTTTGGACATAAGAGATGTTTTCTTTCTTGGATCAATTAGGGATTTCCAGAGGTAGAACCCGAATTTTCATTCTGCAGAGGACTTGAGGGAGATGCATGGCATGCTGAAAAACGTCCCCCACATAATTAAATTGTGACTCGTCAATTTAAAACTTTTATCTCTTCATATATTTATAATGAGGCGGTCTCTGGTACAACATTCGCACGGCGTGCGACGGCGCCGAGCCGAGCCGTTTTTATTTTTTTATTTTTTTGTCACCCCAACTTTTCTTCCTCTAACATAAGTAACACTTATTATAACGAAATGTAACACTTTTTTTTAAAAAAAAAAATATACCACAATTTTGCTGCAATAGATAAAGATAACATAAAGATTGACAACTAAACTAATGTAACACTTTTTAAAAAGGAATGTAACACTCATTTATTCAAATGTAACACTTTTTTTTTCTCCCAAAATTAACATAGGATTGACAAACTAAACTAATGTTACATTTTATAAAAAATGAATGTAACATTTTTTTTCTCAGTTGTAACAATTTATATTCTTAATTGTAACATTATATCTGAAATGTAACAATTTTTTATTGAGAAAGTAACAATTGAAATGCAAACCCATTTTTATTTTTTTTTGTAAAATTGCTGTTACATTTTACTGTAAAAAGTGTTACTTTTTGAATATGAAACTGTTACTTTTATTAGAACAGAGTGTTACATCTCACCTAACAAAGCAACTCAAACTTTTTGGGTGTAAAAAAATGTTTTTTTTAAAAAAAAAAAAAATCAAACCATATCATGACCTATGTAGTTTTATTCGTCTCGTCGAGACGAACACAACGGTATTTTTTTAAAAAAAATCTGAGTTATAAATCTCAAGATATAGCGTTTTAAAGTTAATGGGGTTTTTTTTTAAGGTGACATGTGGCAGCGTGCGGCTGGGTGAACCAACGAGTGGGTCACAACGCGCCACGTGTCGATCTCGCAGTGGAGGAAAGGCTGGGCGGGTCGGGCCGGGCGGGTTTGCCCGCCGCACGCCATGCGGCCGTTGTAGGTAAGAATTTGTCATTTATAATTAGTACTAAATCTTTTTTTTTAGCAAACGAATTCTCGATAATATTTTAGAAAGGGCCGGTCTCCTGTACACCCGCCGCATGGCGTGCGGCGGGCCGGCGACTTTCCATCCTTTTTTTTTTTTTTTTCTGAGATTTTTTTTTTTTCAACCCCAATTTTTTTTCTCCCAACAAATGTAACACTTTTTTTTCTTCCAAATGTAACACTTTTTTTTTCAAAAATGTACCACAATTTTGCTGCAATAGATTAAAGATTGACAACTAAACCAATGTCACACTTTTTATAAAGAGAATGTAATACTCTTTTTTTAAAATGTAACACTTTTTTTCTCCCAAAATTAACATAGGATTGACAACTAAACTAATGTTACATTTTATAAAAAATGAATGTAACATTTTTTTCTCAATTGTAACAGTTTATATTCTTAAATGTAACATTATATATGAAATGTAACAATTATTTATTGAGAAAGTAACAATTGAAATGCAAACCCATTTTGTTTTTGTAAAAACTGTTGTTACCTTTAACAGTAGAAAGTGTTACTTTTTGAAGATGAAATTATTACTTTTATCAGAACAGAGTGTTATATCTTAGCTGATGAGTAGCTCAAACTTTTTGTGTGTAAAAAAATGTATTTTTTTTAAAAAAAAATCAAACCATATCATGACCTATGTAGTTTTATCCGTCTCGTCGAGACGAACACAACGATATTTTTAATTATTATTTTTTTGAGTTATAAATCTCAAGATATAGCATTTTAAAGTTTTTGGTTTTTTTTAAAGACGACACGTGGCAGCGCGCGGTTGGGTGAACCAGGTGTGGCTTACAGGGCGCCACGTGTCGCCTGTGGAGTGGAGGAGAGGCTGGCGGGTCGGGCGGGTTAGGCCCGCCGCAGCGCCGCACGCTATACCTCTGCCGCATTTAAGACTTTGTCTTTTAGAAAACTATAGTTTATAAATAATTATAGTTCATTATTTTTTTAAGCAAGCAAATTCTTATTTTTTTAGAGAATACTTTCAAAATCCTTTTTTCATAAAATAATAAACTTTTAAAATAAATCAATAAATGAACATGCTAAATTATTAATTTAAAAAGAATCACACTTATTTTAAAAAAATCAATATTTTTTTATAGCTAAAATTATAGTTCCTAAAATGAATTTTTGTTTTTCTAAAAAAATAATAAATCAATTTAGTACTCCCTCCGTCTCAAAATAGATGTCGTTTTGGGAGTTAAATTTTGTCTCAAAATACTTGTCGTTTCACTATTTTCAAAGTTTTTTTTATTACTCTATACCAATTATACCCTTAATAATGATAGTGAACTATTTCTTACCTAACAATTTAATTACCTAGGTAGTTGAATTATTTTAGGGATATTTGGGACTTATTCGCATGCATTAATGACATTTCTTAATATGTGTGAAACACTCCAAAACAACATCTAATTTGAGACGGAATGAGTATTTGTTAAAAGAAAATCATTTTAAGATAATTGAGTCAAAACGATTACTACCACCTTCTTCACTTTCACACTATTAAATCCAGTTACAACGGTATAACAGTAAATACACTTTAAACCTACCCAACAACTCCACATACACCTCAATAACGCCAGCACCATCTCTCAATTTCTCTCTCTACATCCTCAATTGAGTCAAAACGATTACTACCACCTTCTTCACTCACTTTTTCTTTACACTCCAACGCCATCGTCGCCGTCGAGTCGAGCTGTTCATCCTCTCTTGGTTCAAAAAACATTTAACCCAAAAACATCAAAACTGAGGGGAATTAGAAAGGAACAAAAAGAAAAAGAAAGAAAAAGGTCAGATCTGTTATGAATCAGACAAGTGATGGTGAAGATGGTGAGCATGAAGGTTTCATGTAGTGGATAGCAGCGTGTGCCACCGGAGACAGATTTGTTTACCCCTCAAAAGCAAATAAGAACTTGGATCTAAAAAATGGTGGTGATGGGAAGACAACACAGTTTGGGATGCTGTCTTGTAGTCGTCAGGGCCAGGTATGGGAATCGTTATCTACTTTTGCTCACTCTCTTCCAGATCTTGTTGTATATATGACTCGATGTGAATACTACTACATATAACAATTGTCCCATGAGCAGTGGCGGATCTAGGATTTATGGCCGGGAGTTAAAATTTTACATTAACGAAAATTAAATTATATACATCACAGTTAAAAGATAATAAAATTTAACTAAATATGTATAAAGACTATTTTTCATTATCGTTTAAAGGTTTGATGATAATTATAAGAGAATGTTTATGTGGATATAGTCTTCTACACTTTACATGGGTAAATTCTTGTCACTGGACAATGACATAAACATAGTGGTAACTGGTAACATGTCTTTTATCCATTCTCTATGTGCAGGGTAGAATGACCAAGTAAGAGTAATCTGTATTGATGATTGAAATTATGGACCTCCTATTCCTATCTCCACAAAATCTACTTAACCAATCAAAGATGGCCAGGAGTTTCTTTAGAAACGATTTGATTCTGGATCAGAAACGATTCGGTTTCAGGATAACTCTATCTAATATGGAACTCTTCCCCCTATTTCTTTGGCTTGGTTTTCAATATGAGACAGGCTTTGTGCTAATGCGGCCTGGCTTAACAGGTTTCAATTGGACAAAGTTAGTCATCTTCCCTTTTCTGGGTCGGACCACCGGCCAATTGCTCTTGAAATCCAATTCATCACCAGGCCCGTCTCAATAACTTTAGGGGCCCGGTGCCAAAACACGAATATGGGGCCCTTTAAACTTTTTTAAAAAAAAAAACACGACAAAATACAAAAGTTCTTCAAAATTAGAAATCTGGGTTTTTAAAATTCTGAGAAAGGGGCGCTTTGTGGATATGAGATCGAAAGAGAACGAGGGAAGAGAGTAGTGAGAGGGAATGAGCAGGGAATTTGTAATGTAACGTCAGATCTAAAACCAATAGTTTGACATATATTACTACCATCCAAATCCAACCATAGTACAAAGAACAACAAAACACGACAAAATAAAAGATATCCATTATTAGACATGCCCGGGTCATTGAACCGGCGGTTCGCCGGTTCGTAAAAATCATAAACCGCTATAAACCGTATATAAACGGTTCACGGTTCCGGTTCATCCGGCGGTTCACGGTTCATCCGGTTCGTTCATTTTTTATTATTATTTTATTTTATTCCCAGACTTGGACCGTTGGACTGGGCCGCTGGCACTGGAGAAGCTGGCTGGTTCATTTTTATTTATTTTTTAATTACATAGAGGGGGACAACCAACCTACCCTTTTATAATTAAGGGATGACATTTAATAGTGTAGAGATAGTGGTTTTTGAAAAAATAAATGAAGTGGAGTCAGAGTGGGCAGTCAGTCACTGGGCATTGGGCAAGGCCGCAGGCGCAGGGTGATTGGTTGGCTGAACTTGAAGGCCAACGGTAATAATACCGTGCCTTTTTTAAATTCAAGCCACAGAGACAGACAGAACTCCAGCCGTTTTATAGAAAAAAAAAAAAAAAAAAAAAAAAGAGTAAATATCCAGATAACCCGGGGGTTGACCTCCGGTTCATGAACAGCCGGTTTTCAGAGGGTAACCCATAGTTAACCGTGAACCGCCGGTTCACGGTTAACATTTGAATTCTGGTTCACGGTTCGCCGGTTTACCGGTTATTACCCGGTTCATAACCCGCCGGTTCTCCGGGTTATTTGACCCGGATGGGCATGCCTATCCATTATCCACTGTCCAAAATCATAGTCCAGTTCTCAATACGTCCATCCAGTTCCATTCTTCAAAATTCTTGTAAGGCTGCAAGAATACAAAATAAAAGCATCAATAAAGACGTGACTTTCATGCTTACAACTTTCGAAAGAGAAATCAAATGCTACCACACACTGCAAGAAAATAAATAATTGTTTTGGGACGGAGGGAGTAATTGAACCGTAAAAAGAAGACAAGCCAAATGAGACATTTATTCCCTCCGTCTCAAACTGATCATTTTGAGACACAGAGGGAGTACATGGATATGCCTTAGAAAAAGGCTAGTCATTTACTCCCTCCGTCCCAAATGATTTCATTTTTTTTTTCCTTCCAATAAACTGAAGTTAAGAACTCTTTTTCATCAATGGCATTGTAAAAGGTCTAAATTCCATCTGTTTCCTACAACCATAAACATCCTATCACATATTCCTTAAAGACAGTCGATACATAAAACCAAACAAATTGAATGCTAACTATCTCAAGTGGCACAAGAAGAATAATTCAGCCCAAAATATCCCCCTAAAACACCGACATTTTCATGTTCACAAACAATACTCTTATATAATTTTGGTTGAGAAAATTTTGGGGGAAACTAGTTTCTCCATAAGTTATAAAAAGTCATGTTTTTATAAGGGTTAATGTTTAGGGTTTAGGATTTAGGGTTAGGGTTTAAGGGTTAAAAGTGGACTTTTATAACTTATGGAGGAACTAGTTTCCCCCAAAACCAACTCATTTTGGTTAGTACGGATCCTTGCTTATTTAGAAATCGCCACAAACAAGTTTACTCAATTATAAATCAATATCCAAATATATGGCAGTGACAAAAGAATCAGCACAAATACGAATGAACCATCAATATAAAAGATAAGAAAAAATCAGCACAAATACGAATGAAGCATCAGCATTAGAAGTTTCTTCTACACCTGAGAAAAAATGTTCCAAAAAACTCTCTGTCGAGTATACATCAAGTCTCCTTACAACTAGGAATCTTCCACCTGGGCAGACACAAACATTCAAAATCAGGTGTAATTGTAAGTTTTATAATACATGGACTTGCACTTTTAAAATCCGTTTACCATAGCTTATTGTTTCTCCCAAGGCTAACTCAAATAAAAGGCAACTACTCGTAACAAGAACAAAAATTATATAAGCTTACTTATATGATTCATCTGGGCCACTATCTCCAATAGTCAAGCTTATATTCTTCAAGCGGTAACCATCACTGTCCCTTAAAACATTCAACTTCACAACTCTCCCCGCATTATCCCAAATTTTCTCAAAGAACTGGGGAAAAAAAAAAAAAAAAAAAAAGGTAAATAAAATGCCTAAAATGAATATCAACTTGCAATTCATCCACCAAAAAAATCTCATCTGCAGTACATGGTTGAATGGGAACACAATAATACTTTATAACAGAATGTATGCCATATAACGTCACTTTCTACAAAGCATCTATGCAAAAGGATAACCAGACACCACACTACCAGGAAGAACAAAACGCTAGAACCCTCCATCAGAGAGCATAATACATGGAAATTGGCCATTTCAAATCTAGCATAGATGGTAGGCACAGGAATTTGAAAACTTGCCAATAACAGTCTTTCCAAAATCAGTCCGAGTTAGCTATGCATGAACCATCACCATATATATATTATACACACACACACACACACACACACACACAATAAATGTAAATTTCATCCATAATTCCATATAATGTTTAGAAAAAGATATTAGCGACCAGTTGAGAGAATCGGAATCTCTACCAAACACCAGTAACGGATGAGACTTTGTTGCCCAAATGAATCTGATAGGTGGTAGTTACATGCTATGCGTGTGCTTTGCAAAGGAGCACAAACAAGTTAACCTGTTTTTATTTCTTTCTATTTTACCATAAAAAATCAGTTGATGTACAAGAAAACATCTTACTAACTAGGACATACTCACATACCTCCAACTTACTTCCTATTGAATTGCCATTACATCCTATTATGACATCATCACACTTTATTTCAAGCTCATGAGCTGGAGAGTTTTCTTCAACCTGATACATCCAAGACAAACATCAATACAATTAGATACACTTGGTACTTGATCTTTATTTTTTTCCCACACATTCATTATATAATCTCAAGCAGCCTAAAAAAAAAAGCGTTATTGGTCGTTAGACAAGAAGACAACTACTTATACATAATCCGCCTTACTTCCATCTTGGGTTGTGTGTCATCCTCCGGTAAAGATCCAAGAAATACAATCTTATGTATGCACAAATGGGAACACATGAAAGTTTTAACAATTTAATGTTGCCTTCGGAATATACAGATCTCTGTTGTACTTGTAGTTCCTTCAAGTTAGTGAAGAAAAGGACAAACATAATAAGAGACTCAGGTTTTACTGTAGAAGGCGAAAAGAGAAGTTGGATACGCTTCTATGTGTTCTAACATTCAATCACCCGAACCCCTTCTTTTGTTGTTAGGTCTACAATGAATGGTAACGTTTTTAATGTAACAAAAAATAAACCTACACCATACTTGATTCACTGGTTCAAGAAACATGCAAACACATTGGACTTGCAAAATACACTTTACACACTTCAAAGGATTATCTTATTTATTTTTTCTTTTGATTTGACATTATTTTTTTTCAATTTAACTAATTTCTATATGCCTCATAGATTAAAGGGAAGATTCTATCGCACGGCAATTACGCTGGCACTGCTTTATGGCACTGAATGTTGAGCCGGGGAAACAGTGTCACGTGCATAAGATGAATGTGGCAGAGATGCGTATGCTACGATGGATGTGTGGGCATACAAGAAATGAGTTTTTACCAAAAACTATCTCGAAAAGATGGTATTTACAAAAAAAAAAAAAACGTAAGATGGAAAATTGAAATAAAAAAAATGGTCAGAAACTGACTTCAATATCAGTTGTATAACTGATAAATGGAAGTCACAGTTGTCTGACCAAAAACGAAGCACAAAATACTCTTTAAAATAACTGATAAGTGAAATTCACAGTTGTATAACTGACGAATTGAGGTCACAGTTTTCAACTGAGAATCTGAAGGGAAAAAAATCCAAAAAAAAGGTAGTTTTTTGTAATTTCCAACTTATGTGGTTTTTTTTAATTTCTTTCTAGCTTTCAAAAGTATTTTTGGTAAATGCCTCTAAGAAATGATTGATTGAGGAATGAGGTGATCAAGGGGTAAATTAGGAGTTGCGCCCATTGAGGATAAAATGAGGGAGAATCGTCTAAGGTGGTTTGGTCATGTGAAACGGAGACCGAGTGATGCACCAGTTAGAGGCCTGAACGGTGGAGAACTGATAAAATGGCCAGGGGTAGAGAAGACCCAAGCAAACATGGATTAGGGTGATTGAAAATGATGAGTTTACTTGAACCGGATGAAATATGGCGGCAAAAACCCATGTGGGGGGTTGATTATTATTATTATTATTATTATTATTATTATTATTATTATTATTATTATTATTATTATTATTATTATTATTTTATTATTATTATATTACGGAGTTTTTTTTTATTTTATTTCTAACACCTTCTTTCACGATGACATGTGAGGATTCCTGTTAGCCGACCCCAAATTATTTTGGGACCAAGGATTTTTGTTGTTGTTGTTGTAACTAATTTCTATATGCATTTCAACAGTTCAAGTTTTGCACATTAAGGCTCCGTTTGTTTTCGCGTAAAATAACTTCCGGAAAATGTTTTCCTCATTTTCCGGTGTTTGTTACGCACCGGAAAATGAGGAAAATATTTTTTCGGAAAATGGTTTTCCCCTCATTTCTAAGTAAAATGACTTACGGATTTTTACTAAGTCATTTTCCGGAAAAAGTTAACTCTCTCACTCACACCCAACTCTCCATAAAACCCCACCCTACCCACTACATCCATCCTATCCACCACCCCCCAACTACCCCAGGCAACCCCCACCCCACCCCACCCAAAAAAAAAAAAAAACTTCTTTTCACTCATATTAAAAAAAAATTGAACATCTCCACCACCCCCAACTACCCCACCACCCCCACCCACCCCAAAAAAAAATGAACACCTCCACCCCCCTAACTACCCCCACCACCTACCCCAACCCCACTCCACCCCCCCCCCCAAAAAAAAATTACTCATATTAAAATTATTTTTGAACACCTCCCCCACCCCCCCCCTCACCACCCCCCCACCCCCACCCCCACCCCACCCCCACAACCACCCATCCCACCCCAACCCAAAATCTCCACCCACATTCAATTTTTTTTCTCATTATAATTCTTTTCCTCATATTAAATTATATTATTTTTTCATATGAAAATATTTTCCGGAAAACATTTTCCTTAGATTTACCAAACAACCAAAAACATGTTTATGTCATTTCCGGAAAACATTTTCATTTTACGGTAAATCATTTTCCGGAAATTGTTTTACGCGAAACAAACGGAGCCTAATTGAGGTTTCAATATCCGTTACAGATGACTTTATAAATTACAGATTTTTAGCCATTATTGAGACGAAAGACAAAGGCAAAAGGTCCAAGGAAGATAAACAAAAATAGAAATATGGACATGTATATAAGGTTTCATATGTTGTTTCCTTAAACTTCTAACTTTTGACGTCCTAATCATAGAAAGCTTCCTTATTCGTCACCATAACACTAGGCAATGAATTCTATATTTCATTTAAGGTATTTTTATGATTCAATTAAAATTCAACGGATATACTTTTACGCTCCATTTGGTTGGGATTACGCTCCATTTGGTTGGGAGAAAATTTTCCTCAAAAAACAATTTCCCATTTTTCCAGTGTTTGGTTTAAGGTCAGAGGAATAGGAAAACGAATGAAGGAAATGGATTTTCCTTCCAAGAACATTTTTTTTTCCTTACGCCAAGTTTTCTACTCTTCCGCCATTTCTCTCCTTCTCAATCTTTCTCTCACATTCCCGTTCCTTCTTCTTTACACAACCAAACAAAGGAAAGTTTAATTCAAGGTTTTGTTTTTTAATCTCTATCATTTTCCTAGGAAGAAGTTTTCCTCCAACCAAACGGAGCGTTGGTGACAACAAATAAAATATAGAGGACGTTCTCATGAAGTAACAACTTGACTAGTGTTAGAAAACAAAAGAGTTGTGAGAATGTGTGAACCTATAAAGTAAGGAGTAACATTTTAGTAAGAAATATAACTAATAGTATGTCAGATGCTCCATGTAATGCTATATTTATGAAAAGTAAATCCTTAAAGCAAGCCATGTTAAGCATTTGAGTAATCATCTTCATTTTAACTTCTTTATTTATAACCAAATTAACCCATATATTGGGTGAGGGTTTGATACTCGAACTAAACTGAATTGCAGTTTGAAACATAGACCATGTTGAAAATCTACATTCCTATTTCTTTGGATAGCCTGATTTACACTCTAGGTTAGAGTAACCAGTATTAACTTGATCTCCAAGTTCAACCATCTTTGCAACATCTCTAAACTCAAATTACAAGTCTAATTCGAGTTCAAGACCCTGGGAATGCTTTAGTATTAAATTAAGATAATGCATTGTAGGTACGTGACAATTTTTTAATGAACTAAGACCGTCAACCTCTCCTCCCCTGAATGCAGCAGCATTAAAATGAGTAACTTTAGTTGTTGAAATACGGAAAAAACATTAGAAGTTACCTTTGTTACAACAACTCCTCTCACGATATGAGGGGATGTTCCCAAAAAACAAATTTCGAAGATCGGCAACTTCCACAGCAACGCGAGGTCGAAGTAATTGCCTATATAAATAATCAACCATTACAAATTAAGGAATGAAGTACATTTTAACATCTTGAAATTCTAAAATAAGAGCCATCTTCAGACTTACAAACAGGAGAAACTGAAAGGTCAATACTCAATACAAGTGCTTCTATATTCACCTATTAGCCTTGCAGCATAATGTAAGCATGCTAATGTTGATGACAATTGTAATACCTGCATTTTCCATAAACTCCCTCTTTCACAGAAATTCCTTACGTTCAACCTAGATTATAATGGTACAAAATATATTCCATCCGTCCCATAATAATATGCAAAAAGACACCTTTTGGGCGTCCCATAATAATCTGCAAAGTCCTAAAATGGAAATGGGACCCACTTGTCTATACTCACAACAATTACCCACTTACTTTCCCTACCCACCACTTCTCTCTCCTATCCAATACATCTACACTTGCAACACATCACCTTTAACACTTTTTCTACTTAATTCTTGTGCCAAGATGATTTGTGCATATTTCTCCAGGACGGAGGGAGTATTGAACAAATGAGGAAAGGGATGATATAATGTTATACTCCCTTCGTCCCAGTACTTTAGAGAGAAAAATATGACTTTTTGGGCGTTCCATTTAAATGGGAATTTCAAAAGGGGAAAGTTTATACTATATTTTCTGCCCTCCATAAAATCTCTACCTCCCGAATCCCAATATATTCAATTCTTCCTTCTCGCCTCTCATTTCATTCAACATACCCCACTCAATCTCTCTCTCTCTCTCTCTCCCTCCCCATAGTTGTCAAAGGCGAGAGGCGGGCGTGACATCCCAAGAAAAGGCGAAACGCGAGGCGGTGAAAGGCAGCCGAAAGGCTAACATAGCAAAAATTGAAATTTCTAAGATAAGAAAGAAAAAAAGTTACAATTGAAAGACACATGATTTTAAGAATGAAATACAAATCTTAAACTATCAAAACAGATAACTAACATAATTTAACCCCAAAAAGTGAAAAATCTAAAAGATAAAACACACATGATTTTAGAGAATGAAATTCAAATCTCAAACTACAAGACAAGTACTAGTTCAATAAAGTAGAAAGAAAAGTTACAATTAAAAAAAATAATTAATATTTGACACAAAAAACTAACCTTTTTAAAAAAAAAAAAAATAGTCAAAACTGAAAGAAAGAAAAAGAAGAGGAACAGACAAAGAGATTGAGGATCGTTGCAAAAAAAAGTTTTCACCAGTAGCGGAGCAGGTTTGTCGTATCCTTTAGTCGCCTCTTCTTTTGATCGACAATTAGTGTTACCCTAATTTTCCTTCGCTATTGTTTCCACAATAATCAACGATCAAAATAACCAAAAAGTCTAAGAACCCCAAAACGACATAGCACAACGCCTTTTGCATAAGGCTTTGCCCCTCGTCTCCTACTTTTCTTGACAACGGCTTCGCCTTTTGCAAAAAGGCTAGCAACAGCCCGCCATATTACAGAAAGGCGCCAAAAACCTAGATTTAAGTTAACTACATTATTAAAATAAACCATCGAATATTAAATAGAGGTTTGTAATGTGGCCTCATATGTTAGCATTTTCATCAATTTTGGTTGGAAAAACAGACAAAGGGCATATATGTGGTGCTAAAGGATGAAGTATAAGGGCATATGCATGGAGGGCAAACATGCATGTAACAATATTTAGGGTATTTCCCACATAAAGATGGAATCACTTTAGAAGTTTAAATGGGACTTAGGATCATAATATGGGTTAAAAATAACAATGGTCTTGAAAGATTATTTGAGTCTCAGAGTTTTCAAAGCGACTGCCTGCGTCGCCTTTAAGCGCCTCTGAGGTCTACCTCGGTTTGACGTGAAGGGGTATCAGGCGGGTATGTTGAAATGATTTGAGGTTTTTCAGTCTTTTTTGCTTTAAAACATTATCATTTCAATTGCGGCAACAGAGAGATATTAAGGAAATCCTAATACCTTGACAAGAAATCATAATCTCCGTGCGATAACTTGCCCTGTCTTCTTCCTATGTTGGTTCACTTCTTTCTATGAAAAGCGGTCGTGGCAACTGTCTTCTTCCTATGCTAGATGATTTATTCTTTTCTAATATTTTTTTTGTTTTGTTTTTTGTGCACACTTCCTTCTCATTTGTTTTCCAATTTCCTACCTTTAAAACTATATTGGAACACCCTAGAGACTCAGTCTCACACACCCACACACTGTCACAAAAAACTCTATTATGGGGTTTGAATTTAAGCTATGACGTTTGAACTTAATAGCTTAAATCACGTGTCATTGCTTGGTGTTTTTTAATGAATAAACTCTATTACTTATAAGAAAAATATAGCATGTGATCTAAAATGGTGTTTGTGAGCAACGCACGCACACGGCTTTTAAGAAAGTTATATAAGAAAAAAAGCATGAAGAGCATAATATCAATGAAGCGAAGCGTATCATCAGGAGCATGTCTTGTGTCCCACTTTTTATCATAATGGAGCTGCAATTTATTTACGATTCTAGAAAGCAACCGAGCATATGCACTAAATTGGAACATTAACTCACCCGTAATTTTTATAATGATCCCACCACCTCGAAACTAGGTTAATTGGCAGGAAAGAAGCACTGCTGAAACAGATGCCAATAACTTCTCCATTATAGTTGATAAGTACGCCCCCCCCAAGACACTTCAACAAAAGAGACTTATGTTAGCCCACAACTTGCAATATAAACAATCATCAATCAGAGTGAATTAATAAGTAACTTATGCTAAAGTAGGGACAGGGAACACATAAAGTAGCGACATCAAAAACCATTACAATTGACTTTGTTACATGTGGAGGACACCAGAATGTGTTCTATATTTACGCAAGTGTTAGCATGATTATATTCCAGCATAAAGCACAATAGATTAAAGGAGTGTAAGGGCATGAAGCATGTGAAACACAAATACAAAGTAACCAAGGCACTCCTTCATATGCTGAAACCAATACATTATCAGAAACATGCCAATTACCTGACGCCTAGCATCCTTCAACGACATCAGCTCTTTAAGATGCATTGCAGACCCCCAAAGCGTACTGATGGAGTGCAAAAGGCAAGTAGCGTCAAAAAAAAAGTATCAAAATACTGAATTTTAGATATAGGATATATCTTAGAACCATAATCAGGTTGTTACTTTGTCGTAGTACCTGACGACAACAGGCGAAGCAATAATTGCATGGTCGACCCAAGAACGTCCTGCTATAATAAGTTTGGTCCCAGGCTGAACCTTGAATAAACTGAGATCTGATTGTCGTCGAAGTTTGAATGGTCTTTCCCCATCTGATTGGAGTTGTTGATTTGAAACAACATCAGAATCACTCACGTGCCTAAGATTGGCAGGCTGTAATGGGGAATCTGATCGAATAGTTATTGCAGCTAGGTTCAAGTTAAAGTCATAGATTTTCAGCTGACCCTCGTATAACTTACCACCACGCACACGCACATCAACCTGCGCAAATTACAAGAACGAATTGAGGTTGCATAAAAATCAAAAAGACATGTAAAAAAAAGGGGGGGGGGGGGGGGGCTGACCTTGATTTCACGAGGGTCGAGATCATTAGTTCGCTTAAATATGTGAGCCGGAGTAAGTATTGTGCTGACGTAAGTGTCATCCTCTGCATCCTCCTCGCATTGTATTATTACTCCACTCCCCGGACATACATATGGTCTCTTAATATCAAAGGGGATTAATGGTTGGCCGGGGATAGTTCTGAAGATCATTTCATCTGAAAAAATAAATCATTAGACAAATAAATAAATAATTGAGTTACAGTACATCAGAAGACATCATAATCATATATAACTTTGTAGTATGAGCTAGAGATAAAATTAATGAATTACCAGGAACGTTATGAGTAATAACACTGACAATGCTGGGGGGAAACTTGAGAGATGCAGCCTTGAATACACTATTAATGGAAGGTCTGTCTGCAATTTCTTTGCAGAACATGGTTCTGTTTGTTTGTTTAAATAAAAGTAGGAGAGATTATTAGAAACAAAAAAAAAAGGGGGGGGGGGGAACGATTCTGGGGTAAAGAGTCTAAAGACAGTAGATTATTCCAGGCATAGAAAAAAAAAAAAAAAATTGATTTGTTTACCCATCTCGCCAAGAAAAACCAGCCCGCCATAAAATAAATTAAGGAGGAGACAGTAGCGCCCGGCGAGAAAGAGTGAGAGAAGGGAGGTGGTGACAGTTTTAGGGTTTGAAATTGGGAACGAACTTGAACACACTCTCGTCTTCACGCGGACAACAGAAGAAGGCGGCGAAGCAAAAATTGCATATGGGTCGACCCAAGCACGTTCTAGATGAAATCCTCTGTATCCCACTTTGTGTATCACTTGTTATAGACAAGTGATCTGACGGCTATAAATCACTATTGATATTATAATTATTTAAGTCTTAATAACTTATAACAATTGGATCACTTGTGATATACAAGTGGTACACAAGTGTGGTACAGACGATTTCTTCTCGCACGTTCTGCTATAATAAGTTCATAAAATTTTAGGGGAAACTAGTTTCTCCATCCATAAGTTATAAAAAAATCTTGTTTTATAGAGTTTAAAGTTTAGGGTTTAAGGTTTAGGGTTTAGGTTTTAGATTTAAAGTTTAGGGTTAATTGCAATTTGGCTCCTGACTTTTTTAAAAATCTGCAATGTTGATGCTGTGTTTTCAATTTCGTCAATTAGTCACTTTGTCATTTGTTGCAACCCGATTACAAAGTAACTGAGTGTTGGTTTTTTAAACAGATTTTATGTCATATGACTAGCACATGACGATTTAAGATGTTTGTGAAGCTACACATATCCGATTGGTATGATTCTTTTTTTAAACAAAAGCTAATATTTAAATCTACAACATATATTTTTTGACAATTTTTTTTGTGTGAACTAATTATATTATATTATTTTGTAATTTAATTAAATTAAAATATTTAAAAATAGAGGACATGGTAAAATAATCTGAAAAAATTACTACTTCCCACCATGATATACCTTATTTCCTAACGTTTGCTTTCCTCTACCCTCCGCCATGTTCCCGCATCACCCCTTCCACATACACTGTTCCCCGATTCATCATTTTCTTACTCTCCCTTTTTTCCTATCAAATATTTTATGAACTGATTATCTACATATAACATTTACTTCATATGAAACATATTTGGGGCTAACACATTTTTTTAGATTATTATTTCACGTGTTTTTTTTAATATTAAAAATTAAGATTTAATATAAAATAATCCAATCACCCGAAAAAATGCCAAAAAAAATATATGTTGTAAATTTAAATATTAGTTTCAATTTAAAAAAAAAAGAATCATATCAATCGGATATGTGTAGCTCCAAAAATATATCAAACGTCCCCTAAAACGTCATGTGCTAGTCACATGACATAAAATTTGTTATAAGAGTTGAATGCTGTTTGACAGAGTTTGACCAAATTTGACAAATAAAATTACTTTAAAAAAATGATATTTTTACTCTTATGTTTAATTATTGTCAGTTATAGAGTTTGACTGTTGTTTGACCGAGTTTGACCAAATTTGACCAATGAATTTTTTTAAAAATTCTAAAAGACTGAAAAAGGTGACTTTTTTTTTTACTCTTATATGTTAATTATGTGTCTGTTATAAGAGTTTGAATGTTGTTTGACCGAGTTTGACCAAGCTTGAACAAATAATATTAATATTTTTTCCCGAAAAAAATCAAAAAAATGATTTTTTTTTTCTTACTCTTATATGTTAATTATGTTCATTAATATAAGAGTTTGACTGCTGTTTGACATAGTTTGACCAAATATTATTATTATTTTTTCAATAAAAATGTAAACAGTGAAAATATTCGACTCTTATATATTAATTATGTGTCAGTTATAAGAGTTTAACTGTTGTTTGACCGGGTTTGGCCATATTTGACCAAATATATTATTATTTTTTTTTTCTAAAAATTGAAAATTTCCGACTATTATATACTCCCTCTATTCCATGGAAGTTGCAACATTTTGCCATTTAAGGTATTTCACAAAAGTTGCAACAATCCGAAAATGGATGTTTTTTTATTACTTTTATAATCCCCCACTCTTCTTCTCTCTTCTCCCAACCACTCATTATTCCCCACTCATTCTCTTTCCACCCCCACTAATTATCTCTCTTTCTCTTTAACTTTCATTTTTAATATAATACTATATCCTTAATTTCTCAACTCCAAAGTAAATGTTTCAACTTTTCTGGAACGGATGGAGTATTAATTATGTGTAAGTTATAAGAGTTTGACTGTTGTTTGACCGGGTTTTCCATATTTGACCAAATATTATTATTTTGTTTCTAAAAAATGAAAATAGTGAATTTTTTTTACTCTTATATGTTAATTATGTGTCGGTTATAAGATTTTGACTGTTGTGTGCCAAGTTTGACCATATTTGACCAATAATATTATTATTATTTTTCTAAAAAAATTGAAAATTTTCGACTCTTATATAATTATGTGTAAGTTATAAGTTGGACTACTGTTCGACCAAATAATATTTTTTATTTTTTTTCTAAAAAAAATCAAAAAAGTGTTTTTTTTTTACTCATATAGTATGTTAATTATGTGTAAGTTATAAGAATTTGACTGTTGTTTGACCGAGTTTGACCATATTTGATCAAATATTATTATTATTATTATTTAAATAATGAAAAAAATGAAAATTAATAATATTATTATTATTTTTAAATAATGAAAAAAATGAAAATTTTGACTCCTATATGTTAATTATGTGTTAGTTATAAGAGTTTGACTGCTGTTTGACCATGTTTTACCATATTGACCACATAATATTATTATGGTTTTTCTAAAAAATGGAAAAGGTTAAAATTTTCGACTATCTTATCTTATCTTATCTTATAATATATAAAAAAACAAAGTGCATAAAGCATTCCCATTTTCCCGCCCAAATTTTAGCCCTTTCAAATTACCAAACTGCCCTTATATAATAGTCTATTGATAAGAATTAAGAAGGCATGTCTCAGCATTTTAAATATTTGTACAGCTGCGACTATTAAAAACATGGGTCTGAATTAATTATTCAACTGGGGCAATGGAGCATTTTGTTACTAATACTGCTTCAAAGTGGAATTTGGACATTCATTTATGGACGGAGGGAGTAATTGATATAACTGCATACACATGTATGATATGACACATTTCTTTTGATGAATATGGTTGTGCTGCATGCTTGTTCAATGAAGGTGAATTTCGAATTTAGAACTCATTTCTTCACCTCGTTTATGAATGGATCAGGGAAATAATGAAGGGACCACTATACTATGCATCCACAATCACTTTGGCTTGTGCAATCTACTGGAGGACTTCCCCGGTTGCAATTGCAGCAATTTGCAATCTCTCTGCTGGAGATGGTACTCATAATTAAGAAAATTAACTCAATTCTTGTTTTCACTTATTTTCTTGACCCTTTCTCTCTCTCTCGTTTTGTAGTATGTCAAAGTGTAGTGTCATTAACATCTCTCATCTCTGCTTCAGGTCTTGCTGACATTGTGGGGGAAGGTTTGGGAGAGAGAAACTTCCTTACAACAAAGAGAAATCTTATGCTGGTAGCGTTGCTATGGTAACTGCTGGTTTCATTGCATCAATCGGGTAATGTTTGCGCAACCCTTTTATGTTTCACCTATAATTTTTTATTATATATATATATATATATTATATGATATGAGATTTGATAGGGACAACAGAACTAAAGAGACGATTTTTATTAAAATAGTAACCTTTCCAGTAATTCTAGAGACCGGAAAACTCTCCTAACCTTTCCAGCAATTATAGAGGCTGGAAACTCTCCCAAATCAAGAGACTCAATTACAATTTTCTGGATGCTTTTCTCCTCTCTACTTTCTCCTATTTATACTCTTAAAATAAAATCAAACTAAGTAACTGATGCAATATTTTAGCCCTTAATTCAGCATCGTAATTAGCTGCATTACAGCTTTGTAACCTCAGTCATAAGATCCCTAGCCCGTGTCTTCAACCAACGCCGACCTCCACCCAATTTGTTCGAGCCCGATCGGTTTTGAAGGCGATCCAATCCGATCCGAAATTTAGGGTTCAATTTGCATTTTTATGATCCGAGCGAATTCGGGTTTGTTCAAACAGCTGCAGCGGCTCCTTCTCTCTATTCCAATTCCAGCATCATCGCCACGCTCCTTGCCTACCAAGGTCGTGATTCACGACTCAAGGTAAAAACTCTTAACTCTCATCTTTACCATGGTTTCAACATTAGAGCTTTAATTTCAATTACACAGGTAGATTTACATGCACCTTGTTCAATTAAGAAATAACTCATCAAAGACAGTCGAAATTTGTAACTTGCTCTTAAGGCAGCATCCAAACAACCCACCCGAAAACAGCCCCTCCCTCTGGGTTGTGTATAATTAAGGCCAATTGTTTTGAGGCTTACATCATAAAGGTTTTAAAGGAGTACTCCTGAATTAAATTTATTTTATACAGGTATTGATTGAGAGCCAATAATGCCCCCCACGTCGCCCATTCATAATCAATACCCGCTTCGTGAAGGCACCTGCTTTCTCGGTAGCTGGAGATTCCCCCTTTTTCGGTGTTATACTCATGATGTCCCTGTTTACTCATCTCTTTCTTTTCTTTTTATTACTACTACTGTAGTATTCTACTTACTCTACTTTATTTCCTTTAACTCCTTCCTTAATTTTATTATACTCATGATGTTCTTAGTATAATCACTTAAAAATAATATTGTAGTATATATATATATATATATATATATATATATATATATTTACTTCAATGAGAACTGTTTAAAATGAGAATCGTGATAACTGTGTGTTCAGTAGCTAAAATATCTAGTGTATATATATACACTAGCTAAGTATCTACTGTATACAAGTGCATACATGTATACAAGTGTATACAGTAGCTAAACGGTTCTCATTTGAGCACCTACCATTATATATATATATAAAAGTGTTCAAATGAGAACCATTTAAAGTGAGAACCGTGAGAAGCATTCATAATAGTTGGATTAGACACAAATCAATGGTCCAAATTATAAATACAGTAGATACACTTGGATACAGTAGCTAAATTTTGAATATTTCACTTGGATACAATAGCTAAGTATCTACTGTATCCAAGTGTATTTTGAAAATTTAGTTATTGTATCCAAGTGTATCTACTGTGTCTATAATTTGAACCCTTGATTTGTGTCAAGACAAACGGTTATGCTTGGTTCTCTCGGTTCTCATTTTAAATGATTCTTATGGTTCCCATTCCTAGAATGGCAAAAAAATCTTTACTATTCCACCTCTAATTCTCTCTCCTACTTTACTTTTATACTCACAACACCAATAAACTTACTATTCCCTACCCCACTTTCTCTTTTCTACCTTACTTTTCATACTCACTACAATTACACCAGTTACCCATTTTCTTAATTCCCGTGCAAAACCCATTTGGAAAATCTTAGGTGGGTCTTAAAAAATTAGACGGAGGGTGTACTTTTTTATTATAATTGTTGATAGATGTGGATTCATTTTAGTTAATAATTTCTTAGCTGAGATGACCCTTTTAAGGAGATTGAGGAGCAGTGAAAAAGCTGTATGTAAGGGCCATGGGATGATTTTAGAAAGCAAGGTGGCTGGGATGCTACTTATTCCAGCACTATACTACTTGCTCCTGCCATGTTGTTTAAACGCCCTAATGGCATCAAACCTAAACAAGTTAAGGTCTGCTTTCTTTCTTTCTTTCTCATCCTTTTAGCTACTTTTAAATTGGTTACTTAGTTTTGAGTGTGTGGATTTTTAGATCATTTCTATTGATTGATGGGTATTAACTCTTTACTGACTAGTTATTGTTTTTCATTTTGTTGTCTTTTTGGTGGTGTATGCAGTGTGATGTGTTTGTGTCGGATGGTAAGTTGTATAAGGGAAATTATTGAAATGTGATTTCCACTACAATCTTGCCTTGATAAGAATCCAATCCGGCTCGCGTTTTACAAACGGTTACACTTAGGGCCTTAAATGATGTCTCGTCAATAAATATTGATCATTATGAGATCCCAAGCCGACGGTGAAATTCCATGAGACTTCGCCATGACTCTAATTTATTTAAGGTTCAGCAGGGGACTAGAGATCATGATCGCCTATTGTTCTTTCTCCCCCGATTTTCAGTCGAGAATGTTTTGCGGTGTTTTTTGGTAAATACAAATTTATTTATTTAATTTTTTTGTTTTTATGACATTCGTGTTCATGCAACTACCTGCTGTTTTGCTTACATCTGATTTCTGTCTTTCCTCAGTGATTCTCACTACTTCCATTATCATTGCAAAGAGCTTTGCTATGTCCAAGGTCCTGGCTTAGACGTCAGTAGTAATTTCTCTCTCTCTCTCTCTCTTTTGCTCCAGTTCTTTATGTGCCTACCAAAATTCACGTTGTCATGTCTCTTAATTAAAATAAATTCACCAGATAGTAGGGGCGGATGCGTGGGTTATGTAATGGGTGTCCATGCACCCATTATTTTCACATTCAATTAAAAAACAACTTTATTGTAGAAAGTGCACCCAATATTATACTCGTTTATTCTCTTTTCAGTGATATTAAATACAACTCCTAAAATGTATGCCCATTTTCTAGAAAATTGTGTATCCCAACATGAATGTCTATTATCTACAATGCTGTCATGAAATGATTTTTAACCTTTGTTTTTCGTCATATTTTATTTGTACTTGCAAATTTAAAATTTTCGAAAGTGGATAGCATGAATACTTATGAATCTTTAGGTGGAATGTTGATTTTAGTTTGGAATTTGAGTAAATCGCATAGCGGACAGTTAGGATTTGAAATTTTGTACTCCCTCTGTCCCTAAATGAGTGTCCATTTTCAAGAAATCTTTGTCCCTAAATGAGTGTCTTTTTTGAACATAACTTTCTCCATAAATGTTTTTTTTCAAAAAAAATTTCACCGGTTCTTTATACGTGCAAAACAAAAGGTTTGGAAGGAGATTACAAGATTATATATGAATCGTTGTTACCAAATATTCAAAAGTTGAGATTTTCAGTTTCCCTTAAAATGAAATTTGGACACTCATTTAGGACAGAGTAGTATTATATTTCTGCGCACCTACTTTGAAAAGTTGGTGGGTCCGCCATTGTTTGACAGTGTATGTAGACCATCCTGTAACTAATAATTCTCTTGTCCCAGCAAAACATTCCGGAGCAGTTATCAACCTTTCTGGAGAAGTTTTGGAATCATGCTTGAGAGATCTGCTTTCTTACCAAGTAACTTTATTTCAAGGTGGTGGAATCATTATAAAAGTAAGAGGTGAGTGATTCAATTTGCTGCATGCTTCTTGGCTGAATTTTTTTTTATAAAATTTATCTTCTCGACTTACATAATAGGATACCTTCATGTTCATTATAATCTTGCTCATTTGTCTTTTTTTCCTTGTTGCGTATTTGATAATATGCCTGACTTGATAATAGCAAAACTTTGTAGTACGGAGTATTTCTTATGAGTTATGACGAAGGCATGGGTTGCATCCAAAGGGGTTGCCCAAATTATTATATTTATCACTAGCTTAGTCTAGAAACCCGTCTGATGAACTAATATGGCAACCTCCACGGCCTTTTCTGTCCTTATTCATGACAAACTATTGCATTTAGTCTGCGAATGTTGTACCACACTGATTAGGCAAACCTCTGAACATAAACCTAGTATTCACCTATTCTTGTCCAGATGATATGCAATGCCATTTTTTTCTGATTTTTTCTGGTAACTATATCATTCCGCATGCCAGCTTAGGATCCTGTTATCTTTATGTGAATGTCAAATTGAAATGTTTCGCATTTACTGCTTTTCTTGTTGCATGATTTCATTGCTGAGATACTCGTGAGGGTGCTTAGATATGGATTAGGTAATTTCTAGAAAGACTTGTGATCCCTATGGTTAGTGAAGCCTCAATTATTAACATGTAACCAACCAAATTTATTGTTTACAATACACTCCCTCCGTCCCACGTGAGTGTAGACTTATTTCCTTTTTCGTTCGTCCCGCGTGAGTGTAGACTGCCTAAACTTGCAAAGAATCTTCACTATTCTCCACTCATTATCTCTCCAATTAATTTTTCATACTCACATACACCTCCTTCCACTATTTATCTCTCTACTTTTCCTTGATTCTTGTGCCCAATTTTTTAGTCTACCCTGTGGACGGAGGGAGTACTCTTTTTTTTTTTTTTTTTTTGTGTGTGTGTTGTGTATGGGGGGGGGGGGGGGGGGGGGGGGATGGGGAGGAGATGACAAGGGTGATCATTAGTTTTTTTAGAGATGACCTACGCTGGTTCAAATGGCGATTCACATATTCTCTCTCTTATTCCACAAGTTTTTTTTTTTTTTTTTTTTTAAATTATTGTTTGTTGTTACTTGACTGTGTCACCAGTATGCCATTCAATTAATGCATGTAATATTAATTTTTATCCTTTCCCCCTTCTCTCTTATCCTTGTTCTTTACCTTTATTTTTATTGCCTTGCGATAAAACGCTTTTGATTGTAGTTTCTCTTGCAATTTGCGCATGTTTAATGATCGATCCTTGTCATGTCATAGAGTATATCGACCATGGGTTGGTGTAGAAGTTATTAATCTTGCTGAAGCTCAGTTGATTTTTCTGGAGGAGTTGGAAAATACATTCTCTGATATAGGCACAGGTGTAATTGTGACAAAGGTATTGTTCTGATCTTATTTCTAGTATGGTGCTCTTTTAGGTGTATGTTATTTAATATTTACTTTCTCTTTGGTGAGTTTTTAATGACATGCTTGTTTTCTGGTATTTTTGACACTTTGTTGATCTACTTAATGCTTGGCTGAAAAATATAGTTGTTGAATTGTTGCTATATAATAGGTTGAAAAAGGTACTCCTGCTTTTCGCTCCGGCATAAAACTCAAAGACGTGATTATAGAATGTGATGGCAAACCGTCCAGAGTAAAATTGAGGTATGTTGAGTCAATGTTGAACAAAAGAAATCGTGCATGTGCCGGCCTCTCTGTAACTAGAGAAGCTGTATTGTTTAGTGAAATCTGTTTATATG